>VXAZ01005100.1:864453-1223119 GCA_013399875.1 Gymnorhina tibicen | reverse complement strand
TTTTTCTTTTTCTTTTTCTTTTTCTTTATCTTTTTCTTTTTCTTTATCTTTTTCTTTTTCTTTTCTTTTTTTCTTCTCTCCATTGTTTTCTCTTCATTTCATCCTCCACTGTGAAGAAGTTATTTTTACTTGATATACCCTTTATAAACATTCCCTAAGGACTCTCAGCTAAAACTGTCTGGTAGTTTAGACAGCTTTTTCCTGTTGTGATATTTAACCTTCTTACTTGCCTAACCTGGTGACAAAGCTGTTATTTTCAGCTTATTGGACAAGCTTTTGGGTTGGTCTTCTTTTGCCTTTTTCCTTTCTTTTTTTTCATCCTATAGAACCATGTTGCAGTCTTCATAAAAAATTGCAGCATAAATCCTTCCCAGTCCAGCCAAATTTTATTATAGAGCTTTTATTTAGCTTTTAATAACTTTGTTTACAAAGAGTGATCTGCTCTAAAAATTTCCCAGACATTTTAAAGTGCATTCTGAGAAGAGAAAAATGTTGAAATGGTTCTCCATTTTTAACAAGTGTCTAAATTTGAATTGTGCAACTGCAGTTCTACTGCTTTTTAAAAGGGTGTCATTTTTACACAGAAAGTGAATAATGTAATTGAAAATGAGAAATTATGGAGTAAGACTGGACATTTTCTGTTACATGAAGGACAGGCAGGCCATTTATCAGTTTGAATTGCTTTAAAGGTACCTGCTTTGCAATGCTAACTTACTAAATTTTTTTGTCCCTCTTCAAGCCTCTCACCCTGAGACTTCACACCTGTCAGTGGTTGCTGCATTGCAGTACTTGGAAATTCTGATTTCACGGTAGACTGGAGTCCCTGCACCAGAACTTATTTTTTATTTCATTTTATTATTTCTTTTAAAATTCAGAATAGGCTGGGGAATATGCCTGAAATGGTGTTTGTAGATTTAGTGATTTGCTTTCGTTTGACCAAAGAGCCAGGTATAAAATAAATGTGGTTCAGTTTGCAGACCCTAAGACAAGTTAAATGCTAAAGATGTTGAGTGGATGTTGATTATTTTCTAGAGGAGAGAATGTAATGTTTTTTTGCGTGCATGCATTCAAAAGTTTGGTGATCTATGAGAGTCTTGGCCCAGAATTTTAAAAAATAGAAATATAGAAATACAGTTAGAAATATAAATAACTAACTTCCACTGTATACTTATTTTTAGTCCTGGTGCTTCACAGTGCACATGGCAAGGTCACCTTTTAAAGCACAGATGTAGCTCTCGTGTTAACTCCCCTCTCTTTCCCCAAAACGTGGCCTTTTCCATTGAGGGGAGAATTTGCTGCAAGTTGGGCAAGTTGAGTCAAGCATGAAGATTTGCCCAAGAATCAGACAGCCCTGAGCATGGACTGACGCTATTCACACTGATTCAAACAAGCAGGGACAAAGGGTACATGAGTGCAATTCTGCTGAGTGCAACAGGAGTGGGAAAAAATATTTCTGTTCAGAACAAGACTTCTGACTGTGTGAGCCCGTGTATGTGTTTGTAAAGTCTGACTTTTCTTAGAAAAACAAAGAAAAAATCTCCACTTCCTGTAGAGTTGTTAGGACTTTTAAAAAACACATTTCAAATCCATGGAAAAAACCCCAATTTCATTGTGCTCCATTTCTTGAGATAATGTAATGTAATAGCTCTAGAAATGCAGGTTTCATTTTGATATATCTTTCTTAAAAATGTGCCCATCACCTTAAGTAGCAATATTTGCATTAAATGATGCATTCTTAAGACTGTTATGTTTAACAGGATATCATGAGACATTGTACCAGAAGTGAAATAATATTGGTTCTTTTAACAAATCAATTTAAACAGAACTTGTAGAAACATAAACTGCCAACATTATATTTATTCAATATGCTTACATTAGCAACCAAAATATAGATACATTTGACTTGGAACAATAAAATTTCTGGGGGAAAAACATATCCCATCAGATAAAAGTAAAATGTTATCAGTATCACTATTACTGCTCCTGTTGTCAATCATTGCTATGTGACATTGGAGATGGATGGTAAATAAAGTGCAGACTACAATCTCTGAGGACTGGGACTAAAAAGCTAATATATTAAAAAAAAAAAAAGAAGAAAAAGAGAGAGCTAAAATGAAAAAGTAATTTTCTTTGGGTAGCAACTATATTTGTTATGGAAAAGTTCTTTTGACAGAAATGTTTTCACCAACTGAACAAGAGAAAGAATATGAATATCCATAGTCTGGCCATGTCTGTTGAATTCATTGGACTTTCAAAGTACAGGGTTGGATTTCAAGTCAGATAAAATAGAAGGAAGATAATTTTCACAGTTTTTTCTTCTCTTTCATACTTAGACTCCAGTCCCTCCCCCATCCACAGTGGATGGATACCACACCTTAATTCCCATGGGAAGGAGTATCTTGATTTTCTTGCGGTAGGCAACTTAGCTATTATTTCGAAGCAGAGAAATGAAGACTGTCTTGGAGTTACTGAAGCCTGCTGAAAGCAGGATATCTGAAATGGCACAGCACAGAACAGCAGTGCCCGTGAAAGGCAGGCAGGCTTCTTGAAATTGCAGTAGTAAATGGACTGCTCTAATTATTATTGTCAAAGTTTGCAAGTCTTATGCTGAGCAGTACCCCTTTCTGTAAATAGTCATGCTGAATTTGAACAGGAACTTCTGCAGAATAATATGACAGGAGAAGTGACAAGAAATTTAATAGAGAATTGTGAATATCATATAGTAAAGCAGAATGGATTGGACCTGGAAATACCTGTACAGTGCCCAAGATGTGTAAAAGTATCCTCAGGAACTGCTTACAAAAGTAATTAAAAACTGCACCGCATACAACTCCAAACAGTGTAAGAAAAACTGTCTTTGTGAGGTTTTTACCATTTGAGTGAATAAAGACAAAAATAATGGAGAGCTGCTCTAGCTGTTGGAGAGTCTGACAGATATCAGGGAGCCTGTATGAGGGACAGGACCTGGGAGTCCTCTCAGCAAGAGAGAGAATTACTGTTAGCTCTTAGATCTGTAATATTTTACTTGTATTTCTGCCTGGAGAACAAAAGAGTCAGCCAGACTCCTGTGGAAGAATCTTTAATGGAGAAAGGAAGCAGACTGATTTTCAAACCCCAGCTTAATTTGTGGAGGTGGAAGTCAAAACAAAGACAGAAACCTTACTCTATAATTCTGACTTTTAAACTAAGCAGGTTTGACCTACCACTGCTAGGGAGGAATAAATAAAGCAACCCATGAGATTAACCTCTGAGACATTTATGTGACCTTACCTGATCTTTTTCCTGAAAAGCAGCAAATCCTCCACTCCTGAACGAGTCTCTTTCCCGTAGCAGAACAGATGGAAATATCAGCTCTAGTTGTACTGCTTAAGGAAGAGTTTGTCTCCATTTCCAGTAATATGTTAATGTTTCAACATCTTTTCTCTGAAAGCCTAATTGTTAAGGAAAAATATTTAAACATTTTTAGTAATTGACAAGTCCATAATTTGAATTTTCCATGGCAATGGAAACTTTCCAAAGCTATTTTGCTCCTAGATTTGTATGTATCCTCAAAGCCAACTGAGCAATAGTGAGGATTATCCAAGCCCCACTATCCTTCAAAACACCTTCAGAAAGTGAAAGAATGAAATAAAGAGAAAATAAATATGGGGAAAGTGAACTGATGAGAAATAGAAAATTTGCCATCAGCTTTGGATATAATTTCACAGTTAGTAACAGATCTTAATATATTGAGCTGGCCCAGGTGTCATGGTTTTAAGGTAGCCCACAAAATTGGTTGTACAGTGCTTCTGTACAGCCAAAACACCCTGTTCAACAACTCTCCAGTTTCTCTAAGTGCATGGTCCTGTCAGGACTTCTGGGGAACTATCAAGAGGACAGTGAGGTGAAGGAACAGAGTCCTTCTGGCTATTGAGATTCAGAACAAGAAGTAAAAGCATCTATTAGCTCACAAGGAATTAAAAATGTCCATGCTATAGCTCCTTATAATTGCAGGTATGAGAGCAAGAACAAAAATTTATGGGTCATGAGGGCTGTAACTTTTTAAAGATTAACATCTCCTTGGGAAGGTATCTTTGGTGACTGAACAGCTGCTTTGGCACTCTGAAGGGCTGCATCGTGCTTAGTGCTAAGCAACACTTGGATGGCGTGCAGGAGGCAAAACCAATGTGCTGGCTTTCTTTTGCTACTGTCCTTCCTCGATCTTCAGGAGGACACTGCCTTGCAGAGGAAGGAGAGGAAAGCTTTTAGTTGTTGTTGTCTTTGTGAGCCTCACTGTTTCTCAGCACAAAGCACTGATTCCCAGTGTTGGAGAAGAGCAGGAAACTGCCTCCAAGAAGCTGATTTTAGGGCTTTTCCTTGTTTTTACAGTGACCACGACATTTTGTAGTTCACTCCTCTTAGTCCATTTAAATGGTCTACTCCCCCTCACTCTGTGGATCTGTGCAGACCACAGGAACTGGCTGGGGTCCATCCCACAGTCACTAAGGTGGGGGACAATTTTGCTGAATGTACAGGGAAATTGGTGAAAGCAAAATGCACAGAGGCCTGATAAATGAACAAAACAGCCAGCATGACATGGAGAAACGGCACTTTTCCTTTGTGAATTTTTAAAATAGTTTTCTTAACAGGCCTGGCTGGCAGGAGCAGTGGGCATGGGCAATTCAGATGAGGATCTGAGTTCTAAGAAGACAGAGTATCTTTAACATTCATCAGTCTCCTGGCTGCACTGAGGATTTTTCCTTATGCATTGAAAAGGCAACGTCATTTATCCTTGACTGAGAACCACTGATACATTTTAACAATGGAATTAGTTATTCACTGCATTACAATGACTAGCTTTCTGTAATTTGACATTAATATGCTTCTACCTGAACAGTGCAAAATGTGAATTAAATTGCCACAGGGAAAAATGATGAACCTCTTCTTTGATTTAATCTAAAAGCAGACAGTTATGGTCTCTTTCCTCATAATAGTGTTCAACCCTCTCTGCCCAAAAATTTTACTTTAACTTGTCTAAGTTTTCTTTTTAATTCACGAAAAAGGGCAGTATGAAATGTGACCTTTTTACAACTTTTTAATTTCTAAAAAATAAATATTTTAATAACCAACATAATTATATGTTATAATTATATATTTAAATAATTCTTTATGTAGAATTATTAACATTGGAAAAGACCTCCAAGGTCATCAAGTTCAGCAATTAACCTAACTCTACCAAAACCATGTCCATAAGCACCACAGCTCATGTTTCTTGAACACTTCCAGGGATGGTGATTCCACCACTTCTCTTCAGCAATATATCAAATTTATAATTATAATAAAACATACTTTCATAATTTGGAATTAAAAGTGGAGACAATATTTAAAACTGTTTTTTAATCAAATCTTTCCCCCCCGGCCCCATTCCCACAATGAAAGGGTTAAGACAACACTAAGGATTCAGCTGAGGCTCACAAACTACATTCCCCCAAAACCCAGCCATAGGGAGATCATGCTGAAAAGTGATTTTTAAACATTTTCCCTAGACCAGAGCATATCTCTGGCACATGTCTAATACTGTACCTCAATGGAGCAGTGCTTCCAGGAATACACAACCTTTTGCTACAGCCTGACAAAGCACAGATAAACTTTGCTCTCTCTCCCAGCTGATCTCTGTCCCTGTGGAAGGCAGCAGTCAAAGCCATTAAAAAGGGAAAATATTCTTATATCTGTGGCTCCACCAGCCATCTGCCTCTTCTCTGAAAGTAAGGAAAGAGAATATTTCATGGCAAACTGTAAAATGCAAATGTCCAAAACACATAAATATGTTCTTTGAATAAGGCAACATGTATTGATGATGTTTTATGCATAATGTTTTTCTCTCTCTCAAACTGTTATTTGTTAGACATTTGTAAAGATCTGAGGCATTAGACTCCTTTTTATGTGATATTTTTATGTGCATTGCTAAGTGGTCTGGCTGGAAAACAAGATTATGTGATCTGTGTTACATTTTTGGTACTATACTTACAGACCTAAATTCAGCTGATTTGTGATAACAGCAAAGGTTTTTAGCAACACATCCCAAGATATAAAATAGCTAACCTTTCCTTATCAGCTGGCATCAAACCATTCCCCTCCCATATCTAATAAGGCTCCTGTTTTCATTGATAAGCCTTGATACAGACTGGGTTACAGGTGGTCTTCACAAACATTAGTGCTCTCTTTATAAATTGTTTCTTCTTGCTCCAAACTCTGCTTAACAAGACATGTGTTATTTTCACCCCTTTCTCCTAGTTTTCTGTCTTGCAGTGAGGCAAATATTTCACTGGTGATGGACAACATCACATATGAATAAATCCACCTATACATTTTTTTATTATTATTTCTTGCTTTTTATCTGCTCCTTTTGGAATGCAGCACACAGAGCGGGCATGGTAAATAAGTCACTTTTATCAGTGAACATTTCCCCATATTAAATCTCTCATTCATTCTGGAATCTACAGGCAGCTTAAAATATGCCTCATGTCTGTGCCATCACAGCCTGGAGACACATTGCAAGGCTGGGAGGAGATTGACTCTCTGATAGCTATCTGTTTGTGATAATAGCATGGAAGGAGTGTCACTCATACTCCCCACATCTGCTCCAGCTAGCAGAAGAAGACAGCCTCATCATTTTTATGGCTGGCATGAGCATATCAGGTAGAACCCCAGCTGATAAGCAAAAGTGATGATGTCGCTCTCTTTTCCCCAATATATATTCATAATATATTATTCTAAATATCCTGTTCTCTAAAACCATTGCAGACAGTCCTGTATCTGTTAGTATTTACTCAGACAAGCATGAAGAGGCCTCACTTTCCATTTCACCTGAACCAAACCATCACTCTCTGCAGTGCTTCGTCTCAACTGTGGCCCTGTTTATACCTTGGCATATTTTCTTACCTGGAATTTAAATGCCTTTCCAACAACTGCTTCTCTAACTTTCTCCCCAGATATGTGTTAGTAGCCATTAACCAAATACAGGAGTAAAAAGCATGAGCCTCTCTCCTGGTCACTTTCTCTAAATCACTTTTAAACCTTCCTGTAGCAGCAGATTGCATAAACTACATAATTATTTTTCCCTGCATCTATTAATTGAAAAAAAAATCTGCCACCAAATGCTTAACCATGGTAAATCAACAGAGTTCCACTGATTTAAACAGAGGTTTGATTACATCTGGCGTCTGAAGGGTGATTATCCTGGAGGTGGTCCCTCACACAAAACCTTAGCAATTACCTTACACAAGGATTTTTTAACTTCATTTTCATTGCTAATGGAATATGGCAAGCTTTGCCTTCTAGGAGGTCATCTTGTGAATCTGGATTTGGAATCTATTTATCTGGATTCCAGTACTCAGGTTGATTAGAAACCATTTAATCTGTCCCTAAACTATTCTGAGCCACACATTATAGCAATTTCATATTCAAAATACTGATTTTTATGACATATCTCTTATCAAGGCTGACAGTAGGAGAACTCTAACCATTTTGTAGTTTCATTCAGGTTTCAATTTGCCTTTATTAACTTGTCATTAACTACAGGCTTCACAAATTCACTAGCATCCTTTAAAGACCAAAGTACCAGCTCTCTGAATCCGTTCTTTTAGCTTTTTTAGCTTTTAGAGCATCTCTTGAGCATGTTCAGAGAAATTCTTGAGGTCCTGATATTTTTACATAAGCCATTTTTTTTGTCTAATATTTCTTATTTCCTCACTAGTTTTCCTTTAACTTTATGAAATATCTCTAATTTTTAGTGCAGGAATTCTTACCGATGCTATTATTTCAGACAAACAGAGTTTTGATGAGAACCAGAGCAAAGAGCTTCTTTAAGCCTGGCCATGTAATTTGCCGTGCCAGGTAGGAGGCAGCATGTGGGGATGTTCTCACAATGTTTGACAGCTTTTGCTAAAATACAGGCAATTTTTTCCAGTACAGAGAGGAACCTTTTCTTTCCCTTCGGCTGACACTGGACAGGGGTCTTGCATCATTCACAGCTATCTGGAAAAATAAGTACGTAAAAGTGAGAAATTCCTGGAGGATCTCAGGAAGCTACTTGTTTTCAGTCAATGATGGTACAAGAAATATTTGTTGAAAAGCACTATTTAGTGCATGAATGAATTAATTAATTTTATTAATTGGCTAGATTTTTTTTAGTTAAAAAAACAGACCATGAAAAGACAGACACAATCACTGTTACATGGGAATAAATGGTAATATGCCCCAAATTTTGTCAGTTGTAACTAAATACAAGATTTGAAATTTCTTTTTAGCATTCTCAGGATATAAATCTAGACTGAAATATCATAAAATAGTTCAGGTGTCCAAATATAAAGTGAAAAATGGGCTGTATTTGCTTAAGACTGACTGAAATAGAAATGGAAATTGAAGCAAACCGTGGCTCATAAATGATGAGGTGAAAAGAAGAAGAGATGATTGCACATGTCTAGTTCTTCTGTGCAGTTGGTGTTGAGCTAGAGAAGGCAGTTAGGCACACATCGTTTAATCAGACCTTCCTCTCCTGCTTGGAAGAGTTACCCAGCACAATCAACTCAGACACCCAGAATGAGATAAATAATGCAAGCAGGTACTCTAATGCATTTTAAACAGCTGTCTGGGGAAAATGTGTTTATTTCTTCAGATACTTTCAAACAAAGATCTGAGCTGCAAAATCTCCTCTTTTTCCTTTGCTTTATGATCATGAGTTTCCTCATGTCCTACTGCCTACAAATGATTCCTCCTGAAAGAATTCCTAATGGCTTCACTGTTAAAACCCTACAAACTCCCACAGACTTCTAAAATTATGGACAGGCTTTTCCAGGGATGTCCAAGCTCCTTGGCCTGCCTTGCCACCAGCCTAGCAAAGGCACTGCTGGAAGAAAAATCCTTTAACCCATTGCCAGAAACACTCTGTTGGGTATGAAAGGAGAAACTCTGACAATGCAGTAGTGATGGAGAAAAGGTCACCACTGTAAGTTTTTGGGTTTCATCCTAGGAGATGTCAAATGCTCTGCTTTCCCTGACCCTGACTCTGACCCTAAATTAGAAAGGCCCATCTCTGAGGCTGAGCACATTAAAAATCAACCAAGATAGGGTCGAAAGGAGATTTATCTAGAACATACAAAAACTGTAAATTGTCAAGAATGTTATTGGTCAGCAAGGAATAAAATGGACATGATACAGGTTTTAGCCAACATCTATTTTTTTTTACCTTATTAGCAGGACCTTTGACACCTGTAAAAGCATTTATTTCAGGGCAGAACCCATAAACGGCCAATCATTATCTACAGGACTTTTTTCTTTCTTTTTTCCCTAGAATTTTTCTGTGATTTTAGAGGTAGCTTTGTTACTTCTGAGAGGTGGTGATGATTTTGGGAAACGCAGGGATCGGTGACACATTCTCTCAAACCAGGATGTTAATTCCATGTCAACATAGCTAGCTGAAGAAAGAAGGAAAGAACTCAGTGCCTGCTGAGGTCTCACATTTTGCCCAGAGTTTAGACAAGCCAGATGACCTGAGGCAGCTTTTGGAGCTGGGTTGTCCCCAGCCTCCTGCCCTTGGTTACCCTCACTCAAATCAGGGTTGAGTATCTTCTCTGTTCAGGATCGCTCAGTTCAAGGGCTACACACCACAGTCCCAGGCTAAATATTTTGAGGCCAGTTCAGATACAGCAAAGCCTCACTAATTTCTGTGCTAACACTAAGAACAATCACTATAACATTGTTGACTTGCTGTCTATCTGCTGAAAGCACCTGTAAGATTGAAACTTTTGAGTCCATATATTAGACATAATTGCCAAATACTTATAAAGTTGATAAATATAATTAATATTTTCAAATGCTGTTCAAAGTTTTTACTGGGGTTTGACCTTGCTGAATTTTCTTCAGAAGTCAATATACAATTAAGATTGTATGAAGCTGATAAAGGTAACAGTTGTAAGTATACCCAGAGAGCATTTTACAATTGCCTGATGAAATCAATCTGCTTAGGCCAATTTATATTGTCCTTGCTTGGTAGTTTATTTGAAAAAGGTTTCATTATTCTTCTACCAAAAAAAAAAAAATTAAAAAATACATAGATATTTATATAAAAAGGAAAAAAACATGACTGTACAGACAAGGTTTCTAGAAACTATGGCTGTTCAAGGAAATGTTGTAAGCAAAGACAGTGCATTTAGAATAAGCATCTACAACAAGTTTTGTTTTGATGTGGTAATGCAATGAAAGGAAAAATGCATGATTAGATTTTCAAAGATTAGAAGGTGAAGAAAGATTTAAATTGAATACTAATTTAGTTTGGAAAGCCTTGAGGAAGCTCTGCCCTTCATGTAAAAATTCTCTTTTTGAATTAGCAAGGTGTTTTATCTGCCAGAGGAGCATAATTGAGGTAAAGAGTTTATGCGGACAGAGAAGGAGCCAGCCTTGTTTTTATCCTCTGCGCAGCACAAGCAGTCACAGCTGGAGGCTGGCGAGGAGGTCAGTGTTTGTGAGGAAACATGGAATGCTTTTAATCTGGCAAGTGGCTGAGGGGAAAGAAACTACTTGGAGCTGAGCCCGCTTGTAAAAGTTGGTGGTAAGATTCAGAGCCTGTATCCTCTGAGCTTAGAGAATGGAAAAAGCTGCAGAAATGGAAGAGTCTGGCATGCAGACACGATGCTCAAATACACCCTTTTGTCAGCACAAAATCTCTTGGAGAAGAGTTCCCACTTGAACTTATTGAAACCATCACTGTTCTCTTCCACTATTAGAAATTTTTTTAATGCATATTCATGCATCTGGGGCTTCAACAGCACACAAAATAATGATACTTAGAAAAATAATTCTATCAAAATGTGACATAGCAGAACTTGAGACAACCTTATTTGCTGTTACTTGTCAAACTCTGGATATCTTTAGGGTATTTTGGCCCAAAGATTTGATGGCTTTACCGTGGGAGATCGCTCCCTTCGCAGTCAGCCCCACAGAGGGCTATGTCACCTTTGGCTGTGTGAGATGACAAACTGACAGCTCATTTGCAGAATGAAGCAGCCAAAGCATTGCTTCAAAGGTTCAATCTATGATTACTTCCAAATCAAACTTCCTTGGTTTTATTCCTTTTCATTTAAACTCTGATGAGTGAGGTGAAGACCAGTTTCTATTAACTGAGTGATGAAAAGAAATGGGCACCCAAGGGAGCCAGTTGCCCAAAATTACTGCTTCCTATTATCTGGCACGACTAGATTAATTTTTCAATGACTGCATTCAAATATTGCAGCTAAATTACACAGTTCCAATGTTTTTTGCATATTTACAATAACAAAACAGGTCTCTGTGACTTAAGAAACCTCAGACAGTTTGACCTTTGTCAAGTACCAAGCAACTAAGCTCAGCCTCTCTCAGGTGTCTTAAGGTACAGACCCCACAAGTGAATGATCTGAAAACATTGAACAATGTGTCTCATTTGGTGAAATAAATATTTTTTTAGAAACATATGTAGCATTATTATTAATAAATCCTTTGATAATCAGAAAAATACCCCCACAAAATAACATTTAATTTATTGCTATTTGGATCATATTGATCACTAAATGATTAAACTACAATAATTTAATCTTTACAGATAATCAGGCAAAGCACGGCACAGAAAGCAAAAGTTTATCTTATATTTTCCATAAAACACAAAACACCTTATTTCATCTTCCAGTGTATTGTAATTCACCTGGAAAACCAGTGTTCTCTGTTGTTTCTCAGGGCTCCCACTGATTACTACATTGAAATTAGCCCTGGAGGGAAGAAATGGCAGCAGACATGAAGCACTTTCCATGCAAATAAAAAATTTCAAAATTTTAATTTATATCCTTGTCCAGGAGTTAAATGGGTTTATGGGATAATTAATGATCTGTTTTATTTTGCAGTTCTCTACTGTAATGTGAATGCAATGCCACTGACGTGACCAGGTGGACGGGAAGCTGAAACAGCTGAAATTAAGAACCCTTCATATTCCTCTCCCCAAAAAACCCACGGTAAGAAGTATGCACCTAAATTGGGTTCCCTGAATTAATATTCCAGAGCTATCTTGCTTCCATTAGCAGTTTATGGAATGAGGTTCCTAATTTAAAAGCAGCAAAGAAGCCAGTGGGGGTTTCAGTAAGCAAACATGTTTGGACTCAGTAATCTTAAAGGCTTTCCCAACCTAAATTATTCTAGGACCCTGTGATTAATTAATCTCTAGGGATTTAGCTGAAATTATAGAATCACAGAGTGATTTGGGTTGGAAGGGACCTTAAAGATCATATAGTTCCAAACTCCTTCAGCCTTCCCCATTTCCCAGGTGCCCGAGTTCTCTGGTTTGATTCTGGACAGGGCTCACATTTTCCCTATTCTTCCCTTAATCACTGATGTACCTGCAGAATTTCTTTTTCCCTTGACATCTCTGGCCTTATTTAATTCTAGAAGAGCTGTGACTTTCCTAACTTCATCCATGGATGCTTCAACAAACTTTCTGTATTCCTTCTGGGCTACTGGGCCTTGTCTCTGCCCTCTGTAGATCTTGCTTTATAATTTGGAAAATCTCAATATTTTTATCCATGCTGTCACTAAGTGAAATTCCGCTTTAGTACAAATACATCAAACAAAAGCTGGTGGGCAAGACATGAAAATCATCTTCTCAATACAAAGAAATATTTTCATGCCTATCAACTATGCTATGATTTTTCTTTCCAATGATTCATGTCTGCACTGGACAATATTTTTTGGCTACAGTAGAAGTTTAAAAGATGTGAAAATGATTCGGTTTATTGATTTCCCTTCATACTTAGCAGATAAATCAATAGGATGTGAAGATGAGGCTCTATTAAAATGATTTCTGGTGACATCACTTTTGCCCGAAAGTTTCCACAATAATGACCCTTGAGTTTGTCAGCAAGAGGTCATTCAAACAAAGGAACAAATAAAATCACAGGCCTCTTCTGGGTTCAGTCTGTAATTTCTTCTCTCAGGATAATTTTATGTCTTAGTTTATATTTCTGCTATGATGTAAGGACAATTTTTTCCAATAAAAACGAAATGCAGAAGAAAGGAAAAACAAAAACCCGAAATTTTATAAATAACCACAGCTGACCTCACTTCTCAAACCTATGACTGATAACAGTCTACTGCAAGAAAGCCCATGACAGAAATGCCTCTCAGAAGAGCTATATATACACAGTAGTAAGAGATGCCAAACATGCACCATCCTTTGTAAAACTGTTGTGGAAGATGCAAATGGCAAAAAATTTACAAGTATTGTTCCCCAAAAGATGCTCAACTGAAAATTTCCCTCAAACTGGTCTGGTCACCAGACTGCACACAATTCAAAATTTGAGGTTTTGTGGTTTACACCCTTTGCTTTTGTCCCAGTTTCCAGAATAAAAACCTCCTCAGAGATGAGGATCCCTTACTGCAGAGAAAGAGGAAAAGGAGTGTCCACACACAAAACCTTCTACAATCTGTGTGCGAAATGAGGTGGCAGGGAGGTACTGGAAGGGTGTGGAAGGAGACTGGGTAACTACACATCCTTAAGCCACAAAACTAGCTGGTAGAGATTTTACTTCTTAACAGAAGAGAGAGAGATGGAATTGAGATGTAGATCATGTAATCATAGAGTAAAAAGATGGTTTTGTTTGTGGAATTAAAAGGGGAATCCTGTGGAGAAAGAATGACTGAATAAATAGCTTGGAGGAGAACTAGGAGAAAATTGAATCATCAGGGAAAAGCAATATTTCAAGAAAAAGAGAATGGTGGCAGTATTGAAGGCAGCTGTCAGGTCACAGAGATGAAGACAGAGTACAGGTTCTGGGACTTGGCTAAGAATAGACCATTAAAAATTTTGGCATGAGTGCTTTGAATTGATCGAGTACAAAGGATACAAGGCAGAACTAACAGGTCTGAGCATGGAATTGAGGGAATTGAAAACAGCATGGTAAATAAGAATAAAGATAAATGAGAATGGGAAGGCAAATTGGTCTCTACAGAAGCCCACGGGTAAAGCGTGAGATTGTTTTTAGCAGAAAATACCAGAGCAGGATTGTATAATGAAGATAGGAAAAATAAAACTGTAGTAAACGAGAGACTTAAGACAGCAGTAATGTGACAGTGAATGAAGGAATGGTCAGCAGATGTGATGAAATGCAATAAAGTGCAGAGGTTGGATGGTGTTTTTCAAACAGAGTCAAGGGGGAAGAAAAGAGAAATGAAAAATAGGCAAAAGCAGGGAATAAGGTCACGTTACAGTTTGAGAATTTTTCTTCAAGTCAGCTATTAAGAATGTGAGAAGACAGCAGAGAAGACACAGAAGAATGGTGGAGATTTAAGTATGCCTTCTGATGAAAACATGATAAAAATCATGTATGAGAGATGAAAACATAAAAATCAGCTATGAATAAGTATCAGCCATGAGAGGGATGGGAACAATGTAGAATTTATGATGCTGGTAGACTACAGACATCAGAAAGCCCAAGTGACAGGGTCTGATAGACTAAAGAGTGGAAACAAAATGCTCTGGGAGAGTAGGACATAGTAAAGATCAATTGATTACATTCTCTCTATAGGAAGAGAAAAATAGCATGAAAATCTAGTGGACACACTGTCCACTAGAAGGTTTGGGAGAAACTATCCTCCAGTTGCTTCCATAATGCCCATGACCTGTATAAACCAGAAAGAATTTTGGGATCAGTGGTTTAGACAAGCTCAAAGATCACAGCAAGTCCCCAGTGATCATGTTCAGATATCTGAATGCCGTTTTTTTGTGATGATCATCTCCTGACACGTGAATTTTACCCAGGCAGAAATGATGCAGCTGCTATGGCTATTCTGATATTTTTTCCTTCTTCTAGTGGGAAAAATCATCCTCTGACATTTGTACAGCACTGATAAAAGGTAGGAACAAATGTAAACAAGCTCAGAACATCTGGGTCATCTCATCACTAGAACTTCATTTGGCCTCTGAGTCACGAGACACAAAAGTGCACTTTCTATCAATTATGAAGGACCACTTTAAATGGCAATTTGTTCTAATTTTCCAACCAATGTTCAATTCATACTAAGTATTCAAGAAAATGATCATTAAAATCGCTGTGTGTAGATTGTGGTAAGCAAAAGCAAAAACATTAAATGCAGAGATACACGCAGCTAAAAGATTGTAAGGTATCTGGTTCTGCTTTTATTCCATATTAAGTACCTTACAGAGAAAGTTTTAATAGGCAAATTCATGAGAAAGTGTTATCGCAAGAAGGCTGGACTGTCTCCTTCAGGGAGAAAGATATTACAAAACCAATCAGTGGAATAGTTTTTAATATAATATTGAGCCTACATGGTTTTCCCTGGCAGAAGAGCAATATTGCTTTGAAAGACAGGGACCACCACCTCCCAACAGACACTCTAACCTGCTGCCAAGTGCCCTCCCACAACACACTACTACACTTGGATTGCAGCAGTGCAGAACCTCCAGGACAGGAAGATTTTACCAGCTGGGTACAAGAGCAGACATTCCTGTGTTGCCCACCACCATGGGGTATCGTGTGGTGCTTCTGGAAACTCTGCCCTGTCAGTGCACAAGAAAATCTTATCCAAATGTTAATCAAGAAAGGGTTATTAATGTAACCATCTTCCCCTGTGGGGATCCTCCTCATGCACACCACTGTGCGATTCGCTGGCTCAAGTAGTAAAAAGGTTTTTTTGCTCATTCTCTTTTTTATTTCTTCCGTCCCTCTGCAGCAGCTCTTATTGGCCAGTTTAGCCTGGCAAACCCCATGCCTTTTATGTCCTGAGAGATCTGAGCTTACTCTGGGATCACACACTGTGTGAAGAGCTTATCTAAACACATGTCATTGCCTCATACCCTTCGGTTGTCCTGCTGCACCAGGGCTGAACTAGTGGCTCAGAGGATATTCATTATTTACATCCCTTCTGGGTAATACGTAAAAATAGGCACTAGATGAAGAGGACATCCATTGAGAAGATCTGTATTTATTGAGAGGATCTATATTACTAATTGAAGCAGAAAGGTACATCTTGCAATAGAAGTCTCTGTCCTATAAACCAGGCAAAGAACTCTTCCTCTGTGTGCCCAAACTCCATGGCAACCATTAGATTTTCAATATCTCATCCAGTATTTCACTGATAACAGCTTTTGAGTGAAATCACTCCTCACTGGGTTTCATTTCTTCTTATCCAGACCACTATGACAGCAGCTCTTCCTCTGCCTGTGCTCCTGAGTGCAGCCAATCCCACATAGGCTGCTCTGGAGTAGTTAGAACATGGTCAGATGGCCCTGGTCTGGAGGTTTGCCATATTCTGGGGAAAAAAGACAGCCCTAGAACAGCAAAACAGATGAATGGCCTCCTTAAATCCTCTCCTTACAAGCCATATTCTAGAGCAGAGGTGTGTGAAGGTGTCATAGTCCCCCTCCTAAACTCCC
Source organism: Gymnorhina tibicen (assembly GCA_013399875.1). Classification (NCBI taxonomy): domain Eukaryota; kingdom Metazoa; phylum Chordata; class Aves; order Passeriformes; family Artamidae; genus Gymnorhina; species Gymnorhina tibicen. The sequence continues at coordinate 1,206,669 of VXAZ01005100.1, read as the reverse complement.
AAACTGCACAGTAGTCAGTGACCTGCCCCAACATTTTCCTATGTGCTGTTTTTAGGGTGCACAGCATTGAGCAAAGCCTGCAGATCCCTTTGGGATCATGCCTTTAGTCTTTAGGGAGGTGCCTGCCCTGTTCTGATAACGCTACACAATAGAGTAGAGTTGAGTTAACAAAGATTTGTGAGGGGACGAAGCCATTAATCAGCATTTTGGCATCCTCTGCTGTCACTCAGGCTGCAAATGGTGTTGCCATCTGCTTTTCTCTGTGTTCTCATCCAGGCTATGAGATGTGCCCTTGAGAGACTGAAAAAAATAACAAACCAGGAAAGAATAAAAAGGACCAGGTTGATTTCTGGCTGCAGCTTGAAGTTTGTGCCAATCACTGGCAGAACGCTTTGTTTGTAGGCAGCCATGGGGTGTTAAGACAAATGGCTGTTCTGCCGTGGAATCTGTTTTCCAAGAAAAATGTTGGGATTTAGCCACAAAACTCTCTGGAGGTTTTGAATCGTCTCCTTGCCTTCTTGGAAACACATTTTTTCCACTGGCAGAAATACATTTGCACTCTTCCTTGCCTTCTTGGAAACACATTTTTTCCACTGGCAGAAATACATTTGCACTCTTTTCATTTGATTGAGGGAGCTCTGAGGCTGATTTTGGCACTCTTGTTTTTAGTGTTGAAATTTCCATTACAAGAAGTATGATTGTGTGGATCTACATTGTTGTCATCCTCAACAATGTTCTAGCTTTTTGTGATCTGTTTAATCCTGCACTTCTGTAAGAGAAAAAGTTTCTTGGGAAGAGCCTCTGTGGAAAACAAATTCTCCTTTGTCTAAACTTTCATATGTGAAATGCATCATGATTAACGGGGAAAAACAGCAATTAAAAAGCTCACAAAACTTTTTAAACAGAGTTGAAATGAAGCATCCCAACCAAATAACCTGCTGTAAACTAAGATAATTTTCCAGTTCAACTAATCCAACTAATAAAACTCCTAAGATCAGACCAGTCTTGGGAGTCTATGGTGAGCCAGTTGAGCCCTACTGAATAACCAGAGTGCTGATCTCACTGGGTAGTGATTTACCAGAATCCTTTCCCTGAGTCCTTTGAACCAGGACCTTCAATGTCAGTCCCTTCAATCCAATGTGAGGTACAATGAGTGGCCATTCCCAAATCTTAAACCACTCTAATTTTTCAATATAATAATTCCTATAAGTAATTCAAAGTTAATTCACATCAGACTTTGGCTACACAAGATGGGAGCTCCCACTTTGCTTAGCTTCATATCTCCTGCTTTTCCTTCTCTCATTTTGACTTTTAAATTTACCAAAGCCTTAAGTGTGGTATTTTCTGCACAGCACTGTAACAAGATGTCTCTGCCAGGAAGGAAGGAAGATCTCAGAAAAAGTAAAAAACAACCCCATCCATCCAACCAGCTAACAAACCCACCAACCCCACCCCAATGCTAGTTAAAAGCCTTCTAGAAGGTCTCTACAGTCAATAGATAATAAAGGTACAAAAGGACCACTCAGAGAAAAAAGGGCAAACCAGAAAACAAAATTAATTTTCTGCCTTTATATTTCTTGTGGAAGAGCTTGGGGAGGTTTCTGCACTGGAACCCTTCATTACTGGGCATTCACTGAAGATCTGATTCAAACTGAGGTGTCAATACATTCTACAGAGCAAACAACAAAATTGGACAGGGACAAATTGCATCAATAAGCACTTACCTAAGAATTCAAAAGGATTTCAAGGACCCAAGAGTGAACACTGTTAGTGGTGTATAAAGTGTCCCTTAAACTCACTTTCATATCTGAGAACAAGAAAGTGGCAGATACAGAAAGGATGGCAAATTTTCAAGAAAGATACTGTGAATGATCAAGGGAACTACAAGCCATTAAAAGCAACATAAACCCATCAAATTAGGAGTTGATCCAATTCTTTTTTTAAAGAAATTCCTTCATATACATGACAAATTTTGCTGAAAATACAGTTCTGAGGTTGTGAGATCAAAAGATTGTGGCTGCAAATGTTGGCCTAAGGATACTGCAAAACTGGATCTGGGAAACAAAATGGACAAATATAATTCAATCTGGGTAAATGTTACGTAATGCACATGGGTGGGAAAAAAAGGTCATTTTGCATATTAAAGGAAGGGATCTATGTTCAGCAAAGTACCTGGGTAGTGAGACTGGGGCTATGATGTGTAGTTCAGGTACTTTCCACAGCTCAAAGAGCGAAAAAAGAAAATAGCATGCTAAGAGTTATTAAAGAAAGAAGAGAGAACAAATAGAAAACATTTTTGCTCCTGCATAAATCCATGCCACACAGCTCTCATCCTCCTCTACAAAAAGGCTCAAAGAAGGGCAACAAAGATGAAAAGGAATATTGAACACTGTTCTTACTTTGACTGAGTAGACAAGGGCTTGTCCTACTGAAAAAAAGACAGCTGAAGGAGGTTTTGATAAAGGTCTGGAAAATCAGGCTTGGCAAAGGCAGAAAGGAATTGATTATCCAACATCTCCAGTGCAAGAACTAGGAGACATCAAGTGCAATTAGCTGTGAGCAGAATAAAAAAATTTAAATCCAAAGAAAAGCAGTTTTTCTTACATCTCAGGTTCATGTTTCAGAGTTCGTTGCTGCATTACGTTATGGGTGTTAAAAATTACAGAAACCAAAGGAAACAAATTCATGGAAAAAAATGCATACCATTACCTCCAGCTCAGGAGGTACCTGATACCTAAGGTTTTGGAGGGTATCTTGGGAGAAAAAATATCCCTAAACAAAACCTTTCCTAAGTTTTAGACTTCTTGCTGTGATGGGGTAAAAAAAGCATTTTGACACGCCTCTGGTGTGACCTATCATTTTTCTCTTTATCTTACAATTTGCATCCTCACTTCCAAATGTTTAAGACAATAACAAATCAATATTTTTTATTTATTTCAGAGTCAGTGAATAAAAATTTTGGCTGCCCGTTTTACAAGGCAAACTATTCAAATATGCTTATAGAGGGGAGTGAGAGAAAAGTGTAAGCAATAGAAGAAGTAATTTAAAAAATATATTATTTTAATTTTACAAAGATAGCAAGGCAAACAATTATCATTGTTTAAAGTAAAATATTAATTAAAATAATATTTTAAAATGAAGATGTGGTTGAGCACTTTCACATAAAACTACTTTCAATGGAACTGAAACACCTCATTATGAGAATTTAACCAATTCTTTTTCATCAGTTGGAATCCAATTCAAAACTGACCCATTCTAATAAGTTTTACAAGCTTCAGAACAGAGAAACTGTCTTCAAGCATTTCAAGAGCATCCAGCATATTCCAGAGTCTGCTGTTTCTTTCACAATAGCTAAGTAATTAAATTTATCTTCTATCATTATCAGATTCTTTCCTTTGACTGAATTTCTTAGAGGCCTGAAAAGCTTTCATCAACCATTGCCATCCAGTAACAGATGTTTCCTTTCACTGGCATCATTCAGAAGAAAGCATTAAGGTTCCTAGAGGCCTTAGGAACTTCATCCATCTTGATTCCAGAAATCTGATCATTTAACATGAGTGATGGTGGGGATTGTTTCCAAATTTCCTTAAGCAATGAAAACCCTAAAGCCAGGACTATCATGTTCTGCGTAAAACCTACAAAGCAGCGCTGAACAGGTTTGGTGCACAATGAACGCAAAGAATGAGAGCCTTTCTCCAATTTTTCTGAACAAAGCACTCCAAATAGTGGAGAGTCCAAGGGCACCAATGTGCTGTTAGGCTCTGGAGCAGCTTCAATAACCTAAGAGTTCAGTAAATTATTTAATGTCTTCCTTTGCTATCAAGGAAACACAATCGCGGCTCTGCTGGGTAACACACTGAATATTCATAATCAAAAACTTTCTTTCTGCTTTGTCTTCTGTACCATCTGCTCATTCCTTCCAGAATGGAAGTGACCCACTCATGGCAATGCAGCTCGGCAGATGAGTGACGTCACAGCACACTTTGTTTATGTGTGCCTCTGCGTGCTTAAATTTATGAATATTCATCAGGGTGCTTTTTAATGAAATTAAATATAAAGCAACACAGCAATTACTTGTGTTTGCTATAGTGAATCTGTAGTGAAACAAGATTTCTTCTGTTTACTGTTAGGAAGAAACAACACAAAATATAAATTACATTTTTCACCTGGAGTTACAGACCAGGTCGTGGTAGATTTTCTAAGACTCCAGGGCTATGCTTGGGAAATTTTGGTTCCTAGTATATCAAACACCTAAAAATCATGGGTCAGGGAAACTAAAGGTGAAGAGGGAGCTACATTTGCTTCTAAGTTATAAACCACACTAATTGTAAGCTAGAGATAAATTCACTATACATGAAATTGGCTTGGAGAGCAAGAGCCTGTTTGGAGGGTTGGCTACTGTGCATAAAGATCTGATGACTTTTGTCAGTGGGCACCTGGATAGATGATGACAGCCTAGTTGGTAAATTATTCTAAATTCTTGACTATTATTTATTAATATCAACTTTGTCAGATCATAACAGATGGAAAAGCAATACAATTATTTAATAAATTGTATTTTCTACACAAGCTTCTTGAAATGGCAAACTCCTCAACCACCAGGAACTTGTTCACAATTTTTTTCTTTATCAAGTACTAAGGAAGGCTTTAATAAATCTATCAACCTGTTGATGGCATTTCTCTAAAGTCCTTTGCTAGCCACCCTGAATATCATGGGTCAGTATCCCTAGAAACATGTAACACAAGGAGGGCTTCAGGGTTCTTTGATTATGATGTGGCAAAATAGATGTGCTGCCTGAATTCTGAAAAGCAAGGTTTGCAATGTATACATGAATTTTGATCAGGTGTTTGGTTTCACCCTAATTTCTCCCCCTTTTGTTCACTATTCATTAACATTCTTATGGGTGTTTGTGTTTTGGGGGGTTCTGTTAGCAGGAATATTTGAAGAGCTGTGCAGCATAAACCTTTACAAGTAAAAAATAGTGTTTTGTCTTACATTATTTTTCACTCTACTTTGTTTACTTCTGTTAGTTTTTGGTCATCTATTTGAGTTTCAATCATGCCAAGGCAAAAGCAGAACTTACTCTGTGTTACAGGTGCCACATTCGTATGAATAATACTTAGGGAATGTTCAAAGTCAACAAAATTCAGGCAGATTTTTCATTAGAAATTTTGAGCTCCAAGTGTCTAACAAATGTTTTCAATTTGCACTACAAGATTAGTTAGTCCATCCACAGAAAGAAAATCCACATGCCACCTGATTTCCTTATGAAAGCCATAAATCTTGCTGGGTCTTTTATACACGGAATTCCCTTTCTGTGGATGAGGTTCTGGCTGGCTCTCTGAAAAAAGTGGGGTCTGGCAGAGCACTTGGTACGATGAAACTCTGAGAATGAGGAGCAAGGTTATCTTCATTAATTTAGAAAAAGAATATATTCCTCTGGATGATGATGAAGGTACTTATTGCTGTAATCCCTCTGAGTAATAACAGAATATGCAGACACAAATAATTTATATTCCCCATTCAGCAACAATTTAGGCAATATAACCAAAATACTAACACTGGAAACTCTGACTTGGGCAGAGAAATCCTTATGGTTCATCATTTACATGACAACAATAAGCTAATTCACTGACTATAAGGAAGGAAAATGAAGAGTATATTGCTTCTTCAGCAACAGATTGTCTTAACAGAAGTTCAGAATGTAAGTGAATATGGTCTGTTTGAAAAAAAATTCTGAAAGAGAGGTGATTTACTGTGGATTAAATGCCAGAATTGCTTAGCTTTTCTCTGATCTTCTTTTCTAATGTGTCTAAATATTTCACAGGGTAATGTAGTATCAGATATTCATAAGCATACATAAGGATGCATTTAAGAGTTCGGGAGATTGGAATTGTTGTGAGCAGCTAATGTGTTACTGCAATTCATTCAAAAACTATTTGGCTTTGGCAAAATGCAGTATTTTTCCCCATTCGAGCATAGTTTTCATCATCCAAATTATGTGATGGGAAGTTAGTAAAATGTTAGTGACAAGCGCCAAAAAGTGCATGGACCCTTTTATATGGGGCCTTACTTTAGAACCATGATATAATTCCCCTAATTCTATATTTTAAGAAAGTGAAAAAGAACTGCAGCTTGTCAGATGTCTTGGCACCCAGTCACCTGCTACTGCTAATATTTCTAATGTTTCTGTTTTAGAAGTGAGATGGAATTAGTCACAAAACCTTTGAGAACTTTCTTAGTTCAGCACACGATTAATTTGGATGATGAAATAGAGAAAGCACTGCATCAGAAACATTGCTAAATAACGTGCTCCATTTCAAAGGTGAAGTCAGGTGCACTTGTTGAGAAATCATAAATCTATCTCCTTCTTTTCCTGACATATTATGCTGTTATGATTGGCTAAAACTGCTCTGCTGCTTCTTGAGAAGAAATCCATCAGAACTAACTGAAAGGGGGGACTGTTTCTTTTCTTTATTTCCTAATGGAAATGGTCATTCTAAGCCAGCTCCCACTCATATTTTTCATGTGTTCAAATACCATTTTAAATATTCCAAAAGATTTTTTTTTCCTTTTAATGACTTGCTTGCTAAAAAAGCTCAGATTTTTCTTTTTGTTGTTCAGAAGTATCTGAACAGCAGATGATGATGTGAATATTAATTAGTTTTATTGCAAAGAAAATTGCATTGCCAATCATTGTAACTGACTAATGGGTGATGACGTGCAATTACAGTAAGATAAATGATTATCCTTGCTAACTAGCATATATTCTGTTCCGCAATGCATAATTTTCAGAAATAGGCAAAATGGGAGCGCAAAAATAAAAGCTGAAATATATGAAGAAATTCGTTTCACAAGTTGTCAAGAAAGATGAAGGTGAAAAATAATTGAAAGTGAATTTATCAATTGGACATAGTGCTGTAGAACACAATATAGCTATCTCTTGCTGTTTCTGGGTTTTATTTAATTTTTCCCTCAGGATTTTTTCTGACTCAGGAGTGCAGATGTAGAAAACAAGTAAGTTCATATCTGACCTGAAGCTTATGAAGTCCTTTAAATAAGGAAGGTTAGGAGATGCAAAGGCATTTGAACATGGGCTGCAGCTGCCTCTCAAGAAAAGCAATGGGGAGAGAAGAAGCAACACCAGCTTCAGGCTTAAACAAGGCCATAAAAATCCTGAAGAATGTCAGCTTTAATTATTGGCTGCCTTAATAGGAACTTGAGTGTGACTGATTAGCACCACTCCCCTCACACTCAGCAGAACCCTCTGTGTCAAAGCTCCTGCAAGATATCTTTGGTGTTGTGGTTCAAACTGAGCAAACAAATAAATATATCTGTCACTTGGAGATATGAAGCCTGAAGATGCTTATCTGCCAATGTTTGGGTGTGTTCTGAGGGTATGAAATAAAGCAATGAGCCAAAGCAAATGGGAGAGACACGAACAGAATGCAGTTACCAATAGATAATTAATTATGTGGGGTATAAAGAGGTTTATCAAGCTTTGTAAAGGAAAAATGCTGCTTGCCTTCATTGATTTGGGGTGATGCATGGTCAGGGCTGGATTCAGTGGCTGGTGTGTGGGGACCATGCTGGAAAATCATATCTGCCATGGCAGGAGTGAGATGGGATACACTGGAGCTCTATATCCTCCCTGAACAGCATGTGAAGGGCAGGCAAGATACCCTGCAAAACCACAAATGGCCTCTTTTCAAACACTGAACCTTGCCCTTTAACCCCACTGCATAATGCCCAAACTGCTAAGCTTGGCAACAACCTGGTGCTCAGACTGCCCTGAGGAAAAGAAACCCACCTGGCAAATCCCAGGAAAGTCCTCCTACATGGTGGGGCAAGGCTCAGCATGTCAGATCTGTGGACAAGATGGGACTTACAGAGAGGTTCTACTGCAAGAAATAATAATACCAGCATGTGTAAAGGAATTTAAGGTATAATGTCCAATGTTAATGTTCCAACTGCATTTATAGGACCCCCGGCACTGGAAGATAAATTCAGAATAAGTTGTGTAGCAAAACGATTTTTTAAAAGGAGGTATTTTTACATGTGGGAGCCAAAAAGGCTCACAGTGGAAAACTTTGTAGGAGGATAGAATTTTTCTTTTCATGCTAAAAGATATAGCATTATATAAAAAGTTTCTAGGGAGCAGTTTATAAAGAAGTTGCCCCAAAAAAATACTTTGAGCCAGTGAATAGATAGTCTGTCTGAAATGAGCTTGCATGTGCCAAGGGAAACCTCCTACACTGTGAAGAGAAGAAATATTTTTAAGTGCTCATCTTTCGATCAAAATTAGAGAGATGCTTCATAGAGACAGCATGACACCTGCTCAGGAAGTGGGACAGACCTTAAAATATCTGACTTCTCTAGCTGAGGTAAGAATCCTCTTCAGTGAAAGATGTCTCAGCTCCCCACCCATCCTCCTCAGAGGCAGCATGGTCACGTTTGTCCCATTTGGCACCTTTTGCTTTTGCTCAGCACTTGCTGTGGGAAGAGCACTTGCTGTGTCTGTGGGAAGAGCAATGTCCTCCAAGGATGCCAAGTTTTATGCACTTGACTCTCAGCATGATTTATGAGGAATTTTGGTCTGTAGTGTAGCTGTCAACCACAGTCAATAGGAAATTCCCCCAGGGCAAAGAAAATAAAGCCTAAACCTACAGCTCTCCTCTGAGACCTGGAAAGGCTATATCCTGGTTTTTTGTAGAAGTCTTCAAAAAATAAGGAATTTTGCAGTATTATGCCCAATATTTGAAATTATAAAGCATAATTTCAGCAGTATATGCCATTTTCCTAACGCCATTCCCACAGACCCAAGACTGAAATTACAATCCCTGTGTTTCCAGTCCCACTGTGTCAGCAGAGGCAGATCTAGATAGTGTACACCAATATTTGCCATTTCAGTCCTTCTCACAGGGCAGCCTTATCCAGGTCCAGATTGTATCCACCCTTTTCAAGTTCACTCACACAAGATAGTCTCCTCAATCCTTTCTCTGCAGTTCTTCTTTCCTTTGTTGTCATTGTTTTTTTTCTAAGCTCCCGTTGTGTTTCAGGTCTGACAATTATTTTTGGCTGCCTGCAAAGGATAATAAATGAAAAAAACAAGACCCGACCCTTTTCCTAACACTCTGCAAAACATCAACAGGAGAGGAGCTGAAAAGAATGTGTCTCTTTTTCCTTAGGCAAACCTTTTCGTCCATGCCCTGTGTGCTATACTCTACTGAGACTTTAAAAATTGCTGGAGATGCCAGATCATAATTATGTTCAAATTGAGCAATGCAACCTGTAGAATTATTTTTTTCACATAAAATCTTGCTTTCTTTTGTGACTGTTTGCTCCTCTGCCCCTCTAAATACAAGGAAAAAGCACAACAGAAAAAGAGTAATGAAGGTGAACCAATTCCCTGTGGAAGAGTTGGCACTTGAGTTTCTGGAGAATCTGGGGCTCTGTGAAACCTGGTCCAGTTAAAGGCACCCCTGCTTGTTGCAGGGGGGTTGGACTAAATGACCTTTAAAAGTCCCTTCCAACCCCAATTATCCTATAATTCTATGCTTTATGTAAACCAACACAACACTATGGTGAGGAAGCCCTACAGGTCCCAGGAAATACGGAGCTGCGATAGCCGGCTGTGGATTCTGTTTATGTGGAAAAGGAATACATGTCAATGCATTGAAACTACATTTAAATTCAGTTTTCTAATGAAAAAAACCTTTTCTTAATGCTGTTCCTTAATCAAACAAGTCCAGGATGTGAGCACACAGCATATTCCATAGGAGCTGCTTGATGCCAGAGTCCCCAAAAGGCAGTGGGGCTCAAATTCCAGCACTGTGGTTTAAAGCAGCAAAACTGAAAACACAAAAGACACAAGTAAATACATAAGTGCCACCTGTTTGTCAAGGAAATCTGCGTTCCCCCTGGTCCGTTTTCTTCTCAGTATTTTTCTTTGCTTTTTGTGTCGAAGTTGTAGGTAGATTTTGCAGTGTTTTTGACAGACCTCCTAAAACAACTAATGATGACTATAAAGGGTTAGATAAGCTATCTTCTTCACTACATTACCAAATGCAAAATAGCATCTGTCTACACGACTGACTGAGCCTCATCCCATTTCTGAAATAATTTTCTGAGATATAACAGGGGACCTAATTGTTTGCACTGGATTTTACAATACTGTGCTTATGATATTGCAGATACATAATTATTAGCTATTATAGGGCAATTACAGCACCATGGAAGTATAGTAATTCTCCATTCTCAGAATAAACCATGGAAGATTTCCTTGCATTTACAAATCTGAACTAAAGGGAGGAGGAGATGTATGGTTATGCCAACATTTAGAACAGATGATTGCAACTTCTCAGTGAAGCCAGACTGTAGATAAATTCCCTGCTCTAGCTTTAGTTCTTTACTCCTAAGGAGCTGTTTGATGTATAAGAATTCCTCACATTTTTCAACACTCATGCCATTTGCCTTTGCTATGAGTGGCCATCCTATACAAATGTGACAAGATGTGTTCTAAATGACACTACTAGACTGCTGAGAGATTAAGTAACAGTGCAAGATTATTGGTGGGGAAAAAAAGCAATAAATCCTAACCCAGCTGAAATCACTGTTAGAAGTCTCACTGATTTCATTTTGGGCTGGGATTTTGCCTGGTGTCTCTTGTGACATCCTTCATAGCTCAGAACCAAGATGCTGTTCCTCGGCTTCACCATCACTGATTAAACTCACAAATACCTATCTATTGCTTATTCTGCATACTAAATAATACTAATTTATTCTGTATTCAGAATGGTAATGATTCAGAATGTTAATGATTCAGACCTTTAATAGCTGTCACTGCCTGGTTTTGTTTATTACTTGTTTTCTTAGTTTAAGTGACTGTATTGCCTCCACTGAAAAATGGATCCCTGCCTCTGCTCATGTATGCCTATAGGTCCCTTCTTCCCTCTCCATAAATTCTTGTGACTTCAGCATCCCTGGACTAGACTATGATGGATAAAGTCTGCAGTCACTTCTGTTAAGGAGTAATGCACATTCCAACCTCTTTCTGACAGGTTTCTGAACACAGCATAAATTGTTTGCCTTGGACTCTTTTCAGGGAAATATTCATTCTGATCTAAATTGGCAGTGTTAATTCTGTCATTATCACCGTTTTGATATTTATTAATCCAAGAAATGACACAAGCTTAAGAAGATGAAATTATATTTCCAGGGGAACTCATTACCATTAATATATACTCAAGTTCCAGTGTGCAAAAACATCTAGTGACCTGATCCAACAGATAAGGTATTGTTAAAGAACTCTCTTCTTTTGTCACCATTCACCCACTCCCAAGGTACAAGACGAGGCTCCAGGGAGATCTTATTGCATCCTTTCAGTGCTTAAAGGGGGCTTATAAGTAAAATCAGTACAAGCCTTTCAGTAGGGCCTGTTGTGATAGGTCAAGGGGTAGTGGTCTTAAATTAAAAAAGGCTAGACTAGATAGAAGGATGAAATTTTTTACAGTGAGGATGGTGAAACACTGGCACAGGTTGTCCAGAGAGGTGATGGATCCCACATGCCTGCAACCATTCAAGGTCAGGCTGGGCAGGGCTCTGAGTGACCTACTCTAGCAGAAGATGTCCCTGTTCATTGCAGGGGGTTGGAGTAGGTTATCTGTAAAGGTCCTTTCAGCCCAAACTCTTCTGTGATTCTACGTCAATCCAAGCTTGAACAAACCAGTGAGGCAGATTCTGTCTCACACCTGGGACAGGAACATCCCTAGGATGGCTTGAGATTATAATATTGATATTTTCACTGCTTTGAGGAGCTGTCTGGGGTTCTTACTCAGTTGGATGTAGAATCAGCCAGCTGGGAAACAGCAGGGGATCAAATTGCTCCCAATGTTTTCTGATGATATCTAAGTCAGTGTAAATTTCATCCTGACCCCAGTCAGGTTTGCCATACTGAGATACTGTCATATAGACTCTCAGTCTTAAATACTTAGTAAAACATCACCCTTAACATAAAGTCTGTCATAGAATATATTTCTATCCTCATATGCCCCTGCATTTGGAAAACAGCCTTAAAAAGCTACTGGCTGCCTCTACTATCTGCTTTTCCTATACTGTCTGGTGTTTGTAACTGATAAGAGCATGCTCTAAGCTCTGGGATTCATCCCCTTCCATTACAGCTTTCATTGAGGTGATATGTCTCTATGTTTGCAGTTGCAATCTGATAGATTTTAAATTAACAGTGTCAGAAAGAACATTAATTTGTCTGTGGATCATTAGGAATAATGGTATGATATTATCAGATGCTCTTTTTTAGCACTCATGTTTGTGAGCTGAGCAATTGTGAAAATATTTAAATAACGGATGTAATTGCCCATTAAAATTATTATTGCGCATAAATATTTATATTCCAAATCAATGATTCCTCAAAGGTATAGCTGTAAATATAAGAGAAACCACATGTGTATTGTACATGCAAAATCCCGTGTGCAGATCCTCAGCTGGTATTAATCATCCTCGTGGAAGTGCTCTCACAGGGACACCATTCTGCATCATTTTTTCCAGCCTGCACTGCTTATTTCAGTGTCCTGCTTTTTGACTGGCCAACTGTAGATACCAGAGACTACAGTGATTTTCAGACTGCAGATGCCCAGTCCTCTCTGGCAATCAAGCACCTCTGTGGGTGGCATTCTGGCCTCCTACAAGTCAAGGCACTTTTCCCCTCTTACTTTCGGTAGGTCTGGATTCTGCATTAAGACAGAACTCAGCATTTAATACTTGCAGTTATTTTCAAAAGGGCAACCAAACTCCATTCCTGCTTTGGGTTTGTGACCACTTTGGAGAAATGCAAAGTATAAAGAGGGGTGAAACTATAAGGCGAGATAGTTCTGTATGCCTGTTTTCATAAACATTGACAAAAACCCTAAATTAATAATTTTTTATGTCCACCATCTTTGAGTTCCTCCAGATCCAGCCTGATTGCACCTTGTTCTCAAAAAAAAAAAAAAAAAAAAAAAAAAAAAAAAAATAGTGGCATTGGAATTGTGCAGGGAACATAAACTTTAAAGCTAAATGTAGCACACTTCACTTGGAAAATCAGTGAGGAGATGGTGTCTAATTTCTCTTTAGCTCTGAAATGCTGCAAACTGTTTCATTAATTCCCTGCTACACACTGTATTACCATATGTAAATAATTGTATTAACCCCTGTGCTCTCCCACCTTGTATCATATCACAGGGAAGAGCAGACTGACAGAAGAGTCACAGCAGGACGTAACAGAGCAGGGTGAAGAACAGCAGATGATTTCTAATTAAGAGTCAGGAGTCTTAGATGACACATTATTACTGGAGCTGAACAAGAATAGGAGAGGAATGTCTAAGATAACGGTGTGATAGCTAACAATGAGGTACAACAGCAATGCCCTGCTAAGGTACCCTTTCCATTCCAGGGATTTCTATTAATTTCTGTGGGTCTGGAGGACAGGGAGTATGTGTATGTGCAGATAGTTGTGCACATTTGAGGGATGACTGACATATATTTTGAGGTTACCCGGTATTAGCAGCATCTGAAGAGAAGCCCTACAACTGACAACAACCCCCATGGTCTGATTTCAATCTCAGGAGCAGAATTTGGTTGTGGGTGTTGAAGGCTGGCTTGTTATTTTATTAGATGGGTCACTGTGTTTTGGTTTTGGGTATGGTCTGCATAAATGATTCTCATTCTCTCCATTAAGGATTCACATGTGCCTTCATGAGTGCCTGAATTAACCTGCTGGTGACCCAATATATGGCCAACAATAGTTTTCAAGGGAAAATGTCACCTACATACTCATAAGTTCTTTTCAACAGATACTCAAGCACTTTGTATTCCATCCTTTCAATACTCCAGTCAACCAGTATTTGCCATTTGCAAGTAGAACACAGAGGAAGAGGCTGTTAGCTTTATCAACCACAAACTTAGCAATAAAGAAATATCTGCAGATGAGGACTGTGAAGTGAATCTTTGCAGATATTATATAGTAAGTGATGATACTGTCTCACAAGTTTACAGAAAGATCTGGCATAACTCGATAATGATCTGGAGCTGTTCTTTAGTTTGCAGCACAATCCCTCCCAGGGAACAGCATTCAAATTCCAGCTGTAGCTTGTGATAAGGACTATCTCCTACTACTGAAATCATGTTGTCATCTGGTTTTTGGCAAGAATAAAAATAGGACAGTTAAATCCAGTATTCACAAAACATCCAAAACCTAAGGTGCTAGGGAAGAGTACAACTGGGGCTTTTTTCCAGTGAATCCAAGGTAAAAAATTCCTGTTGCTTTTCGTGGCAAATCCAAACATGAGAGGAAATATAAGTCTTATGTTTAACCTCCTGTGCTTACTGGCTCTGCTGCAGAATTTTATAGTTTTATAGTAATCTTTTGTACATCATTTAGGGAACATTTACATTCCATAACATACTTGCAGTTGGAAGTTTAGTTTCAAGCTTTACCTTATTAAGAAGTGGAAAAGGCATGGATTAATACTCACTTAGCCAGAGGACAGAATCAACCCCATACCACATTTTCTAATGCTCTGTAGGCCATGCTCCAAGGCAGGGGTGGGGAGGAAGTCTTTCTTCAGATCTTCAATGGGACCATAGGACCCAGTCTTCTTGAACCTGACTACAATTCCTTAAATATAAGACTTTAAAATCCAGTTTTACCCTTTTGGCCCTTTTGTTACATTTGAGAGCACCGACTGTCAGTTGTGCTGTGTTTTGACCCAACTGCACCACACCATCTGCTGGGGTGTGAATTCCTCACACAGAGCTGAAAAACACATCCTGGGAGGCCAGGTACCCAAAGAGCTTTGATGGTAGGGAGCGTAACCTCCAACCATGGCAGGTGTTCTCTATTATTGCGTGGAGATAAACCTGTAAACTGTTGGTTCACTTCATGAACACAGAACAAATGCTGATTCTGACCTAAAGATGTTGTATTTAAGTTTGAAGAATAAAAGTGAGGCTAGATATGAAGAAACAATGGAAGAACAGCATTGGGAATACAGGATGGAGCATTGCAACAGCTGATGGTACTTGTGCAAACTGCATCCTTGGAACACATTTTTAAATTTCTCCTTGTGAAATATGATTATGTAAATATTTATAAAAAGTGAGATAAGATAGTGATACAATTTTTAGCCTTATTTTAGTGTCCAGTAGAGACATTTCAAAGAACAGACAAGGAAGCAGGAAAAAACGCCAAAGACTAAACCATCAGCTGAGCTCTGCAGGAGAATTAAGATCTGTTACCACAGACACAGAAATTTGGTTTGTAGATTACTTTCAATGTGTAAAAAAAAACCCTTTACAGTTCATATGGCTTTAGATATTTTTAGTGCTTTTCAGTTTTTGTTAAGCTGATTGGGAATTTACTTTAATACTGACCTAAAATGATAAAGAAAAACATAGCTGGTATCCAGTTTCAGATTTACTTCCTTTTTAGTCATAGCTTTAATACTGAAGGACAGTGAATGAAATCTATTCTTTTCAAGCAAATAGATTGTTTTATCCATTTCAAATGGTATCAGCCTACTGTGTCTCACTTTGAAAACAACAGTAAATATTCCCACAAAACGAGTTTTATGTACACATCCATTGCTGCTATTATTGAGCTATCTAATTTGGATGTATATGTGGATCCCCAAATTCATTTTTATGTGACATTTGTTTCTGTTCCTAGGTAAAGCCACGCTTCTTGGTGCACGGTGCACTGTTATTATAACAGATGGCTTATTTCAATTCATAATGACTGGGAAAAATAACAATGAATCATGTAAGCAAGAACAAGCACTTCAATTTCTCTACAAGTTACCCAGTGCCTGCCAATTTGAAAAACAGCTGAGCGCTCCGGCTCCTCATCAGAAATGCAAGGTTGCTCTCAGATTGAACTACAACACCACATCAAATAGGGGAAGAGCAAAACTAGCAAGATGCAGAGCCTAAAAAGCTTCCCATTTGGACATTCTGGGTTTTTCTTCCTAAAAATGACAGGGAAAAACAACATAAATCCCCGGTGACGCCAGGTAAATAAAGGAAAGGCAAACCCAGGTGTTATTTCAGGGTGCAGTTGTACCCAGGCATGTCACTGCATACACCTAACTCAAATGACTTTTGCCTGTCTCAAAAAGGAGGGTCTGAGTTACAGCCCCACTGTCACCATACACTTCTGGGTGATTTGGCCTCTTTCTCAAGAGGCACAGGTGTGCAGAACCTCTAATGCACTGAAAATGAGCAATTTGTTTGGAGACCTTTATCCTAAAAATTAGGAATTGGATCAGATTGGCTACAGTTTATATTCTGCATCTGTCAGCTCTCTCAACACACAAATAAGTGTATAATACTTTGTTTACCTTGACATTTCTCCTGTCTCTTCAAAACCTCCAGATTTATCTCCATTTCTTCTTTCTCAAGTCTTTGCATCTTCTCTCTGAATCCTGCAAGGAGGTACATACTGTGAACAGGAGACCCAGAATTTAAGCAGATGATGGTTTCCAAATTACTGTATGAACATAATGTGACCCAATTCAGAGTTCTCCTCTATTACTAAGTAGCACTAGAGTGATTTTTATATTTAATGGCTTGAGAAAACAGTAGATAAATCAATAAATAGACTTTTAGAAACAGACATCTATTGATCAATTCTCTTTGCACTGCTCAAAGACGGCTGAGTTAATGGAATAACACAGGCATTCTCTTAGGTACACATATTTTTGTGCACTTCTTTCTTCCTGTTTCTTACTTCTTTCTTCCTATTTTGGACTCCTTCCTAAGGCACAAATGTTGCTGTGGGACATTACTACCTACATAATTCACAAATCCCTTGCAGAACACAAGAGTTAACACCAACATTAAAGCAGGAATTGCCCTGTCATTGGCTTTTCTCTTCCCAGAATCATTTTGAGTTTCCTGTTTTAGTGGAAAATGTCCTGCACGTGGCAGGGGTGTTGGAATGAGATGATTTTTGAGGTCCTTCCAACCCAAACCATCCTATGATTCTGTAAGGTAGAAGGAACAGAGGTTATAGGCAAAAATGAACAGAATAAGAAGGAAACTTTTTTTTTCCCCTCAATAGCATTTCAAAGAAAAAACTAAAATTGAATCAGCACCCTCTCAGATGTCATGGAAGTCTTTGTAAAAAACAATTATTTTGACCTGACTCAGACAGAAGAAAAAAGCTGCCCAAAAATAAACTTCTAATGCCATTTTTTGCTGCATCTGGATATGTGTATGTAGTAGCTGGGTCAGTCTGGTAGTCTATATGGCTCTATGGAATTATCACAGCTCTTTGGGCAGCTGAACTGTTTCCACAGAAAATGAGGACTTTTATCCCTAAAATTGGAGGGTCCTTGTGATGAATATTGAAATTGTTCTCAGACTGGCAGTCTGACTGAAAAAAACAGAGACAGAAGGAATAAGGACACAAAAAACAGATCAAAATACTTGTAATTAATATTTTCCTAAAGTATGTTTCATTTACAAATGAAAGTGCATTTCAGCTTTGAAAAGGGGAAGGAAGGAAGGAAGGAAGGAAGGAAGGAAGGAAGGAAGGAAGGAAGGAGAAAACAGGGAACTAAGCCACTGAAAAGAAAGATTGCTTTGGAAAAAAACATCATTTCGTGGTGATTCAAATGATTACTTTTGTGGCTGTTTCTCTGCTTTAATACTACCCTAGAAATCTTTACTTTTCAGTTCGATGTACACCGTACATGTTTTGCCAGTGAATTACTAAGCTGAAAAATTTATTGCTTTTACATTCCTCTCTCTTCCCCTTGTTGGTTTCTGCTAGACTTCATCCCTTTTTCTTGTCAGTGGCTACTGTGAGCATGTCCCAACGGGATGTACAGAGGTGATGTATGAGCTTAAATTGCTTCTGAAGTTCACTCATAGCTCATTTTACCCAGGAAAAATTCAGGAACAATACCAGACCATTCTTAACAAACCATTCCCCACACACTTGGACATATAAAAGTGTGTGGGCACTACTAGTTCATTCTTCACAGTAAAATGTTATCTGTGCTATATATCCCCACTGCATATTTATGGAGTGTGTGGGTAATGGTAGACAGGAACCTACTGTGGCAGCACTCTTTTTTATCTCATTTTCTATGATCTGTTTTTGTTATCTTCTTGCTTTACTTCTTTTAATGAATACTACACTTTTTATTGCTTCACCAGACACATTTTAATGTCTTTTTTTCCTGCAGAAAACACATACGGGGGCAGCAGCTGACTTTAAGAACGTATTTTATACATCTATATACACTGATAATTGAAGATGCTTTATAAATTGTGAGCCTCGTGGTACCAAACTTATCATTGTAGCAGATAACCAGGAGGTATACCTGTGTATTACATTGTATTACATCATTAAAAAGTCTCAGCACATATATATATCAACCCAGTAGGAGAGAATGTATTAAAAATGATGTGTTTACTTGCCAAGGTACTCAATACACTTACAAGGTATTCTTCTCTTTTGCTGAAGACTATAATATGATAGTTCTTTAAATCTGCCCTATAAGCCAGATCTTCCAGGAATTCTTGCTAGTTTTTCTAGGAAAATCTTCCCTGCATGGCAAATTATACAATGCCTGTATCATTTGGAGAGCAAAAGCTAACTCAAGATCCAGGCTGAATGTGTCTGCACGGTGCTGCTCTGGCCCTGCCTCGGGCTGGAATAAATCAGGTGCACAGCTGGAGCACCTGGGGTGCACAGGTGGAGTGTGTCTGTCAATTTGGTGTGGTCACACAGAGCCCGGGACCTGTGCTGAGGCTCCAGCATGAATCAAAGTGGGGTTCTCAGAAAAACTCATGCATAACAAAGCTCTCTGGAAATTCAAGAATCAGGAGGTTCGAGAGTGCAGTCCAGATCTGACCTAGGCTGCTAATTCAGGTGGACCCTGTCCTGAGCTCCTGAATGCAACACCTGCTGCTCAGCAAGGAAAAGTTACCATGGCTTAACTTTAAATGTGTTTAGAGGTGTAGCTAACTGATCTTGTCAGCTAAGTGACAAAAATGGATGTCAAACCTCAGATTTTCCTTTGCATTTTTCTACCCTGCAGTAAATAAAATGATGAAGCATTAGGAATTGTATTCAAACTGGAACATATTTGAATTGAAACCTGTTAGGAATACACTGCTGACATTATGCACAGCGGAATATCACTGGCATCTTCTCTTTGTGAGGGAGCTTGTATTAAGTTTAATTTAAAAAAACCGCAATCTTAAACAAAAAAATGCTATCGATTTTGTGCAAGGGAACTATAAAGCACACATGAATGATTTCTCCAGCAGAATAATGGAATTACTGCACACAGGGGATTTGATTTGAGGAGCTCACTTATTTGCATGATAATAAAGGGGTTGTATGTGTACAGGGGCACACAGTACTTTGTGGAACCCTGTTCAGCTTATAAAATGCCCGTATTCTTTATTTCATGTAAAAAAATTAATTAAGAATTCTTTGATTTCCTTACTGTTTCTAATTCTTGATGTATTTCAAATATGTTGTCCTCCTTGCTTTGTATTCAGAATTAATGTGTGCTTGGTTAGAGAAAACTATTTATTACATTTTCAATATTGATTTTAACACACTAAATCTAGAATATGAAAGGTGCCATGACAGCCTCATAATGTTATATACATGGAACTTTGTTTACTAAATGCCATGTGTGTCTCAAAATCTACTTTCAGTACATAAATTGTAGCTTATCCTCATCTGGATTCTGAAAAAAAAAATAAAAATATATATATATAGTGAGGTAGAAGAATGAGAAGTAAATGACAAAACTGGCAATTTTTTATTTTATCTTGTGAAATCATGACTTCTTTATCATTCATTGCAAACCCACTCTGATTATACTGTGCAAGAATTTCTCCATGTGAAATGTGATTGATGAGGTGATTTTCACTATATGCATATGATTACACTTCTGTGTAGTTTAACAAAAACCTTCAATTCAGATCTTACATTTCTTTGTGAGCATCCTAATATCCTCGTTTCCCAAACTGAGCAAATAATATTTTCCCAATTTGTTCCTAATGTGTAGCATTGAAAAAAATAAAAGGTAAAATAGTGTCACTGGAAACATGTAGAAGTTGTATGTTCTGTCATTGAGTGCCACAAAGACTTTTCAAAGACTTTTCAGCTTGAGGGGGAAATTTCAAAGCAGTTATTTCAATATAATTTAAAACATCTGTTGAAATCCAAATCTTGCTTTTTGCTTCATCTGAATAAACCTTGAGCTGTGGAGTTTAGCTTGCATAGTAATACTCTGAAAAACACATTGGTGTGACATGTGGAAATTTATCAAAAATGCATATTTATCAGTTCTGTATTTACTGATTTAGAGAATGGACAATGTGTCTTGCAGTACAAACCACACATCATAGATAAACAATGTGGATGAGAATTGATTCTTCTTGGCAGTGTGTGCCATAAATCAACAAATATGCTGAAGGTCAAGTATATCAGAAAAAAGTCATTCACATGTACTCTAGCATCACAAAAAGAAAAATAAAGGTGATATTTTTCAGGTAAGGTTGCTGCTGTCTGCCAGGTGATCACCTCTAGCTGTTAACGATACACATATTTTCAAGCCCTGTGCCAAGATTTACTAGGCAAAGAGGTTGCTGTTTCACCAGCAGAAGTAATGCACCACCCACAAAATCCGTTTCTTTGCCAAATAATGGTTCCTATTCAAGAAAATTCCAATGTCACAGATAAAAATTACTCTATAGAGAAGTCCTTTACCAGGCAGGGCTTTATAGGGATAAATAAATAGTGGGAAGTGACCTGTCAGCCAGACAGTTCCTCCATCACAGCTGGAAACAAGTATGCTTACCCAAAGTCCCCTGAGACATCATTTCTAGAGGAAAAATTAAAATATTCCTGTCATTAAAGGTAAACAGCTGGGCTGCGACTGCTGCAAGGAAGTTCAGCTGTGAGAGCCTCAAGAAGTTCAGTAAGGACAAGTGTAAGGCACTCAGACTTTATTCTTTACTACTTAAACTGGGATATGAAGTTTTGACCTTTAGGAAAAAATAAAAAAGTTCTATCCATGATAAACTCAGTCTTAACTATCTGCTCTGGAGGATGAAGTTTGATCATAAGGAGATTAAAGGGGCTTAACCTGACATGCTGAAACAACCCTGTGGGATCTCAAATCTTATTATAAGTAGGAAGACAAAAGAGTTACATCTAACTAGAATTTCATTTTCAGTCTCTGGGATCTGGCAAATGCTATTATACAAGATAGGTCTGAAGGTTACAACACACTGGTCACAAGCATTCCCTATTTCAAATTGTCCCTTCCAGAATAAGGATGAAGTGTCATGGGGTTTTCTGTCCATAAAGTTTACCTGTCTTGACGAAGTATCAGAAAAATTCACTAATAGCACATTTTGGTTTCCAAGCTACATCTCCAGTTATTCAAATTTCTATTCCATTCACTTCTTTAAAATGCTGCAATAACATTCACGATAAAATGGTGCAAAAGGGAACAATGAGTTCAAAACTGAAATGTTTGACCAGTGCTCATTCATGGGAAGCAAATACCTTGACAAGGGTTTTATGTTAATGTTAATGTTTATACTATACACATCTACAGAACAGTATCTCAGTGACACTGTACCATTTAATGAACATACTAGCATTTTTAATAAGTTTTTATTTGTTTGAGAAACTTAGTTAAAAGTCATATTGACATCTGCCATTAGAAGTCAGGGGATAACCCAGCTATTTAAAAGGCAAAATATGATGCTTATTCCCTGTTAATTGATGTTTACAGCGGCGTTTTTGTCAGTGTATGGACTGGGGCTGTCACAATTTATTCATAGTTTAATATTGAAGGAGATAAAAATCTACTCACGCTGATGAATTTTAATATGATTGTACTCTGAGAAACACACAGAAAATAAGTTTTTGATTTTTTGTTACTGATTGCATAAGGGAGGCTTCTTATACTCTCTACATTTGTTTACTTCTGTGTAAAACACAGATTTCATGGGAAAACATACATATTTTGGTATGTGCTCAAACAGTTCCTACCATGGAGCATTTAAACTTTTTGATACAGTGAAGAAATAAAGAAAACAGTGAGAGAACAGATAGATCACGGATAAAAGGATCTACATGTCAATATTCGCTTAAAAACTAGCACACAGCTATTGTAGCATTTATATCAAATATCTTTTATACTCTTAAACTCCTTTTAAACATCCATCTCTAAATCTCTGCATAAGTTTTCAGTTGAGTAATTTTGTTGCCAAGTTCGTAGTGTTCCACCATGACTCCATCAATGCAGAGATTTAGGGAGACATTTAATGGAAAATTATCCCCACCAGTTATATCCTGAAACAAATACACAATGGAAATAATCCAACTGCTGTTACTCAATAAACAATTCTCAGTAGTTAGCACCCCAGGCAGTGAAATTTCTCTGCTTTTTCCAAATTTACTGTTAAAACATGCCTGTTTTAACCTAGAATGCATTTAACAGCTCTCTTTTTTAGGTATTTGCTATTAATGAGATATAATTCAATGTGGACTGCTCATCTAAAGCAGAACGTCTTTCTGATAGCTGCCAAAAAGGAAAAAAAAACCTATCAAAACCAGGAACTGTATTAAGGATGAAGTTTTGCACAAGTCATATTTACATGTTTACGTAAATGAGTCTCCAAAGGAGTTTTAGCATGGGAAGAAGAATCTGGGGTTTCTACAGAAAATTCCTTAAGCCTCTTCATTGGTCATTAGGTCAAATTTTCTACAGGTCTAAAATCCATTTACACATTCAAAAAAAAACCTCTGTCACACTGTGTAGACTTTTGTAGCTCTATTAAAAAGCAGCAAAATTTATAAACTTCTGGAAAAATCCTTTCTTAACATTTTTCTAAACAGGTCAAAGTAATGATTCAGCCAAAAAAAAAAAAAGAAAAAAAAAAAAGAAATTTTCTTAAAGTGAGAGTAATAAAACCAAAAATATTAATTTCCTTTCATCTTTAGTTTCTTAAGTCTACTAAAAAAATGCACCTTCCAAGTCTTTTACAATCAACCTTTTTTCAGTGAAGCTATCATGTAAAGCGGAAAAATTTGGAAAAGAAAAGAAATAAAGTATGGCACAACTGTCACAGGAAAAATTCCCAATTCTTGAAGTTTTAGGAACTATTTAATAAATTCTTCTGCCAGATAAATGAGTAGAAAATGTGGAGACTGTTTCTGGATTAATCTTCCATTGAGAATAACCTAGACTAATCTCTCACTGAAGTATTTTGCTTCCACTTTCCCCCTGAGCCTCCAGTAAGATTAATGTGTGAGTATAGCACAGTAGCTTATTTAGCTTCACAACGATTCTACTTGGTGGCAAACTATTAATATTTATAAAGAAACCGTGGTAGCAGAAGGCTCTGTGCTGGATTAGCTATCTGGGAACGCATTTATAATTTTGGGACTAGAGGAAATACTTCAATGAATACTCAATTTTTGAGTGCCCCAACAGCCAAGTCTAGGAACCAGTGGCAGCACTTTCTTGATTTCTAGCCTGCGTACATCCACACTTTTGAAAACTCCACGGATTTTGGGATTCCTCATAAAATGGGCTGCGGCTTAACTTGTTAAGGCCTCTTCCCTGAACATCTCCAGAGCATGACCTTGAAATCTCTCACAACCTCTGTGGCCACAGGGCATCACTGGCAGGGCATCAACCCTGCCTGAAACACGCAGTGTGTGCCCTGACTCCTGTGTGTCCTCTGCAAAGCTGGCAAGAGTTGTTCTTTGCAAAGCAGCTCTGCTTCTTGGCTTCTGACTAAGGCCTCTGGGTCACATTGAGCACCTTGACCAATTTGCTACCAGAGAGATGAAAAACAGGTCACAGCCCTATGATTAGCTCCGCTTGGTGTCAGTGGGACTCAGTGGATCAACTGATTCTTGAGTATTTAAGACAGGGAGTATTTAACGGGGAACGGGAAACGTGTTACAAGCAAGGACCCAATTCTGCAGACACTTGGTCTAATTAATTGCATGAAGGGCCATGGCTAGATTAGTTTTCCAAGCTAAATTCTTTTATTGCTTGAAAGCAATAAATCTAAAGCAGAACCCAATGTCTATTCTCTAGATATAGATTTATTTTCTGCTTTGCAATTCTCAGGAATTGCTACTGAAAGGGTGAACTTTTCTAAATGTCACTTAAAAGGTTCACTGGTTTCTTTCCTCGTTTCCTGAATCCACTGTGTGTGTATGTGTGTGCTCTCTCAGCCTGTTGCTACAGCTAACCCTGCCTTGACACTCTGTAGGAACACCTCTGTCCACACTTCTCTCCAGTACTGTCACATACTTACTCTCCCCTCATTCCCCTGCTGCCTTCCAAAGATTAATCCATTTTTTCACCAGAAAAAAGTAACTAATAAATTTTACTGAGCAGTTAAATGTTGATACAAAGTTTGCAAATGTGAAAAGAATACTATATTTTTTTTTCTCTTTTGTTTACTGGGTATATATGGATTTGAAAACTCCTTAGTTTTGAGATTTCCATTTCAGTCATTTTCTTATTTTCATCTCCATTTGCTTCTTAAAAACCTCCTGGTTGCCTTCAGTGCTTGTGTCTCCTGTTTCTCCAATGGCATTTGCATACATCAGTCCCTTCAAGGACAAATACTTAAGATGTAACAGAACAAAGACTCTATAAGCAGGGTCTCAACAATATAAAGAGACACTATAAATAAACAACATATCTTTCTTACTTTCCCTTTTCACTTCATTGATAAGTTGGGCATGTGAAAACAGGATTGATTTCTAAGGTTATTAGGAATTTTGTTCCAGTGGTGGGGAGGGAACACGGCTTAGAAGTTCTTCCTTTCTAACAGATCCTGAAAAAGAATTGAAGCCTCCAAAGAGTCTCCAGTGTAAAAAATGAAAGGAAAACTCAATTTTTATCCATTTTATCCTTACACTTCAACAAGACCTCTTGCTCATTTATATGAAGGAAATGTTCATTGCAATTTCTTTGGCATTGTGAGTGAATTTGAGTCCCGTTTCTCTCCCTCTCTTGGACAGAAGGGGGAAAATCAAAGTTGAGAAATTAGGTCACAGATGAGTATCTTAACACTCATTGTTTCCCTCAATTGGGACTTTTAAAACAAAGCTAGAAAAAATTACAGGCCAAAGCTACATTGTAAGGAAGGAATTGCAGAACAGAGCTCCGACAAATTCACAGGTGCTCCCCAGCTGCGACTGGGAGCACCAAAAGACCTTACAAGTTCCATGTTTCTGTTTGGTACAGGTTTGGTCATATTTGCCCCAATCTTGAGGGTTCTGCAGTCACTTGTCTCCTGGAGCTGCCATTCCCACCAGTGCTGCCGAGGACTTGCTTGTGGGAATCACCTTCCCTGGGCTCTGCAAGAGCCAGAGTAAAGCTCTGTTCGTGTTGCTGGCACCCACTGCACCAGTCTCTGCAGGACCAGATCCTGCTAAAGCACCACACAGATTTAATTTGTGTGTCTACGGCTGAGCAACCCCACAGAGGCACTCATCCTGGGATCAACAGGATCACATGAACAAAGCACGTATTCTGCAGTCTGGCTCTGAGCTTTCTACTTGTTTGGGTTTTGTATTTGGAAATTTAATTGTGGCCTTGCTGTTGATATCCTAAAATTGTAGCCCTTTCCCACTTCCTCTCTGTATTGCTGAATTTCAGCCAAGTTTCTCTTTACTCATTTCACATTCCTTCAAAGTCGGCTTCTCTCCAAGCCTAATATATTGGCATTGCTGCGTTCTCTGCAGGCCTCCATCAGCATGTTAAACCCGATGATGGAAGAGAAGAACAAAGAGTCAATGTGCTGAAAGAAGGCTTTCAGTGATACATGTTCAAAAGGGATCTTTGAAATCTCAATGAGCTAAAATTACATGTGTGAAACAGCCTGCCTTCCTGAGGTCATCAGCAAGGTGAACTGTTCTCATCACAACACAATAAAAATGCCATTGTTTTATGTATAGCAATTCTGGATACACTCTCCCTTGCAGTGAGCAATTTGTCCAAGAATAAAAGGTAAGTGTTCACAGTATACGTTTTATATGATCATTCCTGTTTGAGGAATCTTACCAGGCAAACAGTGTTAAAGCAGGTGAATGTGAAGAGGGAAAAATAATAACATAAAAAGAACAGAAAACAGCACAATATGTAGGATCGGGGGGAAAAAAAGATAATAGAGAGAACAGGACTGTGTTTTGCTTAACATCCTTAAGGGGAACTAAAATAGTTAAAGCCTGTCATTAGTGGATTCTACACGGCATAAACAGATTGTCAGGTGCTTTAATGGCAACACGCTCTACCAGCAGTGTTCAGCCTAAGAGAAAGATGCTTTTAGCTCAGTCTCGTGTCCCAAACAGCAGCTGGGGTGGAGGCCCAGGGAGGGGGATCACAGCTATGCCACCACACAACTGTGTCTCCCTCAGACACTCTCTCAGCTCCAGAGGTTTGTTACTTAAGGCCAAGCCCAAGGTAATTTATGTTTAATACTCAGCCAAGAAATATATTCCCCCCCACCATGTCTTAACATTTTTTTAGCATATATAGACTTTTTTTGCATACACAACATTTGGTGGCAATGATTCCCCTGGCTTAGCTTCATGGTTCCTTGAGAGAAATCACAATGAAATGCAGGAGCTCCATTTTCACTGGGTGCTTGGTTCAGGATTTTGAAATCATCTCTGGTACCCATCCTTGTTTCAAGTAACCACAAATTCTAGAGTATTCAGTTCCAAATCTATTTAAAGAATACAAAAAATCCTGATTGTTCTTCCTACATTGCTTGTAAAACTAAGCCTGGACAATGTCTAAAAGTGGCATGTTTTCCACATGTTCACAGTGAAGACATCTAAATGAACACCAGAAAGAATAAATCTAAGTTCCTGTAACACGGTATGAGTCTGTGCAAGCTTTGGGCTTCTGGAGTCAAATGACTATAAATTCTGTCTTTTAATAAAACATGTTACTTCTCTCATGTTTAGGAGCCAGAGGAACACTGTGATAAGACAATTAGAGACACTCACACTGAGAAACTCAATTACTCTAGATGCAATTTTATGAGCAGATTAAAATCTTTGACCACTTAATGATGATGGAGTATTTCATGCCACTTCCTATTAGAGAGGAGGGACCCTCTGAGCAATGGGAGCTTCCATCATCAGTCTCTTGCCCTCCCAGGGTGGCACTTTTCACACTGCTCCAATGCAGCCCTCACACCACTGCAGTGGCACGCACTCAGCAGCCGTGAAGGTTCGTGAATGGCAAAAAGGCAACTTACAGCAACTTACACAAGGTGCTTCTTGAGGAAGTCCCTCTCCTCTGTGGTAAAAAGTTTACTCTTACTTTATTTTTTAACTGAAGGAGTTGGGGCCTGATTGCAGCCTGAAAACTGCATTAAATTAAAAAAGAAAAGAAAGAAAGAGAGAATAAGGGCTGTGTATATTGCCTTCTGATTTCAATGTCTTCATGTGTCTACTGCAGGGTTTGGCCCTTTGAGACCTTCCCAATACTTTCCTAGGTACCTTCCTGCTATTTGAGAAGGAATACTTTTGTCTTACTCAGTATACAGCAGGGTCATCCACAGAAACCAAAAATCTATTGCCACCTCTCAAGAGGCCATCTATAAATGTCACTTAAGGCTTCAAACCATGGACTGTATCTTACACACAGAGCTATTTGTACAAGGAAAATCGGTTTTCAGGAATAGGCAGACAAAGGAAACATGGGGAATTATTTCACAGAAATTCTTCGTCACCTTGCTTGGTCTCCTTTCAGAAAAACATTTATAGATGACATTGCCTTATTTGGATTTTTTACTGCCACTTTAATTTACATGTTGCTTTCCCTTTTGCTGAACGAGGCTGTCATCCAGCTTCGCTCTCAAAGGCCAAGGACTGCAGGACAAAGAAACATCAGGCCAAGGTTCAAGTGTCCCTGGTGGAAATTTGCAGATCAGCTCCTGCAGAACAGATCTCTTTGGCAGATTCTGACTGATGGCCAAGAGCAGTTCGAGTCCACAAAAAAAACACTGTTTAAAGCTGTGTTTAAAAACATTAATTCCTGAAAGGTGTTGTTTGCAACTCAGTTATGCATTTTATGAGCTTTAACTCATGCACAGTGGGGGCAGAATACAGCAGAGTCAAATTTACCAGAAAGGAAAAGGCCTTTAGACAAATCCAACTGTAGGGCAAAAATACTGAAAAGAATTCCTTTCAGACACAAAGGCAACTTTTCAGTGTTCCCTTTGAGCTGCCTCAAAGTAGCTGTTTGCCCTGACACATCCTTTTTAGCTCAAGGCTGGCACATAAGAAAGCAAGAACAGACATTTCTCCTTGTTTAGTGTAGATTTCTCTCTCTCTTTGCAGCCTAACAACTTTCTTCCTTATAGCTGAATAATTTTCCTCACACTTTCCATGGTATTCTGTGCTCCAAGGTTTAAATTATTTATATTTTTGAGCATTAAGAAGCAGAGCTCACTGCTTGATCACTGACAGACCAACTGCCAACAAGGAAGGAACAACACAGGTTCAATTGAAGGCTCTGCTACCAGTTGTCTGGGAAGAGGGTCAGTCCAACAGGCCTTAACTGGACAAATTTCCAATGAATCCATAAATTCCAGAAGAATAAAATACTAATGAAGAAGAGCAAATATTTTGCAAAATAATGATCTATTTGCCTGCATGACCTCCTCATCTTCTCCAAGCCACACATTACAGCCAAGCTTTTCATAGAGGTCGTATTTTCCAGTTCTGCAGTTAAACAGTGATGAAGAAAAGGATTAATGGATTGGGGGGGGGAGTGTGATATTATTATTTTTTATTTACATTCTCACACAGAAGTCATTTAAGAGTGAGATATGCACCTATATGTGTGATATCACCCACATAAACTCTCTCATGCCATTAATACCCGAAGCCAATCTCTACATCAAAGCACACAGTTTGTTCCACACCAGTGACACACAGAAACAAAAAACAATCATCACAGTTTACCCACACAGATTTTCTTTTGGGAAGAGAAAAAAACCAATCTTTCTTTAAGCTGATGATTACCTGATAACCAGTTCTATCTGTTAATTCCTTGTGAACATCCAGATGCAATAAACACACATGAGCACACACATACAGTGCCACCAGGCTGAAGTGGTGTGGGGCTTTGTCAAAATAGAAGATAAACTGATTTGAACCATTACAGGGAATTCTGTCTCCCTTTTCAGAACAGCTGCAACACACATATATAAAGAAAAATTTCAGTTCTATCCAGGTAAAGGTCATGGAAATTTTAACCTTTTTATTTCCATATTAGAAATGTGCTGAATGGCCTGGTCTTTGGGTTTTTATAACTATTTAATATTTCTCTTGACCTGTCAGACACATAAAAAAGCAAGACAGAGTTGGAAACCCTACATATTCAATGGAGGTTGATGATACTTGTTCAGTGACTTTCAGTAACTCATTATCCCAGCTCATACTATTAAATAGTTCACTAGAGCTAACCTGCATTATCTGGGTGCTTCAAAACTCAGCAGGGCTATGAGATTGGTTTGAGATAAATCAGATTTACTGGTTTATTTACCTTATATCCCTTTTTTAAAAAAAATTTTTTTAAGCCTACAATTTTTGCCAGATTTATTAAGGAAGGCAAAGCCATTGTCAAGCTTCATTCAAAAAGTGACAGGAAGAGAAAAGGTCTCCAATAGGTTCCTACAAGCATTGCAAAGGCAGGTGAATATCTAGAGGAAAAAGGTCCTACAATTGCCCTGGCAGACAAAAGCACACAGTAAAAGATAAGATAATATTTGATGCTGGAGAATCAGCATAGCAGGGAAAAAGCCAGAATGCCTGGACAGCATGGAAAACTTCAGCTAGAGACTGCAACCAGCAAGGAAGCTTGTAGACCCTCATGAAAACCTGAGAAAAAATGACCTTTTTTTTGTCTTCTGATTCCTGGACAATTTTATATTTAACACCTAAGGACATTTTACTTACAGATTTCATGTTAAGACCATACAGCAGGACCTCTCAGAAAATCCACTCATCCTATTTTTCCTTTGACCCCATCCAGTTACCAGGCATTTGGTGTTTTCCACAAACCTCGTGGAACATCCCAGATTTCTTACCTTTCTCTGGTCACTGCAAACCATGGCATTTCTCAGCTGTGAACACAGCACTGCCTGGAAACCCTGAAGTGCAGAACTCCAAAAATCAATCCAGCAGACCTAAAATTATATACCGATGCAAACAATTAGAAGCCCTATCAGAAAGTGTTGCCTTGCACTTTGACATCTAAAAACTCAAAGTTCCACTAAAACCAAAACACCATTTCTGGTTTCCTTCACAGCTATATTTCCTGCCATAGTAACCATTAAAGTCTCACTTTCTCTTCCTTTTATCCCTCAGGTTATAAACGCAAACAGAGATGAGGAAAGTGCAGTGTGTGACAAAATGGGGATTCTTTGGCTGTGCATTTTTGCAATATAAAACATTATGCTCTTCTCTCTCTGCTTGTCTCTTTTTCTCTGCTTTTTCCCACTAGGAAGTCAATTCCCACAGTCATGCTTAGGGCAGAGTGTATCACTGTAGGGCCCAGATGGTGAACTATGGAAAACTACTCTCCATCTGGTTCCTTAGCAATATCCTGAAGCAGATAAGCTTGCAGCTCTGAAACTGTGTTAAGTTTTCCATGCCGCTGCTATCTTTAAAGATACTTGCCCTGTATCTGGCTTCTGCTTTAATTTAGGAGGAGGAGCAAGGTTATGATAAAACAAAGTCCCACAATATTACGAAAATCACTCAGGAGCAGGAAAAAAAAAGCAATCCTAAAAAAATTCTTCTAAGAAGTGTCTTGGGTTTTATAATGAACTTAAGTCCTTTGAATTTTTACACCATTCAGTATTTCTTATTTTCCAAACCAAGGCAGATACTTGTTTCCTTTAGATGCGTGCCCCTTAGTGAGAATATGGACTGCTTTAAACATCAAGATGCTACTGCCTAGTAAAAAAGGTGATGTAAAAAATCTGTGGTGATGTCAAGAATAAAGTAAAATCAGGGGCAAAACTTACTTCCAAACAAGCAATGAGAAAGTCCCTCAGTGCAGCTGGAGGGAAAAAAAGAGACGACCTGGATGCTGATACATGTACAGATGGGATGTTTGGCCTGCAAAGCAGGCGAACTCCAACAGCAAATAGAAGAATATTTTTAAGAAGTCCTAAAATAAAACCAGAAAGAGCTTTTCTGCACTCAAGCTGCCGAACTCTACAAGAAGATCCAGTGAGACTGGATCTTTCCTCGGGCTTCAATGAGGTTTGGATCAGGCCACCACTTGTACTTAGTGAAAACAAACAATAAATTTTCTGCAAAATACTTTAGAATGATGGTGTTGGATGGTTTGATTCTGTGAGGAGGGCATCTCCCTTTATCTACAAGAGTTATTAATGTTAATGTCAGGAATTAGAACTGTTTTGTGCTGCTACCAGAGATACTCCTTCATCCCACTGGGGTGCTCCTGAGCAGCCTGAGTGCAGTGCCAAGACCAGCTGGGTGATATTATTAATTCCTCTGGGTGATATTATTATTATTATTATCTGCAAACCGTTTAGGCCTCATCACTTCTGGAACAGCAGGAGGATTTGCAATCCAGAGCTGGTTTTGGCTGGAGCAGGGTAACTGTGGAGAAGTGCTGCTTCCTGGCCAGCCTGCTGCCTGCTGCTCCCAGCTGCCTTTGGATGGAATAGTGCTGAGCTGGTCAGTTTTTCCAGGCTGGAGCCTGAGCTTCAAGCCAGAGTCAAATATTGAGTAGGCAAAACCACGAGCAGCCGACAGTTGGTCTCTGGTCCCAGGCTTGGCCCAACACTTGGAGGGTGGTGTGGAGCATTCACAATTAAGTGGACTTTTTGTAAGTTTCTGAGAAAGTCAGTAAAGAGATAATAAAGGAAATTCACATTTTTAACTGGTTTATGACTCAAGCCAAGCAGAATTTTACTTTTTTATAACTCAAACTAAGCAGAATTTTATAGGATTACAAAAGACCTTTTTGAGCAGGGTCCTTCTCTCAGCCAAATAGCAGAGGAGCAATACACGAGAAAGAGCTACTGCATCTGAAAGGAGGAAAAAAAACCATGCTAAACATAAATTGAGAGGATAAGAAAATGATTCTAAAATAACAGTCAGGATTAGAAGAACCCCAGCCGTATAAAATTAATGTCAGAATGCAAATATATATGTAATGGTTTCACAGGAGATGGCATGGTGAGGATAAGTGGCCAGCGTGCTGAGGATGCAGTTTGAACAGACAGCTCAAGGCTGAAATATTGAACATAACAAAGGAAGAAGAAATTAAATGGAATTAAAGAAGAAACAGAATAGAAAAAGCCCTGTGCTGCTGTTTCACATTGTCCTGGTTTCAGCTGGGAGCTACCATTCTTCCTACTAACTCATACAAGGCTATGTTTTGGATTTAGTATGAGAACAATGTTGATAATACACTGATATTTTAGTTGTTTCCAGGAAGTTTTTCCCCAAAGTTAAAGACTTTTCAGTTTCCCATGCTCTGTCAATGAGCCAGTGCACGATGCTGGAATGGAGCATGGCCAGGACAGGTGACCCAAAGTGGCCCAAGGAATATTCCATATTCATATTCAAATATTATCAGGAGGAGGAGGAGGAGGAGTTGGAGTGTATTTTACTTTACTTTAATTATTAATGTGTTTTTATCTCAGCCCATGAGTTTTACAATTTTCCACTTCTCCTTCCCATCCCACCAGGCGTGGGGGAGCGAGAGGCTGCGTGCCCTCACCAGCTGGGGTTAAACCACGACACACCGTCTCGACCAGAGGAGCAGAACAGAAGAGAGAAAGGGTTCACAGTAAATAAGCAAATTCTTCCAAGTTCTTCACAAGAAGTAACTTAAGAAAGAGTAAAATAACAAGGAAATATTTATGAACTTTCCTCAAGGGAAAAGGGTATGATGCACGGGGAATTAGTCTTAATGAAATAAATTGAAATATCTCACTTTACAGAAAAATGAAGTGAAACACATCATTCTTAGAGTTAAAGATTTATTATTTATAGCTAATTTTCCCAGAGCACAGTCCTAACCAGAAGGGAATTATTCAGAGGCTGATTTTTGTTTCCTTTTTTGTTTTTGTTTTAGGATATATTTGATGTACCTCCCCATGTCCTTCCCACTTGTGGCAATGTCAATCAACCCAATTCCTTCGACATGAATGGAGACAGGTTCTTTACTCCAGCTCAGGAATCTGCCCTCATCACTTCATGCTGAGATTTATTATTATATTATTACTTGTTTCTCCAAGCATCCATTTACCAAGGCCACAAACCCCACATTTCTCTAGTTTTTGTATGTTCCTTGAACATTAATTTGCATAGCACAAGTAAAGAGTTTTTTGCCACATGTCCTTTTTACTGGACCTGTCATCTCAAAGAAAGATATGAGAGATTAAGATTTGCAAATATTTCTTAAAAATGCTAAGGGAATCTGAGGGAGACAGACATGCAGAGTGTTACAGCTAAGGAGAGCTTCTAAACTGAGCCACATCGGAGTATTTTAATGAATGTAAAATGTCCTTACTGCCTTGAGAAGAAAATTCCCATGTGAGAGTGTATTTTTTCTTTACCTTATTCTCCCTGCTAGCCATAATGACAGAAATCTGAGCTCTGGAGCCTACAAGGAGACTTGCAGGCACAGAAGATGTATTAAAGGCTTGCAGTTGTGCTGTTCTCACTCCTTGTCTTCAAATGCCAGCTCTGGACTGAAGTGGGTGCTGTGGGATGCCTGGCTATCCAGGTGACCTGTTTCATTAGAAGAAATTCACCCATAAAATATAAGCTGGGATATTAAACTGGACAAACATTTCGATTCAATATGGGCAGCCCCTGAAAAGACTGTAAAAGAGTATGAAAAGATGCCAAAAGAGGAAAGTCCTTAAGAGCCTTTTGTCCCCTGCTCTGGGTGTTACATCAACACCAGTCACTTGTATTCTGAATTTTATCCATTTGCAATTTGTCCCGCTCCCCTGAAATTAAATCCAGCAGGTTTGTTTTTTTTTAAAGAGCAAAATATCACCAGTAATATTTTGGATTTTAGATTTTTTCTGCCTTTTTTTTTTAAGCAGCTGACAAACCGTATCTGTTCATCATTGCTCTTTCAAGGCCTCTCATTTGTTTGAATTTCCAGGAAAGTGAAAAAATAATGTGAAAGCCTGAAGGACAGTAGCTTCTAGCACAGGCTTCTCTTTCCCATTCTGTAAATCTAACGATGCATGCCATCCTGAGCTATGAGAGATGTGCTGGACTGTCATCTCAGCTGTCAAAAACATGTGGTGGTTTCATTTAGTCTGGAGCAACTTTGACCACTTTCGCCAGATTTCATTAGGACAGATTTGCAGATGATGCAGCTGACACCATGCAGTGCACAATGCTGAAACTGCATTTCAGCTCCCAGCGGTCCGTGCTGGAGGGACAGGTGCTTGTGAAACCACACAAGCAGAACAAAGAGCAGCGTGACCACACAATGTGAAAACTACTTACTACCATTAGCAATTGACCGTGAGCAAGTCCTGGGGGGAACAAGTATCAAATATGCACTGAAAAAACATTAGAAAAATATATTTTAAAGTATGTTGAGATAGTAAATTCACTTAGCAAAGGGTGGAAGAGAAACTGTAGGCATGACTCTGCCAGTTTCCCTGTATCTTGCTGATTGCACTGAATAAAGTGCCTTACCTGCATCTGCTTCCTGAGATATCAAAGCCTTCTCAGACTTAAATGAAACAACACTCTTAAATGATACAAGGAATTTCAGTAGCAACCTAAGAGGTGCCACCTGTTCTGAGAGACTCCTAGTGATATATGTTGGTTCCTAAGAGCTCTAAATCTAAACTACTTTCAGTCATTTTCCTTATGTGCTTTTATGTATTCATAGAACTCAGAACTCAAGTAGGATTCCCTGTCATGGTTCATAATGGGGCGTGTACAGAAATTTCAGGCTGAAAATACTATAGAGTTCAAAATATATTTTTTTAAATATATACTCTTTTAGACACACTGCAAAGACACAGCCAGATGTGATAGTCTACTTAAAGGTTATTTCGTGTAATACACCTCATCTCTTTCTATTTTTAAGTCCACACTTCAGCTCCTTGCAGCTGCAAGTTGTGTCTTAAGCCGGAGAATAAATAAATCCCAAAGAACAGAGCTCATAACAGTACATTAGCATGGATTCCTTTGTGCTTCTTGCTCCAGATGCACTAAAGAACAGCAAATCCTTTCAAGTGCTTCGCAGCGGCTCCATCAGTGAATCTTTTTATTATCATCACAGCAGTTAAGGCTGTATCTACACGGAGAGGGAATTGCACGCCAAGCTGGGATGTGAATTTGTGTCATATCAGCTCTTTACTGCCCTGTGCGGGTATTCAAGACTGTGCTACGGGCAGATTTGACATCCATTTGTTTTGGCAGCCTGTGCCCTTCTCCTCTCCCTCTCCTGACCACCCAGCTTCTTCCAACATCTCCCTTTAGGCATCCTGCAACAATTGTTTGTGACACTCTGGGAAGAACTGATCCAGAATAATAAAAGCTATTTTTACTAGGTTATTTTAAACCTGTACCAATCCCTTGAGGTTGTTCAAGGCGTGGATGCAAAAATACCTGTGCTAGCACAGCTGAGGAGGAGGTGAAGGAACAGAAACAGGCAAGCAGCATTAGCAATCAACCTCTCACCCCGCTAAATAAGTATAGCAGTTAACACCCAACTTACACAAAACCTCAAAATCCTACATCCCCCCAAAACACCAAAAAAACCCCAACAAACAAATCACGATTTTATTTCTGTTGATTTAGAGGATGAAACTGGCTCACCAGCAGAAACAAACCCCAGTCCCAGGGCAAGAGAAAAAGGTAGGAGCGTGCAAACAGGTATGGTGAGTGGAAGGGACATGGAAGGAGTGACACCATCTCTTTGGTGTCTGCTTGCAATTTGATTTTCTTCAGCCATGGCTGAAAAATGCCTCATTCGGTATCCACGTCATCAATTTGCTAAACAAGTGTTGGTTCAGGAAACAAGGTGTTTCTCTGATTCCACTCTTAAGCTCCCAATTTAGGACTGCTGACATATTCTGGTTTTCAAAAATCTGATAAGAAGTGAGTTCCAACTGGGGAGTCAGTCCCTCTCTTGGGGTGCTGGAGACTGAAAGAAGTTAAGTTATTTCTGCAAGCAGAAGGCTACTCTATGCTATATATTTTCTCTTAAAAATCCATAGAATCTAGTACAATATTACTTACTACTTTTGCCCAAATGACACTCACTGTGTGAGCAATTCACAGCGTGCATCACTACTGCATTGAAGCAGAAAAGTACATACCAACACCAGTCAGAAATGAGTGGATATTTGCATTTAAATATTTTGCATAAGAAGCACTAAAAAAAACCTTTTCCCGCATCATTTAAAAAAAATATAAGCATTGTGCTGACATCAATGTGAAGCTTTTATTTTAAATTAAAATTACTTTTCAAAATCATACTGTTTCCTTGAACAAAGAAAAAAAAATTGCAAAAATCTTAGATGCAGAAAATGAGAAAGACATACTTGGGTTGCCCACATCTTTCTGGACCAAAAGAACAAGATCAGAAATTGCAAAACTGTTAGTGAAACAGAGAGTCTGAGTCCTTCCCAGCTTTAATGACATGGCAGGGAATGACTCTGGCACGGCAGAATGTGATTTGAAAGGGAGAATTCCGCTGGCAGGAGCGCAGGAGATTTCGCTGTTGTCAGTCACCAGGAAGCAGATGGCACGTCTTGGCTGAGTGGGTTCTCAGGCATCTTATTTCAGCAACCACTTCAGTGTAGCTGACAGCATTGTCAGATGTGGAACACGCTACCTAAACATGGGCTCTGACAGCCCCAGTGCGACGAATCCCCAGTCACTGCAAGATTAGCAAGAAACGGGAGCACAGGAGTTCTGCCTGCCCTGTGCAGGGAGTAACTTCCCTCCTGTCTCCGGGTAGCTACTTGCAAACTCTTTAGGGTAATAGGTAAATTGTTTCTACTAATTGTGATTATTTAGCAAAAAAATAAAGGATATGATTTCTATTATTATTGTTGTTAGCAGCCCGAGAGCATCAAAATTAGAGCAGGAAAATAATGAAAATAGTCTTCACCTGTCATATCAGATTTGAGCAACAAAAATATTTTTAATAACTCCTGCCTCATGAGGAAAACTCAGAGATTGTACAGGAAAACTGTGTTGGATGCCTTTTGTTATGAACATTGTGACCCCATTACCTGGGTGCCTTTAAGAATGCAGTCCTCCATGGGGGAGGACTACAGTGCAAGTCAGCTCCATGGGAATGCTGAAAAGCCCCATGGAAGCCAATCCCCTGCTGCTTTTGAAAATGCCAGTAGATATTCACTTGGTACTTTAGGCATTGGGAAAAAAGTGGTCCTGGAAGACTCAGCTTCTGTCACAAGCTGTGTGACACAGCCAGGAACTGAGCTCCAAATTTTTGAACACCAGGCCAGTGCCTGGAGGACAAAGCATCCATCCTCACTGCATTAGTCTGACACCTAAAGTTATTCTGGATGTCTTCTTACTCAGTAGGGGTCTGGTTAATACAGGTGTCATCAAGTGATGCAAACAGTCATTAGAGAATCAAGTTCCCTGTCTGGGCATTATGTACCATGTTAAAACCCAAGAGTAACTGTCCAAAATACTGCAGTCAAGGGTAAAAAACCCTACAGAACTCACTCTTTCACTCAACAAATAACAGTTCGCATAATTTCGAAATGGATTGATTCTCCCTGCCTGTGAGCATACGTTTGATCTCTTGTCTGGCACAAATCACAGGTGCAAGTCAGGAGACAGAGATCTCATAGAACTCACATGCAGACAAAAGGACACTTGGGGGTGGTTTGAAGTATATAAGGCATAAACTGATATGCATATGTAGAGTCCAGACATCCGGACTACTCTACTCTTAATAAAGCCCTGGCATCCCAGTCATTACTGCAGAGGTATCACTTCATTTTATTCACTATATAGGAACTGAAAGAGTGATACACAACAGGGTGAGGCCATGAACTTACACTCAGTATCTGTGCTGAAGAACAAGCTCTAAGTATATAAAACACCTGCAGATTAATTGAAAGCCTCAGTAGATAGACAGTAAATCACTTTGCTGACAATATTTATCACTCTGTTGGATCTAAATCCATTAATTCTCTTTTATTTCTTTTGCTACAACCAAACTGTAGATACAAAATTGGCTTTCTGCAAATGAGTGTTATAGCCATGAGACATTGAAATTACTCTGTAATTTCAGTACCATCCAAAGAGCCATAGGCACACCACAGTTATGCACTGCCTGTGTACACTGTAACTGTGGATTTTAGGCACATTTGTGGATATCCCACTGAATGGAAAAAGAAAGAAATGCACTGAAATTTGAATGTGAAGCGGAAGCCCCCACTGTATTTCATCAGTCTTCCACCTACACCAACAACAGTCTGTAATAAAAAAGACAGATACAGTTCTTCTTCTTATCAGGGTGATCTGAGGGATATCGAGACAGACAGACAAGGATACAAAGAGTTCATGGGCTAATTTCACAGGCTGCAGCCACTGCAGTGGTCTTATCAGGCAAGGTTGCACAGAAAAGAGAAAGGCAATAAATCTATAAGAGTTTTCTTGCCCAAAAGAAAGCAGCAAAGTCTTTCTTTCTTGCCAAAAAGAAAGAAATGTGCAAGAACAAGATCCTAGGAAAAAAACAAATGTATTGACTGGTACATAGCTCACTATGCACTGGATTAAAATGAATTTTATATAAATAACACGTCTCAGCTTTTAATGTGGTTGGTCATCTGCCCACCCCTTCTTTAAACAACTGTTAACTCTATGAACCCAGAGGGTGGGAAAAAAAACCACAAGACCAAAATTAGATGCCTTGAGCCTTTTTTCTTTCTTGCAGAACTACTGCAGATGATTTATTAGTGAATGGATATCCGCCATCCATTTTGAAATTAAAAATCCCTTGGAGGCTCTGCAGCCCCCTCCATTACATTACCAGTGTGTGCAGGTCACAAAGGTACAGCTGGGACAAGAATTGTGCTCCATCAGTCAAAAACTCTATTTTCTTCCCAAGCACTAAAAGTCTTGAAGTGTGCAATTTGAATTATCCTTAAATTCCCCAGCATGTTTAAGCACTGTGCTAATAGGAGAGTACTAAAGAATTAAAGGATACAGGTTAAACCCAGTGCTCTTGTGCCTTGGTCTCTTGGTGGCAGCTGGGGCTTGGAGTAAGGAAGAAGGGAGAAGCTCAGGCTCCATTCATGAGTGCTGAGGAGGGAGAGAGTCACAACTGAGATTTCAGAGCAACATTCTCCATTTCACCTCTTCAATTTCACTTTAGTTTATGGCTTCAGTTTCTACAGGGTGAGTTTCAGTAGACACAGGGTCTGGCCTCTTGTCTGAGCCTGGGTAAACAGGGGAGATAGACTGCTTCAGTGTGTGTCATATCCCAAGGCTAAGTGCACTCTTCCGTGAAGCCACTGACAGAAAAGAAGGGTTATAATGATGCCTGGGAGAAATAGGAGAAAACTGGAGAGGAGAAGAGAATAGACGGGCAGACTGACACACCTAAACCCTGCTCAGGTTCACTATCCTGAGCTGGGCCTCTACACTCCCACACAAAATACATGCCCTTCTGATTTCCCTGGTGGCACGTTGTGATCACCCTCAGCCAGAGAATGTGTGTTCTACCTTTTATGTTAGGAAATAACTGAGTAATTAGGGTTAAATAGGTAAAAGCTTCTTCAGGCCTCACTAATACTATGTGTGATGTTTACATACAAGCATATATTTTACAGTTGGAATTAAAAATGGATTTTAAGACAGCTTCAAAAACACTTTCTCTGACAGTCATGAAAATATAAATGCCCTTTGCCAGGTTTCCAGAAATGCCAGCATTATGAGAGGGATTTTGTGTGGTTCAGAGTTGGAATCTGCAGCATGCCAAGCTGATGGCACATTTCTCCTCATCCTTTGGACGCTGACTCCAGCCTTCTGCTGCAGTTAGCTGATGGGATTTGCCCTAGGGCACTGCACGCAGCTATTACACTCTGCAAAACAGATCAGCTCCTCTCCTTGAAATAACTTTGCAGCTGGCCTAGGGAGTCAGAATCATAAAACTTGCACAACCTGGGTATTTCCCACCAGGCAGCTGTAGATCAACCAGACAGCTTATCTAAGGGGCTGCTAATTGAGAGGACAAACCTTTGGTTGGGATTAATTAGTACACCTCAGCCTGCAATGACTCAGGTCCCATCAGCAGGGAACATGAACATGTACATGCCTCATAATTTTATTCAGACAGCTTTGTTCCTTACAGAACTTGCCAGATCTTAAATAATTAGGGTAAACTACTTTTACCTGATATAACTTGTTAAATCTTAAATAATTAGGAGGAAAAAAAACAGAACAATTTTTTTTTTTTGCAGTCTGTTGGTGCCGGTTGTATTCTACACGCAGATTTTTGCCAACACATTGGATGTTACCAAAGAAAAGCCAATGAAGATGGATCTGCTTTTGCACCTTAAAAACACAAGTTGAGCACAGACAGGTCTTCAGAGCTTGATGGATTTAAACACAAACTATGCTACCCAACTTTTAATGTATGTATATGCCATGGTTCTAGTTTAAGATATTAGCTTAGAAGATGCTCAACTAAGAAAGGACTTAGTTTAAGGACTTTTATAGCTTGGTCAGAACAAAGTCTGGCCTATTCTTCCTCCAGGTTTTTTGAAGTCCAAGCAACATTGAGTATCTATCTTTTTTTCCCAAGGGAAAT
The DNA here is from genome assembly GCA_013399875.1 of Gymnorhina tibicen. Classification (NCBI taxonomy): domain Eukaryota; kingdom Metazoa; phylum Chordata; class Aves; order Passeriformes; family Artamidae; genus Gymnorhina; species Gymnorhina tibicen. The sequence goes on along the minus strand of VXAZ01005100.1, from coordinate 1,165,746 downwards.
GATTCAATGTTTGATTTTCTAACAAACAACAGCTGAGCTGCCATGTACAGAGACCTTAGTATGAGAAACCCATTCACATCAAGAGTAGAGCAAAATAAATTGTATTAAAGAACAGAATGTGGATATGCTTTTTCATAGCCTCTTTCCAAATAATCACTTACAAATGTGTTTTAAAGCCAGTAAAGTAACAAAACTCCTTTTTCCAGTTTCCTTGTCTTTAATTAACAAATTTGAAAAATAAAGAGATTAGACATATGATAGGCAGCACAGACACAATATCAAAAATGAAATAAATAAGATTTCTCTTTGAATGTAACACAAAGGTAAAATGAGCAGCCTTGCTCTTCAAAGAGGATGAGTACCACTATTTCCATGTCAGCAAACTGCAAAAGATTTGAGCAAGTTAATAGCAAATTAAGAAAATGGAAGAGACCAGCCACAATTAAGTGTGTGCAGCAGGCTGAAAGGGAAATTTCATTTAAGTAGATATTTGCTCATTAAATGGACATTAAAGCAAAAATCCTTCTCAAAGCACACACTGCAGAACCAGCTCTGTGTCCCATGAGAACTGCAAGGTCTGGGTGCCAGAAAAGTGTTTTTCCTCCTGAGGGCGAGCAATGAATTTGCTCCATGGATGCTGGATGAAGCTGAACTGCAGAATTGCAGTGACTCCCACAGATCCTGAAACCACCCTCTCAACTCCTCCTGTGTGCCAGGACTTTTAAGGTCTGAAATCTAACACAGTGAGCATGAAAACTGAGGGCCAGTTCTGAATCTATTTATGTAGCTAATAGAGGAAAATAAAGGAGCAAAAATCTTCATGAGAGGTAAATGACTCTGAACCTCTGCCTTCTGTTGGGTGGGAGAAGGTAGAGTTTGCTTGGAAACAGGAGCTCAGCTGGATTTCCTTTGGGAACAACCAAGAAAACTGAAAAGTGGCTATAAATTGATCTGTGCTCTGCTTCTGGGGAAAAGCGAATATATGCTGCCCTTTGCTCGGAGCTGAACGCAGACTGCCTGTCAGTGCAGAGCCCTGGGAGAACATTCTGGATGCAGACTAACGAGCAGCAAACATGAAGTCCAGTCCTTCACAGGACTATTGGCATAACCATTTACAGGAAGCCCACCTCATCCAAATGCAATTAACAGATAGGGAACACTACAAGATAATTTATTAGTTCTCTGCCTGATCTTGTTGCCTTTCCCTGGGCTTAGAATTAAAAACCAAACACGGTTAGAGGGGAAAAAAGGGTTTTACCTCTGTATTTATTCAAGGATCCTTTGGTGCATCACATCCAGGTAGAAAGCACCCCCAAGTGCACACCAAAAATGCACACCCAAAAGTGCCCACCAGGGTTCCCACCCCAAGAATGTACCAGGGTGCACCCCCCGAACAATGCACACACACACACACACAGACGCACACACACGCACGCACAGATGCACCCAAATGCACACACACGATGATTCGCATATACAATTACAGACCTTGCCAATTAGCATATCTATTCAAGATTCCCCAGTGAGAGGCTCAAGAGAAGCCCCCACCCTGAGGAACCTTCCCCCTGGAGGGGCCTATCTTAGTTTACAGAATGTGTTCTGGAGAGGACCTTGGTGTCCGGGGCTTTTTGACCCAACTGCAAGGTTTCCAAGGTGTTTGGTCTCTGTTTTAATGGAACTTTGGGTCTAAGCTAGTTATCAGATTTGGGGAATTACAAGTATGTGGGCTAAAAGCACTAAGGATACATGCAAAGCTGTGTGAAAGGGTATATGAAAAGGGTATATGAGAGGAGTATATGAAAAAGCAAAAAATCATCATGGATCAAACATAATCAAACATAAAAGATGCTTTTGGCCATGTGCACCCGTGTGTGAGTGGGTGGATGAAGGAGAGGACAGATGTGCATGGAAATGTGTCCAGGGATACACGCATATCCAAAATCCAGGGTAGCTTCACTCTCCTATTAGAGCTGTGCAGAACAACCACAAGATTGATTGCAAGATCAATGCAATCAGCTAGGCAGTGAGAGCTGATTATCTGGGAATTCTGAGTAAAGATTATCCATAACAGAATAAAGGGCTGCTGCCCAGGCAGGTACAAACCACAGGATAAGTAAAAAGTACATTACAGGCTCCCCAACAGGGTGTCAACGTGTGAGGATGAATGAGAAAAAAAATTGTGCACTTTTAAGAGACATTTAAAAAGTGCTGCTTAAAATTTCCATCATTAACACAAGTGGAAGGCTCATGCAAGTTTTGTATTTTACATTTGTTCCAGCTATCACAGGTAATATCCATCTGGTTCTTCCTGCCACCTGTCAGTTCTGTACTTGCCATCAGTGTTTAACAAGGATATTTTCATACCATTTAATTTCAAGATATGGGTAGTTTTCCTCAGCAGAGGAATGAATCTACTGAAGTTAATCTGATGAGGGGTAGAACTGATAACTCTTGTCAGATTTCTAAAGAGAATAGCAAAAGTGCAGAGGCCATTTTTATTTACAGAAATACATAAACTGTGTGTGATTAGCCTGAAAATCTGGGAGTCTTTTACAAAGAGGTAAACGTCACCATTGCAAGTTAATCAGCTTTGATTCTTCATGGTCATTATTGACATAGATCATTATATAGATGATATTCGTTATCTTATAAACATCCATCAAGAGATGAGGTCAAAAAGAGGATGGGAGAGTCACAATTAGTGTTAATTAACCCTACAGAATGTCTCCTCCCAGGTGACAGTTATCTTGACGTGACGGAAGGCAGCTTGGATTATCTGCGTGGTGTTTTTCCCCAAACACAACTTAATCTCAGAACCACTGCAGCACAGAGCCGGGAAAGCCAAGGGGTCAGAAATACACGGTGTACAGCAACAGCAAACAACTCTCAACAGCTGTAAAAAAACATTAAATCTCAAGTGGTGATGGGTCATTGAGGCGGGTGGGGGGAACACAGAAATGTAATAACAAATGCTACAAGGAAATTGTGAGTCCCTGGGGATCAAATGACCTGCAAAAGGTTTAATTTTCAGTACCACATGTCCAATCTTACTTGAAATCACAAAGTCAGAGGATCTCGGTCTCTTACACACAGTCACACTGAAAGTAAGCGAAGTTGAAGTGGAAGGATGGTTTTCTACTCAACAAAAGAATTCCCTGTGCAAGTCACTGAATGTCACTGTAACACTTTGTTCTATATGCATATTAAATGTTTTCCACTAGAGAGACTATCTTGATTCTTATACACAAAACCTCAAAATAGAGGGTCTTAGCTTCTATTAGCAAATATGTAGAAAAATACTTCTTATTTTAAATCATATATAGTTTCATAATCTTTTTTACGTGTTTCTCATTCATTTCAGAAGTCACTTAAAATGAAAATGAAACCCTTGCGAGATCACCCAAAAAGATCGCACTGTGTGTTCATTCCTATGACAAACATTCAGTGATTCCCACTTTTGGTACTTCTGTTGTTGGGGTGGGTCTGGCCCTACTCTGGTTCCACCCCTGTTTTCTTTCAATTGAAATCCTGCTGTTGCTCCCTGCTCCCAGCTTTCAGTTCTTTTTACTTCCACTCCACTCCTCCAAATCATTGTTTTCAGCTACCAGGCAAAAGCCTTTAGGAACACAATCCTTCAGTCTACTTGAGATGCCTTGGCACTCAGGTTATAAAAACAAGACACTTAAGTGTGCATTTGTCCAAGCTCTAACAGTGTTTACAGCTGCACATGGATTATATGAATCTGTAAAACATTCCCCAATATTCAGATGTTTGAGGTAGTTTGTGTATTTTCCTTTCTACAAAAATTCTGTATTTGAGATTAGACACTTCTCCCAGTGGAAATTTCGTCAAGACCAATACATTTATGTGAAAAGTTTTAGCCCCAATGAACTGACATTTTTCTGATGAAAATCTTGCCCCAAACCTCTGAACTATCTCAACGTGCAGCCTCATGGTACTTAGGAAAGCACTGCCTCAGGCTCTTTACTTTAATTGTATACATTTTCATCAAACCCTGATGCCCCTTGTGGGTTTGTGCAATTTCTGAAACGTAGCTAAAACATTTACTGTATATTTCTGTTCGTTGATTTCAAGTGAAATTATTTCATCACTTTATGTCTTCTTTTTCCCCCTAGTCCTGATGTATTTTGACATTCAGAGAATCACAGTTTAACCAAAACCCTTCAAATTAGAGAAGTTTAGCAGAAAATGAACTAAAGTAAAAATGTTTCACTTGGAAGCTAATAGGCAGAATGAGAGCAGTGACTATTCAGCCATTCAAGTTAAATAAGGGGCTCATTACTGTCCTCTGTGACAACTGCCCAAATGCCAATTTTAAAGGTTCCATTATTTAAAGGTTCAAGGACTACAGTGTTCATGAATTACATAAGTTTTTGTTTTAAAGTAGCACTTGAAAGTTAAGATCAAATTCCTGCTGTGTGGTGTTCTGTAAGGTGGGTCATTTTAGTCCTGTCACCCCAAACACCTTCCTAGGAAAGAGATTTCCCCTGCCCTGTAGTTTTTCTGCTTGTCTCTGAAACTCTTTCAGGGAGGTTCAGCACAACTCTGGAAAAATGTTTAAAAAATTATTATATAGAAGGACGACCTGGAAAAGAGAAGCTGTGTCCCCCAGATCTTTCCTGTAGATATTTCAGAAATTAGAAATTAGAATACATGACATGATGCTGTACTTGAGTTGTAAAAGAGACGGTTTTTAGCTGAAAAGAACTCAATTTAGTAACCAAGTGTGTGGAGAGTCTCCCTACATTTGCCTTGGGACACAAATACCAGTGGAGAAGATGAACTACTTAGAATATAGCTGACACAAGAAAAAATAAGTTATTATGTGACAAGAATATGTTCAGAAGAATTTATATGTTTTCTAATTAATTAATGTTCTGTTAAGTATATTCTTTAGTTTAATACTATGTGATTCTCTTTTTCCTTTTACTGAGAGAATATGTAATTCCAAATATTTGCTTCAGGTTTTTAATATTGAATCTAAATATAATAATCAAATGCCTATTTATCAGTCCGATTGCTCATGCTTGGGAATTTTTAATAATTTCTGATCCATAAAAATTAACAGAATATTTTCATATTCTTAGTGGTGCCCTCAGCTCGTTTTAAAACTCTGTGTGAGCATCCTGAAGTGTTTTCACAGAAATATTCAAAAATACTAAGATGAAAATTCAGCTCAAGGACTTAGGGAACTTGAACTTTAAAAAAGACACCTATTAAAATAAATTTAATAATTCATTGCTTCTAAATTGAAAATAAAGTTTGAGTTACACGATTGCTCAGACAAGAAAGGTGGGTTATGGAAGACTCGCTGGCACTGTAGGCAAGCTTTGTGGTGGGGTTATTTCAGTTGTCTGTTAAAGTCACCCAAATTCCATCACTTCATCAACAATTTTTGGAGGTTTTTATTATTTTTTTTTAACTTAAGGGAAAATATTGGAATTGAAAGTTCAAATTCTTCCAACTTCTATGCCCAGAAAATTGAAAATAGTGTCATTTGGACCAGCAGAAACCCTTTACTCAATTTAGCTGAAATTACATTTGCTATTTTGCTCTTTTTGATTGTCTATCAAGAATTTTTTTAAAAGTATTTTCAGTGGAGAAAAAAACAGGACTACATCGTCACTGGTAAACTGGAAATGTCCAGAGTTATTCCTTGCCACTGAAGCCAGCTCTCACAGGCTGGACCCCATCCGTGCTCTTAATGACTTTTAACATCCAAAATCAGGGTAACCCCATGCAAACTGCCTGCTGTTAATGCATTCTAGCTTGTGCCAGCTACCAAACAATGCCTTGTTTAAGTCTGCAAAAATGCAAGCAAAACCACATTGCAAAATTTTATTAGTCAATGGATTTCTGGTGATCAGGGGCATTCCCTGCTCCTTTAGGATTTGTAGATATGAGCGCTGTCAGAATTTCCCAAATAATTAAAAAACTCACATTCTTTCCAGTTTTAAAAGTCCAGAAAATTAGTTAATATGTCAAAACTACTAACAGCTATCATTGAAAAATTGATACTAATAAGACAGTATTTTAAAATAAAATTTGTCCTAAAATCTCCAGCAGCTCTACCAAAGAGTCAGAAGACAGACACAGAGACCACAATTTCAAATCTAGTCTCCTGGACTCTGTTCCAATGATTTCATAACAAATCTTCCTCAGGAGGAAAAATAGATAAAGAGAACACTGAAACACACAGATTGTCCTGGCATCTTTCACTGCTGAAAGAGTCGAAGCATTTTGCTTCATAGTGTGGAGCAGGAGTGGGCAAAATGCCTGGATTCTAAACAACTGTGAAAGTAGGAGTCTTTATTTATTTTGTGTAGGGGAAATGTATGAATTTGCAATCAGGACAGCTTGTAGTACCATGCTGAAATGTAATCAGTTTTCAATGTGCAGAGAGTCCCAGAATAACTTTCCAACAGCAACATTAGAAAAAGACACTCCTTTTTCCCCAGGCTGTTTGTACCTCCAACATGTAATTTTGCCATTAGTGAAGTGTGATGAAAATTAAGTCACTTGTACAGCCCAATATGCTCCCTCAATCAACCATTAATTTTTTTTTCTTTGTTACTAACTCAAGGCTCAACTCAGGAATAAATCGGCTGCAGAATTCAAGCTGCTAAAAGCTTTTTCAGTCTTTAGCATTGAAACCACATTGCCTTCAGCAGAGCTGTAATCTATAATCTGAGGAGAGAGGAAGGTCATGCTAAGATTTCAGAGCCATAACCCAAGCTCCTGCCTCAAAACATGTCTTCTACCACCATGTGGATATTTGACATTGCAGACAGGCAGCTTTCCAGCTGCTGGTGATCTCACAGGCACTTAAGGAAGCACATAGAAGAGGACCTTTGAGCCTCCTATTTTTACAACCATTAATATTTTCAGCTTCTCTATTTGGTGGCATGGTTTGCTGATGGAGCTCAGAGGTGGGTTTCTGCAGAGACTACGCATAAGAATGGATGCATGAGGACAGTCCAGTAGATCTCCTGGTCCAGTAGACTCTAACAGGAGCCAAAATCAGACACCTAGAGAGAAAAAGAAAGCCTGCAGCAATGCTTTTCTAGTGCAGTCCATCAGGCATGCTGTAGTCACTGATTAAAGATGCTGTCCAAAACCTGTCCCCTTTTTCAACCGGATCCCAGTGAAATTAGAAGATTGACTGCCTGGGCTTTTTATATTGGACATCTCAAGGAAAGCAAGCTCATGCACTGTCCTTTGAGCTCTAGGCAGTTCTTCATGACTGTTATCCACATCTACTGGAAGAAAACAGAACATACTCTAAGCAGCTGGTGAAGGAAATACCTCAGATTACACCCAGATTTCTTCGGAAAGGTGTGGAGCAAAGAATGTAGTCCTAGGAAGGGACTTACAGATAGTGGGCCCAGGGTACCAGTGGACTGTCCCAGCGAGTCTGAGCTCCTGGTGCTTTGGGAAGATCCCAGTGCATCATGCAGAGAGCAGTCCTGCTGCTCACTGCATTGCTAAGGGAATAGGAAGGCAAACAGCTCTGGCTTTTGTACTAAAAAGAGTGAATATATTGAATTTTTTTTTCCAGGCTGATGTCTTGAAAGCTGCAATCGACCTGCAGTCAGACTCTGAGATGTCCCCAGTCAGACATGAAAAAGTGCATTAAGATCCTGCTGTACCTTCCAGTACATGGTGCCGCTCTCTTCTGTCCGGAGTTCCATGTCCACTCCCAGCAGAAGGATGCTTGTTCTGGGCACCGCTTGGCAACCCCACACAAAATATGTCCTTCTTGCACAAGAGCAACCTGCCCTCCCCCAGCCCTGGCAGATACAGCATTTCACAGCTCTCTGAAGTGTTCTTTTCGATGTTAGCCTGCAGTCCAGCCTGTCTGCAAGTGTCAGTGCCTGTCTCAGTGCAAAACTCAGCCATCCTCATCGCTGCTGCCTGCTGCTGCTCCTCTGAGTGATCATTTCTCCCCCAGCACATCGCCCACTCCATCACAGGAGGGGAAGGAGGGGCTGGGGTGGATGATTTTGAACAGGCAGGAGGGGATGGCAGCACCAGAGGGACTGCAGTCCCATGGGGACACCGCCCAGATGTGGCACGAGCTGCCATGGCGTATTTCATATCCTCAATATCTCATATCACTCTTGTCTTTATGCCCAGTTTGCCTCTCTTCCCTCTGCACCACAACCCTTTCTGTTCAAGACACAGTGAAGCTGGCCTTTACCTGCAGCTTAGGCATTCCTTCGGAAGGAAAATTGTATCTGTGCAGCTCTTGGGAGCACTGTCTTTCTACATCTAGCAGGAAAAAAGTGCAGAAAGCACCCAAAAGCAATACTAGGAAGCAATTAAATATGAAAATTCTGCATTTAGAAGTCTTAAGCAAAATTTTCCAGCTATCTTCCCCATCATTTCCCCATGGAAAGGCAAATTAATGGTTTTATCTGGATTTCTCTTCTGCTGTGCTATTTTACTGACTGCAGCAAATATATTTACCTATTTTAGAATAGTGCAATACCTCATTTCTTAAAACACAAGGAAACCTCACATGGCTTATTGCCAAATACAGTAAAGATGAGCATTTCTTGCATTGTACATATTTTTAGGCTAACCAATCGCAAATTTTGAGCTGAATCACCTTGCTTGAAGGAAACCCTTTAAAGACTGCTAAAAGCAATGTTTTGTTCTTTTCTGCATCGCCTGGATTTGGCTAAAAGGCTTGCACAGCAAACTGGCCAAGGTAGTATTTCTTGACACAGCCAGCTTATAGGACACAGCGCAGCAAAGGTGCCAATGAGAGCAATGGGCTAAGATTTTTCAATTATAAAACTAGTTATTTCATCTAATTACCGAATATTTGGGGTCATTCTTTCCAGAGGACAAATGTCTAGCTCAGTTATTGGCTTTGTGCATAAACAGAAGCAGTGTATGTAATTTATAATAGCAGGTTTATAAAGAGTTTTGAAATAAACAAGCATTAGGAAAAAAGCCAAAATCTAATTAATCGGTTCTGCAAACAGAATTTTCCTATGGGCAGGTTTTTTTTCCAGTAACAATTTTCTGCCAATGGTTTGTTAACTCTTAGGAAAAAAAAAAGGTTAATCAGTGCTTCAGATTTGACACAGTATAAGACTAGAACTATTCAGCTGTGAGAATAAAGTAAATGAAAAATTTTGTAGGTGTTATTCCCACCTAAACTTCCTGACTCTAAATGCAATGACCTCTTTTGACTGAGAATTGCTCATAAATCTTTTTCACAAAATTAATCAACTTATAGAAAAAATATGTGTTTGAGCACACCTCCTTTTTAAATAAAAAATAGAAAAGGCATTGGAATGTTCAAGAAGTTTCACCACAACAGTGAAACAAAATCGTATTCTCTCACTTCATTCAAAAGCTTTTCCCCGCCTGCTTAAGTAAAATTTAATTCCGTTTAAAAATATTAAAAATTTTCCCATCTCGTTTTGAACTATGCAAGATATTTTCATTTTTCTTTAAATGTTTCATACGTTCCAGTCATTTCCATCACCACACTGTGTGCGTGATCAGTCAGGAAGTGAATCAGAACAGGCTACAGTGGAAATTTTCTACACAAGGCTTTTATTCACTCCTGCTCCAGTTGTTACTACAGCACATTTGAATAAGAACTTCCAGGGAGGAGTTTATTCAAGTTTGACTAATTGACTTTTAGAGTGCATTCAGTTCAAGTTTGTTGGGTTCACTCCCACGGATAAGCTCTATTTCAGTATCTTTCACTTTCTAGTCCAACTTGCTTTGTAATGTCACACATTATTAAAGAGTTGGTGTGAAGCTGTCTTAAAATCACAGTGAATAACTCTAACAGCAGAGATGTCAAGTAAATATAGAGATTACTGTGAAGCTTCTAACTCGTGGGGGATTTGTGATATTAATTAGTTAATGTGTCTAAATTTCAGATGAAAGAGGTTAGTAAGTTCAAAGTGTTATTATTATTCCTGTCTTTTCTGAAATATATTAACCCTATCAATATTACACAGAATTCAGTATAGTTGTAGTGCTCACACTTAAGGTGAATTTCTTTTCAGAAATTCTGATTGCACAGAGTGCAGTCAGAGCTCTCAGCCAAGCGTTTGTACATCACCAAAGCTGGACACACATACAGAGGAAACACAAGGATGAAAGAACATTTTCAATTTGTATCTTTCAAGGGCATTGTAAACAGGGCAAATAGTACGAAAAAACACAGTTTTGCCTTTCCCTTTGCAGAACACAGTCAAAATGGATTTACACACTTCACCCCTTGTCCAGCTGAGCCATACTCAGAACTTTTCATCTATTTCAATAAGACCCTCTTCAGCTTGAAAACACTGATTACTGTGGAATGGAACATCACTAAGCAGTTACGCTTCCTTTATTCAATTGCTATTTGAGGTTTCTTTTCCCTGAGGAAGACATCATGCCAAAACATCACAGGGTGGCTGCTGCAGACAGTCAGAGACAAGTAAACAAGGTCAGCCTTCTCCCTGAGACAAGTTTTCTCCATGGGGAAAAAAAATACACTAAGCAGTGGGGCAGCTGCTGAGACCCCCGAGGGAAGAAAGGGCACCCCTAAGTTACCATTGTCTATCAGTGAGGAGGCTTTGCTTGTTATCATCTTCCTGTGCAGGATGTGAACTGCCACAGAAGAATTAAAATCACCTGTGGGGAGAACAACTGCAGCCCAGCTGCCACAAGGAGGGAGTCTGAGGAGGAAGCAACCTGCCCTGAGATAAAGGACAAGTGTAATCCAAGTTCAGATCACAGCTTTTACTGGAGAACATGAAGACCCACCTGATGCTGTTGGAGCGGTTTCTAACAAGGAAATCAGAACCAGACATTCACAGTGAAATGAAGTTCCTAATACTATGAACAGCAAAAGAGATTTCCAAAATGATAACGTAACTGTGATTTCATGGGGAAGAAATTAGTCTAGAGCATTTCAACCTCAAAAAATATGGCAGCAGAATTGTTTTTACTTGAACCTCACTGCAAATGAACAGAAACGCTTTTTGCTGTTTGAAAGGATGAATTATATGTATATTCTACATTTCTTAATATTATAAGCTTCTTATTTTTAGTAAAACACATGCTATAAATATAAAGCAGCATTTGAAGGTGAATTTATTATTCTGATGTCACTGTAATATATTAAATCAATTTGTTAGCACAACTGATGTTAGATTTAAAAGATGACATCCAATTATTGGAACAACATTTTGATGTCCTAAAGGTATCAGAATTGACATGCAAAACACAGAGATTGATAAATATAGAAGTTTATAATCAGAGATTGTTTTCAGTTTGGAAGTGAGCAGAGGAGAAAATTTTTCTGCCAAAACAGAAAATGCAGATTTAAGACAAAGCTTTTGATAAATATGTCTTAACTTGACTGAATTATTTTGATTGATATATATAACAACTCAATTTAAAAGACACTTTTTTTTTTCTTTTGAGATTATATCGGGCTTTCAAATCTTTCAAGACACCAGATTTCAAGACAACAGATGAGAAATGTACATAGTGCTAAACTAAACACTCTCTTAGCCTCAAAACTGTATTTAATCACATTTTCTAAATTATCAGCAGACTAAAAATCATTTTGTATTCCCACAGCTGTAAATGAGTTGAGCACGTCCCTTATACGAAGTGCCAGTATTCGTTATTCAACAACCCAGGAGAGCTGTAAGACCTCAGCATCATCTCTGCAAAACAGATCAGAAAAAAATACCCAAACATTCAACCTCCTGTGATGAGTCAGTCCCAGACCAAAGCCCAGAGACCCACAATAAGAATTTAGAACTTGAAGCCACCTTCCTGCTCTGCCTCTGCAATGAGAGAGGCACTCCAGTACACCCAACTCACCCTGCTTTGGATTTCAAGGGCCACAGGGAGATTCCACTGTTTTCCTTCTGAAGTTTCTCACCTCATTCCCAGGTGCTCTTCAGACCACCAGGGTGACACCACCCCGCTGTGTACTGGCACCAAGGCACGTCAAGAGCCAGTCTGACTACTCAGACTGAAGACCAGATATCACACTTATGCTGTTAATTCAGAATAATGCCACTCACTCCAGGGCATCACTCCAGTTTCCTTTTGCTGTGGAATGATATTACCTGATTTTCATGCTGAGCTAAAGTGTAACCCATAGGACTTTCCAAGCTTGCGTTGTCTTCAATGGAAACAAGAACTTTTCTGTTATTCACGAAAAGAAAAAAAAAATGAATAAAGGAAAGAAATGAAATGCTAAGAGACACTGTATAGATCCAGATTATTTGGTTATGATTTTCTGGCTGCATGAATTCATCTGAGGAAACAAATACATATAAAGATGCCACTTCAAATTTCTACTCAGAAGGATATTTTATTGTTTGGATGAGCCACGATGTCACATCACATTACCAAGTAGCACAAGCCCATGTTCCTGCTTCACAAAAGTCCATCTCCTTGTTCAAAACCAAAAGTGGCATAAACCCATTTATAATTTAAGTAAGTTGCTGGCAGTTCCTAAAATGACTTTCCTGGAGAATAATGAGATAGACCAGTGGGGTAAGAAACATGATAAGTGACTGTGCAGTAGAAGGCATAATGAATAGTTGCTCTGTCCCTGGCAAGTGACTGTGGCACCAGAGAACCCTGTCATGCACTGTCTTTTATGGCAAGTCATAAATTAAAACTGATTTTTATTGTGAAAGCTTCTGTCACTGCAAGGAGGAAGAACAATATAGTGCCACATTTCTTTCCAGGATTTCAAATCGAGGCCAAAATCTCTCCTAATGTAAATGATGTCAATACATTCATTTCAGCTGAGTTTTACCCACGTTTATGATGAGAAAAAGTCATAAGCTGCTTCTGTTTTAATTTAATTGGAGTATTGATTCTTCGAAATTGTTATGTTCGATTGAATTTTAGTTACCAGCGTCACCCTGTAAAAGACAATCTGGCACAAAAAGCTGATTCTGTGTCTAAGTCAGTGGGAGTAGACAGGAGGATAGGTAACAGGGAGATGAAAAAAATGCTATTTGAATTTATAATGCCACAGAAGTATCTGTCTTCTAGTGTAATCACCACAGATGATCAGTAGAAATTACGACAATCTATTACAGCCTGCACGAATAGAAATCCAGCAAAGGCTCCAAAATAAAATTTTGTTTGTTACTTTTTTTTTTTAATGAATTTTTCTCTTTCACTGCTCATAACTCAAGAGGAATCAAAGACCTAATTTAGGGTTAACTTTGCTGCTAATAGCAACAAGTGGCCAGCAGGACAGCCAAAGTGTTAACACCTTTACAGAGCTGTGACAACATCCTGCATGGACTAGCAGTGTTGGAGGGCTGCCCATGTGCTGCAGCCTGGACCAAAAACATGCTCAAAGTGTAGTTTATATGATCTTTCCATATCTTATGTCTTTCTTTCCTGTCAAATTGCTTTCTTTCAGAAGAATGTACACACATACATGTATTTATGTGCACAGAGATGTCTCTATACATACATTTGGAAGGAGAGAGGAGCTGACCCAGGATTCAATTCACTCAGGACTGAATTCCTCACATTTCTTGTTGTTTTGCCCCATTCCAGGAACCATTAATACTTCCCAGGTTAATTTTTTTCAGCCCAGATTATGCACCAGGCTGTGTTTGTTTGTACCTTACAGTCTCCTGCTGCCCTGCCCATATGAACTGCAGGGCTGTGCCACCACTGATGCTCACCATCCTTTACTCAACACCAAGGACAGCCACATCGGTGGCTCACTGGTATTTAATTAAAACTGTTGGAAAAACAGGACCTAGAGGATGCTGTAAATATTCTGATTATCCAGAAAAACTGTATTTGTGAAGTGCAAGGGATGCAAACAAGACTGGGAATGGAGTTTTGCTCATGGTATCAGCAGGTATGTGCACGGCAGTGTGCACACAGGTGTGTGCATCTGTGGCTTTGAACTGACTGGGCAAGGGCCAGTGCACCCCTGGAAACACTGCAAGTATCTTTGCAAGGTCTGCACCAGAACTAAGGTATTTTTTCTTTCAGCAGTGCTGAGACCAGTGAGGATGGGAGCTGGCTTGTTCAGACCACGGCGTTGCAGACACATCTGCACGCCCCCTCCACGCACACCTATCCAAGTACACACATCCACACATGCTGTCTGCAAGGGCTAAGAATTAAACTGGCAGCTGGTCCTCGAGCTGAGAGCACACTGATATTGAAAGAAAGTAAATCAGATCCTTGTGACCGATACTTCGATTTAGAAGCGCTTCTTTCCAGACACAAACATAGTTCTGATAGAACAGTTTTTTATCAAGAGAAAACAAGCATTTTCTCAAGGACAAATATTCTCATAATAGCAATCTTTTAGACAGAGGAAACTGGGATTATTAATTTATTCTCCCCCCAGTGAAATTCCACTGAATGCTCTGAACTCTCTGCCTTAAATAGGAGCTACTCACACCCATACACTTCCTGTGAGCCTGACTGTGATTTCTAGTTTCATATCGCTAATCAGATATTTCCCTCTTGCATTCATTTAATTATACCATATTAATAAACCTTGACTTTTAGACAGAAGCTCTATGAGGTGTATTCTCAACATGAGGCACATGAAAATCCCCATGGCATCATCAATAGCAGGGCACATGTGGAGAACTGATTATAGTCTTAGGTTTTTAGCCATTCCTACCTTACTTTTAGATTTTTCCTCTGGTGATTTCTTGAGTGCCAACACATATACTGCAGTTCCTGTCTTTGCTTCAAACCTTCCTAGGAACACTATTAAAATGGTTCAATTTATGCAAAATAGAATTTTAATCTAGAAAATGCAGATTTGAGGCACCGCATGATGAAAGAAATCACCTCAAAGTACAGCCAAAGAGGTTACAAAAGCAGGTCACAGAAATCTGGTTTCCTAGGGAGCTTCTGTTCATGAGAAAAATGTAAGCAGCTACTGGCAGCTCCAAACTGCACACATTAAATATGTCTACAAAGGATTTTGACAGGTCTCTACAAATCTGGGACTTTCTGTCCTTGTAGTATATTTCCAGTTTTATGGCAAGACAGAGGTAAGAAGCAGAATGGTTTCTGTGCAACTGTTCCACACTGAATGAACACTCACTTGGACAAATATTCATTTATTCTGAGGTCACTTGCAAATCTCTGGATAGTCTAAAAATATTTTATTTTACTTAGTACCTTTTCACCTTTTTTTTTCTCTAACAATTGGATATTATGACCCAGTATGACTACATTCCTGATATATTTGAGATTCTGCTGCAGAATTCAAGGTTAGCTCAGAAATACTGAGCTCACAAAGCAACGTGTTCTGCCCTAAGTCATTTAAATTACTTAGGATGAGAAAGGTAACATTGTCAAAATATTTAGAAGGTTAGGAAGTGAATAACCCTTCACTGTTTTGGTCTGGGTATTATCCCTTAATAAAATATACAGTAATAAATAGTCCCTTCAGTTACTCAGATCAAATAAAGTAATTCATCCATGGCATGATTTTATGAGTCTAGCTACAGGAAGTTATGTATATAAAATAAGAGCTAAGAGATTTGCATAGTCCTCAGCAACAGCCCAGTTCACAGTCTGTACAAAGTGACATTACAAAATGCAATGTGTATGCAGTACACAAACTATTTGTATTCACACACAAGCACATCTGATGGATGCAATAAGAGATGAATTTTCTGAAAGTGAGGAAACTTTAGTTAAATGTTTGATTTTCAGAAAGCGCTGATAAGACACTTGCAGAAAATTGGGAGTGTTAGAGTGATCATCCACTAACTGAAAATCATGGGAAGAAACTCTGAAGAATTATAGTTAAATGAAAAGATCAAATTGTTCTTACTTCTATGTAGATGCTCTTCATCTGCAGCAATAAAAAGACCCTTGGACTTTTCCTCAGAGCAGGACTTTCCAGCTACTAGATCAGTGCCATATCACATGTCACATTGTCCTTTAATTATAACTGGAAGGCAAGAAAATGTCAATGTTTGCAGCTTCTGAGAGACAGATGTAATTCAATAATTCACACTGGTGCAATTGTGCATCACGGCTGGCTGCTGCTTTATAGGATCTCAGAGAACTTTGCTGGAAATTCTGTATTAAAAAGATCATTGCTTTAAAACAATATTCAATCTGTCCTCCTGGAAAAAAAAAATATCTTCCTCTGTAAAGAAAACATGTAGGGTTTGCTTATCTTTTATCAGGTATTCCATGTATTTGAGTTTATCTGCTTGTTTCCTACTTAAACTGCCCATTTCTAATCAAGCACGTTCTGTGCTTTTTAGGCACCTGTTCCTTTTTGTTTCCCCTGCAATGTTCATTATTGCCCATGACAGATCTTTTCCTAAGACTGCTAAACAAAGCAGAAGGCTACTCTAGAGCAGCATTGCTCTCCCTGGGCAATTCAGACAAGATCAATATTCATTAACACTGGTAATTCACCACACAGGGGGACAGTGCCTTAAAAATAAACCTCTTAAAGAGAGACACAGAGAAATGTTACCCACATGGATAAGACACCACCATCTATTTTCTCCACACCCTCTGGACAACCCATATTGGTGTTAATCGCTGGCACTGCAGCATTTTCCTTCTGTCCAGCTGCCCTCTGCCCCTTCTCATTTTGCTGTAAGTGTCCCTGAGCCTCTGCTGAATTCTTTCTTCCTCCCAGGAGCCACAACTTCTGCCTGGTCCACTTCCAACCCGGGCTCACTCCCAACACTGTTCCTTCTTCTCCTGCTGTCAGATTCAATTTCTAACAGAAATCTCACGGCTGCAATGACTTCTTTCATCTCTATCTCCACCAGTATTGCACAAGAGGATCATATCTTTGGAATATGTCTAAGCTGTGACATTCCCTATCCATGCAAACAGGTGAAACATTCAGCGAGGCTGTGATCCCGCTGCATCTCGATGCTGCAACACGCTTTGGTACAAACCAGCATAAACCTGTGAAGAACTTCCTTAGCTTTTCTTCAGCTTGAAGAAGGCAGGCTGGTTTGGGTTTTTTTTAAAGCACATAAATAAATTTAGAAAAAATCTCCCAACCAACATCCTAATTTATCTGTCTCTACTCCATGCTTTTCCATTTTCCTCGGTTTTCTTACACCCTATAGCACCTGACTACATGAAGATAAAACATGTTCAAGGAAATTTTAAAATGTGGAAAAGTGTCAGTGTAATTGGATTTTTCTATACCGTTATGTGCACAAGTGTAAAGCAAACTTTACTGTATTTTTCTTTTATTCATGATATTGTGCAATGTATTTATTTAGGAACACTACATTTTGTATGAAAACAAAAATAGAGAAATAGAAACTATTTGAATTTGAATGAAATGTTTCATTCTTAAGTATTTGAGTTTGCATTTGAGGGTATTGAGGCTTTTCGTTCCTTGATTGCAATGAAATTTTAAAAACTTAGAATACATACCATAATTTTATTACTTTTTATATGCAAAACTCTCATTAAGGACAAGGTTTTTTTTCTAAATGCTATCTATATCTATATTTACCTCAGATGGAAATAGTTTGATTTAAAAATAGTGGGATTCTTAATGATAAATCTTTTGAAAAATATATTCAAATGAATATAATTTTTTCAAATGAACAGTCTCATCTATTTCTTTTGTGAAAGAAGTAAGAGATGAAGGTAGATGAAGACATTTATTTTTCAAAAAAACTCATTATATATTTCAAAAAAGTCATTATATATTAATCATTAAGTCTGCAACAGTCTTAACTCAGTAACTCCAATGGCTTCACTGGAGCTAAGATGAGATATGGGACTCAATAAAAGATCCATTCTGATTTATATTTTAGTTAGCTATACCTTTTTTTACGTCCCATGGGTTAGATATTCCTCATGGGCTTGAGGAACACTTGATCTGTTAGATGGGGGGTTTTTCCTTATCTTTTACTTCTGGCTCCTGATACTAATTAAAATAATAACAAAGCCATGGTGAGATGACAGTAATAAGCCTTTAGAACAACAGAGGTGTTACATGATGCTAAAACAAGCATAAATCAGAGACCAGCTACAAAAACCAAATTGCTAGAATGTACCCAGTTTTTTTTTTTTACTAATGGGTTTCCAAGCTGAGTTTAATTAAAACAATGAAGGTTTTAACACAGAGAATGAAAAGGAAATAAGAAATATAAAATGTTAAGGCCAAAAGGCAATTAATCATTATGACATCCTACCAACGCTCAGGATGAAGAATATGACTACAAAAGTGAACATCCTCAAGAATCAGGAACCCAGAATTGCAGCATGCCACTTTCAGGTTGGCTTGACCTCATCTTTCTTGTTTCATTGAACAATGTTTCTTTGAAGTGACCTAAAATTTTTTTGGCTTGTTTTGTTTTTATGGAGTTTAATATCAAACTACACTTCTCTGTTCAGTGCTCTGGTTTTGGAGCACCCAAAAGACTTACAAAGGTGAAAACTACAATATGTGAAAAATGCTGAAAAGTAATAATTTGGATTTGAAAATGAAAATATAGTTATCTTGAGAGAGCTGAAGAGTTATTGCTTTTCCCCTTAAAATCCTCTTAAAGATTGGTCACCATATTATGTTTTTCTGAATAGTATTTTCCCACTGAGTTATTCTTTAGAAGTACTGACCAACACAAAATGTATGAAAGCCATTTCTTGGTCACCTGATTCTTTCTTATATTCTTAGATTATAATTGTGTTTTAAATTTTCTATTTCTTATCTTTCCACTGTCATCACCAAAAAGTTTACAGCTCATGACAGCATCCATTTCATGATGTAGCCATTTGTTGAACTCCTTCAAGATTGATTATCACCTGCTTTGCTGATGGGTTTGCTTGCCAGTTTTAATATGCTTCTTCATTACTCCAAAGTAACTGCACGTCTTTTTTGGCAGATTGCTTTAAACCGAATTGATAATGACTTTAATATGTTGATAATTTGATAATGCAGCCCTCAAAATTATATCCCAGCTGCTTGCAGTTTGCTGATTGGCCACATGATTTAGCAAGAGAAGTTAATTGTGAAAGACTTGCAGTTTTACCTAGGCAAATGTCACAAACCGTATGTACTAGCATGGAGCACATCTGGAGGAACTGCCCTGAAGTTAAACCAGATTTATACAAACAAAAACTGAGAAAACTGATATCTGCATGTGCAAAAAATTGAAAAGTCATAGACCATTTTCATCCACTCCAATGGCTGTCAGATAATTTAGATTAAAAACAAAAAGAAATTCATTATACAAAGCAGTAAGCATACCTTTTCTATGTTGTTTTCAAACACTTATTTTCTGCAACAGAACAAGAGCGTCTATGCATGCAGAACAAGAGCGTCTATACCACCGTATTGCCAGCAGTTTCTGATCAAGGTATCATTATTTCAAAACTTAATTACTTTAGTCAAGCATCCTAATTTAAAGAGTAGTCTTAGTTTATACTAAGACCTCACTTTTACAACAAATACTGAATACCCCTTGTACCTTGCATTGATTTTATTAATGTTGCTGCACTATTCTCTAATGACAATCTTTAGGCTTGCTCTCATCTTTGTGTTGACCCTGGATACAGCGAGTAAACACAACTGCCTGCCCTCTGTGCCACGTGTTGTATCTGTGCCGAGTCACGCACGTGGCTGAGCAGTGTTCTTCACCTTGTAACGCCTCATCACAATGGGATAACCTGCTTGAATGTCACCACAGGGACATGACAAAACCACTTTTATTTGCTATAGAGAGAACTTAAATTTCCTTCATCTCAAAAACATTAAGCAGACCAACAGATACGACTTGTCACAGAGCTTTGCACGAGTTTGGAAGGGGGAAAGGCTCGCCAGTGATGAGTGGTGGGACAGTGTGTGAAACTTAAGGAAGCCTTTTGGATTTCAGTAAACATTTCGATACTGTCTCTCATGGTGTCCTTCTGGACAAAATATCCAGCACACAGCTGGGATGGGTGAGCAACTGGCTCATGGGTCGGGTGCAAAGGGTTACAGCCTGACAGAGCTCAGGAAGCATTTGGACAATGCTCTTGGGCCCATGGTGGGACTCTTGGGGTGTCCTGTGCAGGGCTGGGAGCTGGACTCCATGATCCTTGTGGGTGCCTTCCAACTTAGCTTGTTCTGTGATTCTGTGATTTAGTAAACTGCAAAACAACTGCATTTTAAACAGTTGGTTCCAAATCAGATGTTAAAAATGCATTTAAAAATGCATTTAAAAATGCACCCACAGAACTTTCTTTGCGTCCAAAAGGTTTAGTGATGAAAAATAGGAAGCACAAGTCTGAGCTGACATTAAATCAGCAGGACTTGACATCAGTGGAATACCTAGCTCCAAACACACTTTTCATTGGCAGTGAAATATGTATATAGACAGCTTGGACTAACAATGGACGTTTCAGATTAAACAGAGGTTTGTTTGAAGTGCTGACTCAACATACGGCTCCATTAAGTAAATTGTAGTGAATTATTTTTAAAGCATAAATTGCGAGTGGCTGACACTTACATGTGTAACTATACATATTGATCAGCAGCAGAATGAGAAATACAAGTGTTTTTGGAAGACTGCAAGGTGTACATATTGGAAGTACCCACAAAGACGTGCTTTTAAGTGACTGCACAGGAACTCTGGAACTGAGCAGCACACATTTGAATTCAAACCTTCCATCCTACTGAACTAAGTATAGCTTCATATCATTCCCTCGAGTTCTGTCCCTGGTCACCACAGAGAAGGGATCAGTGCCTGCCCCTCTGCTTCCCCTTGTGAGGAAACTGCTTACACCATTCCATACCCAGCCTCTGCTGCTGGACACAGAACAAGGTGTTTCTATCTTCTCTTAGATGAAATATTAAGTATTTAATATCATTTCATTTGAAAATTTATGAAAATAGTTCACTACAACTTGTTATGAATTTATCATTCTCTATGATTTCAGCATTAGGATAATGAGAGCTGCAACAGCTTCTCATTTAGAGGACTGGAGGAAATGTGTCTGGCTAGTTTAAAGGCAGAACTCTTAAGCTTAAATTGCAGGAGAGGGCTGGAGTATCTCACTCAGAACTCCCTTCTGGCTCTGAGTCCTTTCCTCACAAAGCCAGTACAAAAATAATGAATTCTTAATAATCTGATATTTTGACACTTTCTAATCTTAAATTGTAAATGGAGAACTTAAATTTTTATTCCATTTCTTTATTAAAATTATATTTTACATCAAAAAGGAAATAACACCCTGTGATATTCTTTGCACCAAGTTATAGAGGAAAATACTCATTAACACCAACATAAATAGGGTTTTACTTCTACATGTTTCTAGCTGAACCAGTTCCAAACACCATATCTTGAGGGTGTATCATCTTTCCTGACTGTAAAACTAGAATGTTTCAAGACTGTTTTCACTCTATTATCCTCTTTTGCCCTCATTTGCTACATAAACCTCCCTCTTCATCATATCTGAATACTTCTGAACTCTTCTTTGGCAGCCCTTTGTATGTTTCTGACACTTCATAGTTCACACTCTTCTCAGACTCTGAGAAATATTCTCTTATTTGTTTGGTGAAAAGGAGCGTGTAGCAGGGATAGAATCTCAGTGAAGGAGAAATAGATGTATTCAAATACTGTCTCCTGCCTTACTCTTATCAAAAACTTAAGACAGACCTTGGAGACTGTGGGATGTGCATAAGTGAGCTAACATGAGCTAACACAGGGCTCATACAAACTTTCTAAGAGCTCAGAAGCATCTAGAAAACATCCCTGGTTTTGTCTTCTCCTGTTCCTTGCTGAGCTGCTGTGAGCTGCCCCATATCACCTTTTCCTGACTTCATGCTTGGCTGGCATCTGGTTGCCAAATGTTTTTATTGTTATTGCTCTACCCTTTTATTGTAGAGTGCACATCCTGATGGATATCAATCTACAGTACAGACACTCTTTCACACAGAAAGGACATTTAAAGTCATTGTCAAAAATGTAAAGAGGTGAAACATCTAGAAAATAACATAGCCCAAATACAATGTTACGGTACGAAATCACAGAGAATCAAGCAAAATAGCAGGTTGGTTACACTGTTGCTTCTTTTTTTTTCTAACTAAGAAAAGAATTCAATTCATATTTTGATAAAATGGTGAAGAACTGTCATAAAGAGTTGCTTGAACTGAGGTAGTTCACCTAAGATCATTTAGTCTTCAGTAGAATGGGAAAAGAACCATTAATAAGCAAGAATTAATATTTAAGTTGTATTGATTTTCCACATGCAAGATAATTCTTACTTAGGTGAATGTTCCCAGCAACTTTAACTAATTTACCTGTGTAACTCTTCTCAGCCTGGAGCTTCGGAGGTGGAGAAAGGTTAAGGCACATCTTAAAAACTGTGTGAGGCCACGCTCCTCAACCGCACCAGCCTGAGCTAGAGTTAGTATTTTTACCACTGAGTATTTCATAACATCTCAATATTTGTTGATATTCCAGAATACTGATGGGATGAAAAGGCAGCATATTTCTTGTATGAGTTCCACTAGAAATCATTTGAACAAAGAGGCTCTTCATGAGGCTTAGTGTATGATCAGCAGCAATTACTTATGCAGATGTAGAGATGCTCTAGCAGTATTTCTGTACTTGGAGGATCCATTGATTTTTGGAAGGAATTTTAAATAATGGATGAATTGAATATGAGGTCGGCAAGGGAAAAATGTATCGTGCAAACACAAACAAATATATCATTCAGTTTTGCTTTGAAAAATTCAATTGTCAGTATGTGATTTTCACAGTCAGTGAGCAACAGGAGAAAACCTGTCTTGTGGAGATGCTTGTTTTTATGTTAGCATTACAATGTAAAAGCTCGTAGAGTCAGGAGAAAGCTGATATCCTAAATAGCTGGGGGATAAAGGGTGGTGGGAGTGGTGACCTTGGTCACAGAGCACTCTGAGCACATCGGAGAATCACTCACCATGGGGGCTGCTTGAACCACATCAGTCTTGTTTCTTCCTTTGTTCCCTGGCACTATGATTAACTAAGGACTATACTTTAATATTTGCAGTGTTCCAGGCACATTAATGGGTTTGCAAAGTTTGTGCAATCCCTCACTGTGACAGCTCTGCCTCGCTGATCTCTGATGCGTCACCAGGGCAACGCACCAGATAAACTGCTCTGGAACTTTGCAGAACTTGCTGGGGAAAAAGGATGTGGAGTGGATGGAGGATGCTGTGGAGCAGAGGATACTGAGCAGCACCAAACTGTTTCAGCACCAGAGTGGTTCTCAGCCATTATGCTCTGAAAATGAGAGTCTGTTTGTCACGCAGGCAGAGTGAGTCAAGAATCATTTTGTGATATTCCGTGCCCTCCTTCACCCGTCACTTGGGCATGACAGAATACAGGGAACAGGCAAATACTTGAGCAAACTTCTGATTTAGTGTTGTTTGCATGCTTCTGTCTGGTGTTTCATTCCAGTTCCAGTGCTAGGAATTTTTTATTACCCTGTATATTTCTAAAATGTCTACAAAGTGTATGTGCGTCTGTATGACCACAAAGAATCTATCACAATAAGGCAAATGACCAAAGAATAATGAAAAATTTGTACATGTTTGGAGATAAAGTGACACAGAGGAGGTTTAATAATGCTACTCACTAATACACACAATACACACACACCTATGATCAGACTATTAAATGTTTGGATAATAAATAGAGCTCAACAGAAGCTGGTTTCCAACAACAGTCTTTAAAAGAAAAAACAAGTCACAGTTTCAGGGCAATAAAATTTTCAATAAATCTGTATTAGATTTGAGGAGTAGAATATTTGGGACGAGAAAGAAAAACGATGAACTATGGAGGAAGAACAGCAGAATAAGCAGAACAATTTTAATATTTTCCAAGCTAGTGCTATAACATTTTGCTGTGAAATATCAATTTAATTTCAAAATCACCAGCATTAAAAAAAAAAAAAAAGCTACAAAAGAAACGGAGAAGGAAAAAAATACCAGATAGTTGGAGGAAACTTATAGGGTAGTGCTCTTATCTTTCAAACATTAATAAGTGATGACTGTTGCAGGGGGACTTGCCTACTCATATATTTCTCTCACATTCATTGGCCCCTCTGGAGAAGGGCTGTGCTGTACTTTGGAATAAAGTTCAGCTCTCCCTGATGAATTTCCATCAACAGAGGCTGAGCTGTAAGCATGACTCCTGCACTCCAATTACTTAATAAAGCTGGCAGCTGCTGTCCTGGGAGCATGAGCACTTGCCTTAAATATTGCATAAAAAATGGTAGCACGAATACTCAGGAGAAGAAGGGGACCACGCAGCTGTTCCAGTGACATAGAATGGAACCCAAGTCAACTTCTCTCTGCTCCAGAGCTGGCCTAGAAGCACTGCTTGTTTAGGGTGCTCATGACAAAATGCAACAGAAGCCATTGTCCTAATTAAAAATTGGGATGCCCTAAAAGTAATCCTGCCCTATTGAGGAGTTTGCCCAGAATGGAAAAGCAGAGCTTCCACTCGCAGCGTGGAACGGGTTTCCTTGCTGGGCATTTAACAAAACAGACACAAGACAGCTGCTTTGCTCCCAACAACTGGTGCCTCTCCCCTGCTCTTATGGCAGGATAGATGTGGTGTTGTCCTCTCCATTGTTTCTGTGTCCTTTTTGCCACACCAGCTGAAAAAACCTCCACATTACCACAGAGCAGTGGTAATATTTACTTTGCTAAATGGAGCTCAAGAAAGAATATATAAAAATTCCTTTTATTCTGGGGCTGGATTGAGCTGCTGGAGTCAACTCTTTGTCTACAAGGGATCACTCCAGGATTAGCTGAAAGAAATTCAGATTCTCATTCTGCCACCACTAAAAGGATGCAGAAGCCAAGCAGAAATGTAACAGTCAGGCTTATTTCCTATTATCCCCCTGTCTGGTCCAACAAAGACTGGAACAATTTTTCCTAACACAAACAGTCAGTGGGACGTTTGAAATTCCCATTTAGAGTGATTTCAGACTGCAAGTCCATTATGCTTCTACAAGACTCACGCTCTTAAATTACTAAGAATTTAAAAAGAAAGCAGCTTGCTACCATATCCCAGTGTAAACTCAGAACCATAATTGTCCTTTCAGCATCTCTGCAAGCGAAATATTTTCCTTTCTTTTATTGAATTCTGCAGTTCACAGTAACAGAGTAAAAGTTTTCTCTAACCTGAACTAATGAACAATAAATCATTTAAAGCATGCAAACGCAGTTCAGAGAAACTGAAAACTCAGTTGTAATTCATTGAGTTTCCAAAGTAGATTTCTCTGCATGATGTTCTTCAGCTCTCTTTTCACAAAACATGCTCATTTTCAAGAATTAAAGAAAAAAAAAAAAGAAGAGATAATTTTGTTTCATCATATAAAGAGTAAAGCAGCAGCAGGCCAAAGAAAAGAGGCCTAGAGAGTGGACGAAAAAAATCATTGTTTCTATTTGAGAATATTTCATGCACATCTTCTTCACAAAAATATTTTCTCTTCTCACTTCCCAAAGGCATTAATTAATATGGTTCCATAAAGCTTATTAAAAAAACTAGTAATATTAAAAAATGAAATTAAACCCATCAAGATACCCAGTAGGAAAATTATGACAAATTATGTTAATTTTGGTCTACTGTTCCTCTACTGCTGGACAAGAGTCATGTTTTGGCAATAGGAAACTTAACATTAAATTGTGAAAAAAAAGTTAATTCCACTAAAAATTTCTCTCAGATCATGATCTATCCTCCAGCAATATTTTCCGTTTCTTTAATTTGCTTCACACATTTAATTATAAAGATTAAAACTGTGTACCCAGGTTCCTGTTGAAAGATGAGTTGTGGTCACAGGCTCACTGGATATTCAGGTATTGTTACTTTTATCTGTTGTAGTCTCTCCCGATTTTGAAACGAGACACTTCTTCCTGTTGAAGAAACTTGAACTTCGTCATACTGGCAAATATTTGCCCCTTACCCAATCTCCTTTTTTGAAACTGACAAACTGTCATAACCTACATTTGACAAGTGCTCATCTAAACAAGCACTTTTGAGTGTTTACCCCTAAAATCTGGGTCCTTGGTAAAGATGAAATAAAGGAAATTTAATTTTCATAAGACATGATACCATCAGAGACTTGGAGACCCTTGTAATAAAATCCAGACCTAAGTACCTGAAGGTGATAACTGTTCTTTAAATTCCTGAATGTAACCAGTAGTTTACAATACAGACTAGTGAGAAACATTTTGCAAGAAATTACATTTGTTTTGGTTCAATGTAATTAGTCAAATGAATTGTGATTATGTAAAAATAACGGTTATATAAATTAATGGATCTCAGGTAGTATTTTGATAACAGTTTGCGAAGCAGGATAAGTTTTGCTCTTACTAGAGAAAAGTCAGTGTTTTGTTTATAAAGTTATGATCCTGGTGCCTCCATTACGAGAGAGAGCGAGAGCCTGAAGACTAATCCCAAACTCTTCAGCTCTACTCTAAATGAGGACCCTCAAACCACATCAGGCAGCCCAACACAAACCCAAGAAACTACCCTTCAAGATTTAATTGATCAATTTTCCCCCATTTGTAATTATGTAAAGCACATTACCTTGCTCAAGGCTCACTGTAGTATATAAACATCTAGTTTATACACACGACGTTTCCTTCAGCGCAACAGTCACCCATGGGGAAATGGTATCCGATAAAAGAGACACTCTAAAAGAGCAAACCTCCAGGGACTCATGCTTAATGGACCATGTGGCAAGAGGAGTACACCCAAATTGATAGGGGAGATTCTGCTCAGTTTGTTTGTAATTTAGTTAACAAATGCAAAGACTTTTATATCTCACAGACATTTGCTTGTAGATAAGGTCAGCTCAAGAGCACATATTTTGCACTGGTAAATATCAGTTTAAGCTACATTTAAAGAAAATATTCTATTTTCAAGTTGCAGACAATAAAAACTGAATAAAAGCTGTGAATTTTGCCATATGCAAGTATGTTTTGTCTAAAATAATTACGCTAAATACATGAGCAGTAGCCTAACAACAGCAGGCACTGCAGTGATCAGTTTCCTTTCTGTTTTAAACAAACTTTTCCATAGCGGAATACAAGCAATAAGAAGCTGACTTTTCTCTGAGAAGGTGCTGGTTGTAAAGATCAGAGATGCACTAAATTACATAACACTCATCTTTAGAGCTTGAGGTCAGAGAGAGATAAGGCAACCTTTACAAAGAGGTGCTGCTGCTGCTTTACAAAGCAATGGTAACAACACATTCATAACGAGGTGTATGCTCACCATAAATTTCCTGACTGGAAGGTTGGAGATAACAAAGAAATCACCTTTTAGGGAGTTTCAACCACCCTGTGCTTTCTTGTTATTCATTCCACACGGAAAAGGCTTGCGACAAAATCTCCTGGACATACAAGTACCAACACTTTATGATCTTTTATGTCTATTTGCTACAGTATCACAGCTAGTGTCATCTCTGAACTTGGCTCAGAAAATTACTTTTCCAGAGCTTGCTCTTCCACAGAAAGCTCTGAAATCAGACCTGCTTATAGAGGAGCTGCGCTCCTTGAGAGCAGGCAAACTTTAGCAAACACAAACCATGAAGGAGGTAAAAGGTGGCAATATGGTGCAAAAATTCAAATTTTATGCTTGCAAGGGTAGTGCAGAAGAGGCTGCTGTTTCAATCAGTTTTCAGTGGCCTCTATCTTTTGCACATAAGTACAGGGATGCCAATAAATTTCAGTCTCCTTTCAATATTCAGTTTGCCCCTTGCATTCTCTGTGGCTGTTGTGCTGCTCCAAACCATTATCCCAGCTTCATCCTACCTGGGTCTGCTCAGGAAGTTCAGCAGCATCAAACAGTTAACAGCGTCTGCAAGGTGCTTGTATTGCTTTATTTATCGAGACGAATTTTTCTCTTTCAGCATTAGATGCACATCATTTAACCAACCAAAAAAACCACAGAAGACACCAGATGCTTTGTTGTGCTAGTAACTAATTATCAAAGAACATGACAGACATTTAACTTCTGAGGGTATCAAGAAAGATTTAAGGAGCAGAATAAACAGAGTAAGATTAAGAACTGATGAAATTCAGAAGAAATAATTGCTTTTTGCAGGAATGTTATAACCTACTCCTAAAGGCAGAACATCAAATAACAGCATTGCTGAGGAGACTGTCCAGTCCAAACCTCTGCTCAGAGCAGGGGCAGCTGCAGTAGGCTTCTCAGTTAGGCCAGACCTGGAGAGGTGCATGTTCTAACAGCGTTGTAAAAGGAGGCCACCACCTTCTTTTCATCCAGCACTTTGAAAAGAAAGAAAATGAAGAAAGTGGCTGAAAAAGAAACCTTTCTTTTCCTATGTTTCCTTCTCTACCAGGAAAGAAAACTATTTGTTATTTGTTTCGTCCTCTAAATTAAAATGAACTTCTGAAGTTTATAGTAGTCTGTGAGGACAGAGCTTAGAGATTTAAGAAACAAGGAAACCATGAAGAGAAAAAAATCAGTGTTTGCAACAACCATGACCTGAGGAGAGATGTTTAGTATTCATTCACTTTCCCTGGAAATCAGCCATACATCTGTTTCTGTGACCAACATATCCCTAGTGTAACAATTCATGCTCATTTAGCTTTACATTGTGCACAATCAGGAGATTCTTAAGTGTAAGGCCAGTTAAGTGCTGGTCCCTGCAATTCCATGAACTGCTGCTTTATTTCTGGCTGTACGCGTCCTTGTGAGGTCTCCTGATTATTTACTCAGTAGCACTTGGCACTGAAACACAAGCCTTACAGGTGAGACTGAGCTTGACGCAGGAAAGACAAGTTCCTGGTGCATCAGGACAGCTCTTCTCCTCTCCAGGGCAGCACTGATCAACATTTGAATCTCCCTTCCCAAACAGGGAGAGCAGCTAGAGGAAATTTCTCCATCACTAAGACCTACAACCGTCCCTGCTTCATACCACAATACTGGATATTAAAACTTTTCCTTTGGCTAGCTCTGAATACCCTGTCTTATTCTTCTCCTGATGCTGCTTCTTCCTTTGATGAAATAAATGGTGGTAGAGCCACAGGGCAGTGTGATACAGGAAGTATGCTTTGAAACTGGTTATGACTTTCACAGAGAGAGAGAGAGAGTATTGTGCAGTATTCAGATTCAGGCAAGCTGTATCCCCTCAGTTGTGTTCAGATCATGCTTGTAGACTTGCCTAAGAATTATGAAGATTGGGGGGAGGGGTTGGTTTGGATTGGGTTTTTTTTGCTTTTAGCACAAGCTTGCACTGCGACAGTTACATGAAATTAAAATACACAGTATTGGTTGTCTGCTCCAATTCAACAAGGCAATTCATCTTTTCCCATTGTTTTCCCTCCTGGAAACTTCTCCTTTCATTTGCTCTCCATTCTGGACAGCAGTCTTCCTGCTCTCCTTCTTGGATGTTTTCCTTCCTCATCGACAAACTTTGAACTAGCACAACTTCTAAACATTAAACACGGGCTTAAGCTCTATTCTTAGCAAGAAATTTGTATTGAAATGTGCCCTTTAAACTAAATAAATAAAGCTGAATTCAGATCAGTGGAATAAACTGCCAATAAATAAATACTGGCAGTTGGCAGCCAATATTTAGCAGGTTTGATGTCAGATGTAGCTAAGAAGTTACCATCTCCCAAGGCTTCCAGCAGGCATGGAAGATAATCTGAACTCCCCCCAGGAGATGCTCAGAAACATTATGAGACTTATTCCCAATAATGGGGATTAGACAGGACACTGGTTGCAAGATTATGCCCACTGTAACTATATCAGACACTTGGAGATGCAGGGATACAAAGAACCCACACACAAACTATTCATGGGTCATCAAAACCACCTTTGATCTTCTGTTGTTGATCTCATTGTACTCAGATTTTTTCAGATGGATAAATTTACTGCAGCATATATAATTTAAGCTGAAAAATGTTCTAGGAGCCTAAAAAAAAGTGTAAGTCTTTTGATGATTTGGAAAGTTGTTGGCAAAAAAAAGGGTTTTTTTACTTGATATATTGTATGATACAGTCAGTGGATAAGCCCAGATGCTCTGCCATGTTCTGAAGGTGTTGCAGCACTATGCCACAACCCCTCTGCTAAGCACTGTCAATCTCAAGGGTCAATGTGTAATTCACTGCTACTGCCCAAATTTTGCAGTTGCTAAGTGAAATAGAAGAGCCAGAGAAGATCATTGGGTCTTTGTCTTTTTCTATCATTTAATTTTTGTATAACCTAGGTGGTAGCTCAAGCATAGGTTACGGCAAAATTCAGCTTTTCCTTCTTTGCCTCACAACAGTACCAGCAGTGATATTACACAGTGATTCTGGTTACTTCACAAATGCATAGGAGCTAATTTCAGAGTTGACCCTTCAGGCTTAACGTCCCTGGAGTTCCCTCTGGACAAGTCATTTATCCTTTATAAGGTTTCTTGTTTATTGCCCGAAAAAAGAACGTGGTCACATTGACACTGCCGGTAATTTATAGCAGCGAGAATACCTCAGCAGGAGCTTCTCTCACCTGTATTCCCCACTGTGGTGATTCACTCACTGATGGGCTGCTGTATAAACACTGAACTGAAGGAAGAACAGCAATGTTTACCTCACTTCTGTTTCTCTGCTGCTACAGCATTGTAGTCACTCCCCTCTTCACCAGTGCTTTACATTTTTACTACATTTTACAACTGCAAAAAGGTGCAGAAATGTTAAATAAATCCCACTGCAATCTCTGTGAGACAGGAGTGCATTCGAGAGATGAACAGATATTTTCAGGTAACCTTTTCCAGAGAAATTCAGATCTACTAAAAATTAAAACCATTGTTAAATTTCTGAGAAAAGTGTATCTAAAGTACACTTTCCAAAAATCCTCCAAATTCGCACTTTTACTTCATATTCTAAGTGAACAGTCTTATTTTTGTTTGATTTTTTTTTAATATTCAAATACATTTTAGATGCTGTACTATAAAAAAAAAAAGTAGAGAAAATGGAAAAAGATAAAACATGACACACTTACTTAACTTGTATATGTGTTTACTTTGATTTTTCCAGGTCTGAAGGTTTTCTATAGCTCTAGAGCACTGAAATGTTTAAAAAAAATTAACTTTGGAAATAATTTCAAAATATCATAAATTCTTGTCACAAGGGAAACATATCCCCCTCAAAATAATACTATGCTATTTCACTCTGCAGATAGGAAACAGAGAATAATGAAATGACTTTTCAGTCAAATAACTTACACACAAATTTGGTGACATACCCTCCAGTAAAGCTCCAGGTAAAGGACTCTTCAAGGTTTAAGACTTTAAATCAAGCCTGCAGAATCTGAGTGATTTGACAGATTTGTGAATTAAAACCACTTCTGAATGTAAGGATCACAGCTTTGTTTTGCCACATAAAGGTTCAAAACTCATAAAATCACAGAATGGTTTGTGTTGGAAGGGACTTTAAAGATCATCTTGTTCCAACTCCCTTTCCATGGGCAGGGACAGCTTTCACCAGACCGGGTGTTACCTCCCTTGCTTTCAAGAAAGAAAGTTGTTCCTGGGACTCTCCTCCGTTCCAGGGTATTTGAGCAAGCAGAAGGAGAGAACAGAAGGAAACAGGGGTGCCTGTATGGCAGGGCTGCCTCACTTAGGATGCACCCAGCACAAAACCTATTACTGTAAAGCAGTGAGCACAGAGCAGCTTGGGAAATCACACAGAGAACTTCTCCTGAATATCTCCATCCACAGTGCTTTAGGAAAGTTAATCAGGTATTATGGGATGTACCAAAATAAGTCAATTTCACAGTTATACTAAAATGGAGACAGTGATAAATGTAGTTTAAATAAGTGTATTAAATCAACTTGCTCGATGAGAAGACTGCACTGAATAATTTCAACGCTGAGATTTTGTCAGAGACAAAACTTGCCCATCTCCATTTCTGCATGCACCTGCAATGACTAAGGCTCCTGCACTTTGTTATTTCTGACATTTAAAATCATGTGCCCTTCACTGCAGATTTGAATTATACAGTATATTAAAAATACTAAATACATAAAATAACATGCATATTGTGCTAATGACCACTCTCTAAATTCTCTTCTAGGGAAAAAGAGTTTATATGTTCTGCTTTAACTGGGTTGTAAATTCTTTTCCTATAACTACCCACTGGATTCATATTTCCTGTAGGCATTCATAAAGCAAAAGGAACGCATGCCAGCTGAAATTGAGATGAATGATACTTATGACACTGTCTGTAAACAATACATTATTTGCAATATAAAACTAATCCAACTAATATTGCTGTGAATGGGATAGTGTTCAGCCAGAGCTTTGGAATCTCAGGAAGGGTAAGGCAAGACTGCATACATGCTTTAAAAGGGAGCAAGTGTGCCAAGATAATACCAAGAGGTGTTTACCAGACCAGACAGGGCTCCCTGTTGGAATAAGGGACCTATAAGGACGCAAACAGTGAATTTAGGGCAAATTCCGCCCTTCAATTCCCCTTTTTGACACACTGATGGCACAAGACACTCCACTGGCACTGCTGATGCACCCACCAAATCATACCTGGGTGCTGGTATGTACAAATATTGAGCCTATTGATTTCAATATTAGGAGGGGAAGAGGGCGAGCATAAATCCTCAGACCAAAACTTTTTTTGGAACTTAATTTCTGGTGATTAAAACCTAAGTTAAAAATGGGTTGCTAATTTGCTCCTTGTTATGAGGTCTCATACAAAATGAAATATTGAGGATTACCCAAAAGGAAGAATAAATCTCGTTGATTTAAGAGCTTAAAGGGAAATACAGATTTTAAGTCTTAGACAAGATCCTCAAAAATTAATGAATACTGGTACAATTATCAGCCTCCATTTCCCCTCAAAAACTGTATTAACTTTGTACCACCTTACAGCTGCCTTGAAAAGATAAAGGCATTGATATATGAGAAGCACACGGGTACTTTAACGAAGCACAGCACTGAGAAGGCCATGAGGAAATAAAAAAGTCTGAATTTACAAAGAGAATTAGAAGATCAGTAAATAAGTCATGGCGATACACATTGAATAATGAGAATAAAAGGAAACACTGAATAGCTACTCATTTAGTGAGAGACATTCATCCAGTGCACTGAATTAGGTAGGAGCCCCATGGAGAAAACAGTGTGTGATCAGGTAATTAAAGACTGTATCATAATGCATGCACTCAAGGAAGCCAAATTAAACTTGCACAGAGCTATCAGTGTAACGCTTCCCAACTTTAACGCATTTGACTTTGTAACCTTTACACTCTTTTAACAGCAATTTTTGTTTTGCCTCTTTTAACAGAGTCATTGGTACACATTAACCATGGAAAACTTATTTTGCGCCTAATGATCTAATGTTCGTGCAGCTTAGCTGCAGCTTTCCAAACACTGTGGAAATGTGGCTGGGTAGTGCAGACCCTAATCAACTACAGACTTGGAAAAAAGAAATCAGAATTTGCATCTTAAAATTGTGAAAACATTCATTAAAACACTGACTCACACCCATGTACACGTATGCAGAAAACCACGATAACCATTTTCCCAGCAAGTTCTTACCTAGCTAGATTTTCTAAGGATTTATAATTTCTGTGGTTATGATGTGTGCTCATCTACCTCTCTGTTTGCCAGTCCTTGCCCTTCCAAACAATTCTGAATCTATTTACAAATTGCAGAGCAAATACAGAAAAAAATAAAAGTGCCAAAGATAACTAGTTTTTACAGATTTCATGAAAATTGATGGCTAAGTAGAGGTAAGACTCTAAATCAATGACCTACATAAATTTCAGCCAAGAAAAGGCAAACAGAACTTGCACTCTGTTTTACAGAATAAATTATGGGAATATACAATGGGATGTGTGAACAGGAACCCAAGAATAGATAAGTTAGAACATTTTTCTTAGTAAGTGTCCTGTGTCCCTCACTGTTACCTCACTTCTTCACAGATTCACTCAAAACCTGAAAGAATCAGATGGCCAGGCCTGGACTGGAGTCATCCCCACCAGTTTTTTAGTCTTTGTTTGGGCTGAGATCAGGACTACAGTCCACAAACTGCAAAACCTGGATGCAGAGCCTTGGGGGTAGATTTCATCTTCTCATGGCATTTCCACAGTTCCAGTCTTTGCCATTTGTTTTCCTATATTTATTTTCCTGTGCTGTCGAAAACATTTCCAACCTTTTTCCTTCCATTTCCTCTTGCACCTATTACCTTTTTTTGTTACCTCTCCACAGACATAAGGCAGTTTTTCATATTTACAGCCTCTGAGATAATATAAGCTGATTCGTCTCACCTTAGAGATCTCTCTTCCTCTCTAAAATTTAAAACAGCTTCCCCCTGAAAAGCATATTTTAATACCATGTACAAAGGAAGTTTGCACTTTAGAAACTGCTTGGTACTGGGCTGAGCATGCAGGCAGAAGTTGTGATAATAAAATGTGACGTGTCTAAGTGAGCATGTTTCTAGATATCTCACTGCACCCTGTTCCTCTCCTTCATCCACTTCCATAACTTCCTTTCCATATTGTAACTACTGCTCACTTGGGTGGAACCTGGCCAAACTTTTCCAGGATAAAATGTATGAAATGAGCAGCACATGCCAAAAGCCAAACTGTAATCCTTGCTATTTCAGTCTTCAACAAAATATAAAATCATTTTAAGACTCAACACAAAAAACAAACCAACCAACCAACCAAAAAATCCAAACCAAACTGAAACAAAACAAACAACTCAGAAACTCTTCAGAAACATGATAGCCATCATTTGACACGAAATAATTTTTCAATGATGTCTCTGTCAGTCACATAGTAGAACTCCATGAGTAGATTTTCTGCCATGGTTGTTATAATTTTTTAATTGGAAACTCTTTGTTAGTTCTGAAAGAAGTTTTATAAGCACAGCTGAACTTAGCTCCAATTCTTTGCTTTGAGCAGAGAAGATTAAAATACCATTTCTATGTTCTTTGTAGAATAAGAAGCAGTTTTTAGTGGTGTAGCTGACAGGAGATATCATGACAAGATCTTGAAATAATCCTTTTTGCTACTAGTTGAATTTAAAGTCCCTGATGTCAGGTAAGACAGTAATGAGTTCTGAATCTCACCTCAGATGTGCAAAAGGCTTTGGTTAAAAAATAGCATTATATGCTAGCATAAAAAGAAATTAACATTTGGACCTGTTTTCTATGACACAGCATGTGTGCAATCCAAAAAAGTTAAAAATAGAAAAAAAAAAGAGCTTTGATTAAGAATTGGTAAAGTTAAATATCAGTAAGCTACATGGGAACCAGAATTAAAATGAATATACAAATAGGAAAAAAAAAAGCATTCTATAAAATTGATAATTAGTATATAAAATTTAATTAAGATGTTATTTAAACAAAACATGAATAGAAACTTCCATTAAGGTAATTGAAATGAAAACATCAGTCCTCTGCACAATAGAAATAGTGACCTAATATTATGTATCAAAACTTGGTCTATTTTTAATTTAGCATATATATCATTAACAATGAGAAAGAAGAAAAGGTTATCTGTTAATGGGAAAGAAAAATAAGATAAGAACAAGACATACAACAACAAAGAATAAAAAATAGCAAAAAACCCTGAATTTAAGCTAAGATAAAAGAGAGATGAGTGATGAATAATAAATGCTGATCTCATTATATATCAAAAATGACAAATAACAGCAGATTCCAGTTGAGTGAAATGATTAATAACAAACTTAAATCGCAGATACTCTGAATATAAATAGGTCAGATTGTCTGGCAATGAGATGTTACAAATATACAAATGTGTGCCCTGGTGGTTGAGATAAACTAGAGACAAATGCTCCATTCTCAGTAACACATCACTGCTGCTTGTCACCATTAATTCCCTGTCATTGTTCTCATTCCCTTACCAGGGGCATGATTAGCGGGAATAAGAGACACGAGGCTTACAGGGGGTTGAGACAGAATTATCAGGCAGTATTGTAACAGACAAAAAAAGCTCTCTTCAGCTCATTCCATTTGATCTCATAACCGGGGACTCGTGTTCTGGGTCTGACAGAAGTTTCTGCAGAGTTCAGGTGACGAACAACCCCCAGAGGAGCCTTGGGCACTGCCCCCAGGGCCACTCCATCTCCATGGTCAGTTGAGACAGTCGTCACCATCTCCAGCTCACAAATGAGGGGAATACAGACACCCAAAATAAAGGATCCTACCTCTGAGGAGCTGAGAAGACAATTTTAAATTTTTTTTCCCCTTACATTTCTATTGATAGTTCCCACTGTGGCACAAAGGTTAACAAATTCTTGCAACAATATGGACAATATGCTCTGATGTTAAAAAATAAGTGGGCTGTCCTGTTCCACAGTGAAATATCTTACTGTTAAAAGACAAGAGAGAGTGATGGAATATGAATCTATGGGAACAAAAATAGGTGTATCAGCTAATACTGATGGGAAAGAGATAGAGGAAAGATAAAAGCCTGAGCGTTCAAGCCCCATTTTGAAGTTGCAGTAATATTTTCCATCCACTAGTCCTAATACACTTATAAAATCATTACCTAACCTAACAGAAAACCTCATTATGTAATAAATCTTCATAATACAGTATCACACAAAATGTGAGCTTAAGTCTATCTCATCTATTCCAGACCACCAGCGAGTTAAGGCACAACTGTGTCATGTCTTATATATGGTGCATAAATAGCTCTTAAAGACCTCCAACACCAGACACTCCAGAACCTTCCTACACTACAGTGCTTCAGTATTCTTATTAGTGGAGTTTTCCCCATGTTTAAGAAAATTTTCATGCATGAATTTGGGTCTGTTGCTGCTGTAGATGGGTGATTTCCTTCCTTTTTCTGATCATCTTGTAAGTCCTTGGAGGATATTATCACATCCCCTGACATTTTCTCATCATTAATCTCACCAGCCACAATTCATACTTATCTTTCTGTGATGCATTTTGAGGTCATGTTTTGTAACATGTCAGGCTTTTTCATTTCAGTTCCCTAAATAAAACTAGTCTACATTTTATTGGGTGTGAGGCGCTAAAAAATAGATACAGAAGTTTCAAGCCTTTGCAACTGATTCTCCTACAGACGACCGCGTGTACATACGTATGTGCATTCATATTTATATATGTGAAGAGCACATCCTAGACAAGAATAAAGCCTGGAAAACTGACCAAGGATTAGCATGCACCTTTAAAGGTCTATGCCAATTTTGACTGTGTTCTTTCTACATTTGAGAAATACAAAACACTTAAAAGGTCACAATCATGACATACACCATCATGCATCATTATATACACCATAGATGCAGATGTATATTCTCTGTCAACCAGATGAGGAGAGCAGTAAGCTATCAGACTGGAAAGGCTAATTTCTATTTTTTTTTTGAGGAAGGCTAGCTCTCAGTTCAACAACCTCCTCATTTACATAAGTTCAGTAGCTGTCAGTTCATTAGCAGGTTATTAATAACAGAGGGGTGGGGAGAAGGGTTGCAAAGTCTCAGTGAAACATAAGAGGCTTAAGCTTCTGGTTGCAAATTTATGTTGAAACTTGACAACACACAAAGTCACAGGTCAAAAATTATCCTGATGAGGAGTCAGAGTTCATCTACCTTACACTTAGAATAGTCTCACATGAATTAGCACAATCAAATCAATGGCAGATTTATAATTAATGTTTACAGAATATGTTTCTAAAATAGAATAAAATCACTCAGAACATCCTACCTTAACACTGTATTTATGACACTGTGTCTTTTTGGGGGCACCTGAACTGAAATTGGTAATTTAAAGATGGTGTTTGCAGCAAAGGTATTTCATGTAGTAAATCTGAGCAAGAGCATTCCCTTTGGCCAACAGGTGTTATAACCCCAAATCTGCAGTTCAGGCATT
Organism: Gymnorhina tibicen; assembly: GCA_013399875.1. NCBI lineage: Eukaryota > Metazoa > Chordata > Aves > Passeriformes > Artamidae > Gymnorhina > Gymnorhina tibicen. Next base: position 1,127,863 of record VXAZ01005100.1, on the reverse strand, counting down.
GCCACCCAACTTGCCTTGTTGAAGTGATGAGGAGCAGCCACAGTGCAGTCAGAAGCTGTTGTAGTAGTCAGATGATGGGCTTGAAAAATCTTAAACTAAAATTACACAGGTGAGGTGAATCTCAGGATGTCTCCTGTCAGCCTGCTGCAATCCACTGTTTCAAATGTCACTGCTACTGGCAGGCCCCAGCAGCTGTCCAGCATCCACCTACATGGATAGGAACATTTTTGAGTGGTTTTCAGACAGGATTTTGATGGGCTTAGGAAGATAAAACAGATGTTCAGGTTTTCTTTTCAAAATGGAGAAGAACTCTTAAAGAGAGCACATTACTTTGGCTTAAATATAAGAACCCAGAACCTCCTCATCAGTCAGGGGTTGTCAGCGAGCAAAATTTCATCATGGTTTTTTCTAATAATATTTGCCAAAATCCTCTAAAGAAGAGTGTGGTGTGTCAGAATGATACAAACAATGAGCAGGAGATATATTTATATTATTTATTACTCAATATGAACCCAAAAATAGTGGAAGAAAGTCCAAGCTTAAAGTCTCTTTTCATCTGTGGGCCATGAACTTTGATGTACTTTATTTGAAATCCAACTGCTGTTGTCATCTAAAATCTATAAATGCTAATTGCTTGTGTGATCATTTCAATGTTGTGTACAGCAGTGATAATTACAATAGCCACATTTCCTCTTCTGGGAAAAAACAAAACTCTACAACATGTTTATATCACAACCCTCAAGGCAATCCCTGAGTAGTCAGTTCCAGTAACAAATATGTTAGAAATGGAAACTCTTCACTGTAGACAGATTTGGACAGAATTCAGCCTTGCAATTTATCTTTGCCAGGTGTCCACCCGAGTACAATAGCATCCAATCAAACCAGAACAAGAAGGTCATGGGATGATAAATAAGATTTCCTCCTTAAAAAGGCTCGAGTATGACTGCCCTCCTTCGAGGCAGTCAATTTGCAGGCTACTACAGAATCAGCTGGCAATTAGTAAGAGCTTTCCGAATAAATGGAACCAACAGCACATGATGTCACCAAATAACAACCTTTTAGATAATAAATTAAAGGGCATTAAGAATCAAAGGACAGTAATGAGAGGAAAAAAAAAAAAGTATCCAGCAAAAATACTCAGTGCCTCTCTACACACATGTGCTCATTCTGTCTCATCTTTTCATTTATGTTCATGAGGCAAGGCTCAGAACATTTAGTGGATCTCTCTTATGTGGATCAGTCCACTTGCCTTTTTAACAAAACTTGCAGCATTTCCAGGCTCCTGTGACAAGGTGTGTGGCTGGTCTTTGTGTAGTGTGAAGGACTACCTCCTCCTGCTGAACTTGAATTCTTAAAAATCACTGGCTTGATGCCACCAGCCACTTTCTTCCTAAAGCCAGGTGCTCTCTGACTGTGAATATGGTGTTACTACATCCAAACAGATTTGAGTTCTGTCAGTTCTGTCTTTTTACCTGCGAGTGCTTGGAAATATTTGGTCACGCATCTCAAGTTCTACAAAAGGCAACCGAGGACTGGATTTAATAAAGGACCTAATCAAAAATAGAACTTAATTAACATTTTCAGAAACATTCTTTGCTGCGAATCTATAACAAAGCTAAGAAGAGACTGCAGATGCCCAGGTCTCCTTATCTGTTTTCAATGTTAGAAATCGTTGCAAGGAGAAACTTTGTTCAAGTCCTGTGTCAGTTCAGCAGCTTGTGCTTGAACCACTTACTCCCACCCCAGAATTCCTCTTTCATGCTTAACCTTGTCTGCTTTGGGGCAGAGATCCCTAAAACTCTTGTTCTTTCCCCACCACCCCCAACCAAAGTGTATTTTGAAAGGCAGAAACCTCTTACGAGATTAATTCCTTTCCCTTGCTCATCCATTCCCAGTCCTTGACATACCAGTATCTCCAGGCTGCATTACTAGTATTATGTTAGAAATAGATCTAGTAATGGCTTTAGTAAATCAAAGTAGAAGACTTTGGCTGAGAAACCTTCAGCTGCACATTTAAATAATTCATATTTCATTCAGGTCCTTCAGACTTGCCCTGCCCCTTTGCTGGATGTTTCCTCAAACAATCAGTGCCCCACCACATCACACTGAGTTATCCTCAGCATCCAATAGCAGAGACTCTGGCAGGTGAGCCTCACACTAAAGCTTTGGGAGAAACATGAACAGACACAGTCTGTTTTAACACACCTTCAGTGGAAGGGAACCTGGACACCGGCACGAATGTACGCCCTCAGAATCCTGGTTTATGCTTCATTCCCAGATAAGAAAAAAAAATCGCCTTCCTCTCAGATGTTAAATACTTCCTCAAGAAAGCACACATGTCCTGCTCCACTCGAGAGCTGCAATGCTGAAAGCAGCAGTCAGAGAGCTGAGCTACTCTGCCCCAGGAGCACTACTGAAACACTCCTCCATCTCTGCACCTTTTAAAATTATTTTACCACTAGAGCCAGCATTTTTGTTTGACATTTGCTACTTTGCAGGAGTCATTTAACAAAGTGAAACAGCGCAGTGTGCTATTACCTTACATGCCTAAATTGTAGGTTTTAATGGATTTTATTCTGCTTCTGACCACACTAGTTTTGGGAAAACATAGAAAAGGGTAAAGAGGGTCATTAAAATTGGCCCCTTTGCAATGTAATATGCCACTCAGTCTACAGTGTTTCAAACACCAGACAGATATTTACTGCTCTTCATCAAAATCAAACTGTCACAGCTCAGAAAGTGATTCTCCAGTATAGGAACCAATTAGAAACAGCACATGATGGGAAGTATCTTTTTGTGCCTTTTAATTTCTTAAAGTGTTAGAAGAAACCTGAGAACTTCCAAAGAGGGAACATATCAGCATGATTCTTGAAGTTTCATTACTTTTTTCATCATTCTACAGAGAACTGTTTGGCTGCAAGCACTGCCTACACAAAATTACCCAGTACTAAGGTGAGGTTTGGTTCATTTGAACAGCCTTGCAATACTGAATAATAAAAGAAACCCAAGCTATCAGTACATTAGTTTTGAAGCACTGTAGTATGCTCTTAGGGGATATTTTCTATCATGCTGCCCTCAAACTGTTACAAACCAAGTAAGATATTGTTCAACTGCAGCTGTGTCATTATAAACCCCCACATTTCTGAATTCTAGAGATAGAAATGAAACACTGATATTTAGAGGATTAATTTTGATGCTGATGGCTGTTAAAACCATTTCCCTCTTCTGTGGTGACAACTTGACTAACACAGTGCCAAATGTATGGTACAGCACAGCACTAGAGTAACAATGGGCATTTCTTCAATTTTTCTGCTCTGTAGCATTTATTACCACTCTGTTCAATTGTTTATTTATTGTGAAAATGAGTGTATCAACAAGTCAAGTTCCTCCTTGGACACCAGATCAAATTTACAGGTTGAAAAACCCTTTAGATACCTAGTGAACCCAAATTCACTCTAAACTGAAGACCATTCTTTGAGGCTGTGGGATTTTTTTGTAAAGACAAATTTTTACAAATACCATTGTAGTTACCATTTTGCCTTCATCTACAGCACAGTTAACTGCAGTGGTTCCTCAGTGAGCAGGCGAGCAGCTCAGATGCCTTGGACTGTGAGAGAAGGGGAAGTCACAACAGCCAAGGTAAGAAAATCTTGTGTGTAAATCACAGCTCAGAGGCAGGAGGGATGAATCCAAAATGAGCCTCTAGTCACAAGCAACCCCATGTAAGTAATTTCCCTTTACCAGCCCAATTTTCACAGTTTTGACCACACCCTTTCCAGGAATTCAACACAGTTTAAACTAGGTAAGTTTGGTAACTTAATTTTAGCGTTTCTATTACAACATAAGTGCTTAAATGTATAAAGTCCTTTAATAGCATTTTGAAGATGCTGAGACTGTATTCATATGTAGAAATGAATCATAATTTGATTGTCAGAGAAAAATATGCTAGCAGTGATGAGAATATATTGGATTATCTACCGGAGCTCTGGAGAACTCAGATGACAGGTCACCAGTTATTATCTGGTATAACTCAGACAAACACCAAGCAAGAAACTCAATAATGATTTATGAAGACCTGGCCTCATTTCTCTGCCTGGAAGTTATGGTGCAGTTGAATTTGCTAAAACAAGTTTTTTGAGGAACAGCCAAGCTCCCTTGAAGGCAGATTTTTGACACACACACAACTGGGCAGGAGTGGCTGGAGTGCTGGAGACCCTCTCTACCTTTTGCAGGTCCTTTGGTTTGGACGTGGAAAGAAATCTCCATAAGGCACTGGTAAACAATGGAAGGGCTTGGAGGAAAGTTGAACAGTGTGGGAGGTGAATACAGGTAAAACTCAACATTTGAAAATATTCCATTTCATTCAACAAAGGGAAATAGATATTGCAAGGTTTCAAGAATGTTATAATCTGCGATTCATGAGCACAGGCAATAAAAATAGGGCAAAAAGGCTAACTACAATGACAGTTTAATGATGCAAATGAAAATAAAATGAATTTTAACTAGTGGGAAGCTTCCACACTCAGCAGAAAACATGAACAGATAGTAGAATCTATAGAAATCCAGCTGGACTGGCATGGGAAGAAATCTTGGCAGCAGGAATAACCTCTAGCAAATCAGACATCTCTGATGGGAAAGGATTTGGAAAGAGGACAGACCAGGATGAAGACAACACTAAATGCACATTTTTGCAGCCCTGATCAGATAAGTCTCAGACTAACAGAGCGCAGCTGGCAGGAACATAAATAAGAAATAATCAATGGTGTTGTAGAGGTAGAGCAGATTTCTGCTCAAAGGTTTATTTGCTTTGCAGCAGTGAGCAGTAGCTGGTCATATTAATAAATGGATTTCAAAACAATATGGAAGATTAACTAATCCTGGTGTGATTTTTAAAGCAGACTATTCAAATTTTAAACCTTCCATAATTAGGACCAATATCCAAATATTGAGTCATATTTTCAGATGTGTAAGATAACTAATATAGAATCATAGAATCACTAAGGTTGAAAAAGACCTCCAAGAATATCAAGTCCAAGCTTTCACCAATATCATATGCAACTCATTTTCACAATATGTGATTATTCAAGCCTGAAACATTGTCCCTGTTTTAGAGAGAACTCATGAAATTTGAGTTTGAATTTGAAATCTCAAGGCTGGACAGCAATACAAGATTTTGAAGTGGAACCAATTTCACCCACAGCATGGGCTAAAAGGCACCTTGCCCGTCACACATGGAAGAAGCACATTCACATTTCTGGCAGATGTTTTTATGACCAATTGAAGAAAGAGAAGTTTCCTGCCATGATTCTTAAGAATGCTGCCTGAAAAGAAAGATGCTCTGTGTGTGTTTAAGGTGATTATACTTATTTTGGAGTGTCTCTTTCAAACACTTGACAGTATCCTTGGCATTGAGGCAGAATTTAAAGTGGTGGCTCAGATGCTTTACCTACATCCATTGTTTAACATAACATCAGCTTGACAGAGAGTATATTTTGTAAGGGAAAGCAATTTCCTCCATGTAGCCTGAGAACAATGGACACCAGTGGGGCTGGCACTGACATCTGCTGGCACTGCCCAGTGAGAAAGAAGCTACAAAATACAGCATTTAACAAAAAAAACACCCTAACTTTTAAACGCTGTTTTACAAATTCCTGTTTCTCCCTTCTCTCAGCACGGTTTCTTTTGGTGGACAGAGATTTCCATTTATTTATCTACAGGAGAAACAAAATTGCATATGCCCACAGAATAATGACCCTTTGAATCCGGCTCTGGAAAACTCTTTTAAACTAAGAGACAGTGTAAGAAACACAAAGCACTACAGCTTTTTATCTTGTTGGTAATGGTTTGGTTTTCTAAATATAGCATGCACTTATTTTTTAAAACTTATCAAATCAGTTCCCTCTAAGCTTTTGCGCTGTGCTGATGCACGTGAGCATGACGTATCCAGTCTGAAAGAGTCTCAGAATCGTAGAATGCTTTGGCCTGGAAAGGACCTAAAGATCATCTCCAACCCCTGCCATGGACAAGGACACCTTGCACTAGACCAGGTTGCTCAACACCCCATCCAACCTGGCCTTGAACACGCCCAGGGGTGGGGAAATGATGTGTGTGCACAGGGATGCTCACAAGCAGGACATCTGTACGTCTACCCCGTGGGCACAGCCTACAAGCACGAGGGTGCACCTTCAGTTACAAAAGCAAAACCAGCAAATCTATGAGTCCTCGTGTTTTGCTTCCATTATCCTTGGCATTGGTGCACATCAGGACTAAATCTGCTGAAGCTCTGAGCCAGACCCAGACACAATCAATGTACACCAGGCTTTGGCATAAATATTAAACAACAGCAGCACAGATAAATGCTGAGAGAGTAGGCTGAGTGCTTTTAAGGTTACAAGGATAATTCTTCACTGCCTCAGAAGCTCAATCCATTAGTACCTGGAAACCTTTAAAAGACACTTCAGAACTGAGCTGATGTGTGTACAATTTCTGGCCCTGTATCACCTCACAAAAATGGATATAAAAATTACCTTTAGAATATATCTACAGAGAGAGCCTGGAAAGAGGAAGAAGACATTTTAAAGGTCTGAGACATTATTAACTTGTATTTGAGTTAGATAATCAGACTTTAAAGGCAAATTTAATTGCATGTAGAGGCAAATAGTTTTAAATTTCATTATAATGCACTCAGCAACACCACAGAATGCAGGATTAGATTATTTTAAAATATCTTGTACAGTTTAAAAAAGAAAACAAAAATCTCAAATTTTCATCCTGGCAGAGGTGACAGAGCCATGCCTGGGGAGGAAGCCCTGTCTCAGACTGGCCCTATGAACAGCAATCTGTGACTGACCTACTTGTGCCATTTCCAGTAATTAAGTAGCACATCTGTCCTTCAAATGGGGCACAGTAATGAACAGTAAATCAGGAGTGGAGAGGCATGGCTTTGTTAGAGGTGTCAGTCTGCAGAAAGGCTCATTATGGCCCTGAATTCTTTTACCTTTTAAGGAGAGAGCAATTAGGGCAATTGCTAGGTGCTGCAGGCACGAGAAGCGGGTACATCCATAGCATCCCTCCAGGAACTGGTTTCCCAGCCTTGGTTGCATAATTCATTATATCTCAAATTACAGTAGGACAGCAGTGCCAACTCCCTGTGCCGGTGAGGAAATGCAGGCACAGAAGGGGGCAGTGCTCCTTGGAATGCAATACCCTTGACAGGAATTCTGTATAATAAAATCGAAGCGGGTGCTCCCATTATTATTTACATCACGTTACTCCTTCAGGAACCAGCCAAGATTCACTGTCTTTACTCAGCACAAGCACCTCTCACAATGCACACCTTGGCAATTTAAGCAGGTCAAGAGAACTGTAAGAACATTTCCACAAAAAATCATTTACTCCTTTGAAAACTCTTTTAACATCACTGAAATTTTTAATGAATTCAAGTCAGATCTGTCAGAGTCTGAATCAGATATATATTTCAAACACTTTAGAAGAATATTTTCCATTTTCAGAACCTGTTTTGATACATGGCTTGACAAAAGACTATTTCAGTTTGAAATTTGTTTAAATTGAACTGTAGTAATGGGCTTTAAAATTTCCTAAATAGCAATAACTTATCTTTGTCTGATTAAATAGTTCAGGTCAGCTGAAATGAATCTAGGTGTTCCAGCTGCAGAGATTTGGGGTTTTTAACGTGGGAAAATTTTATTTTTAATAAATAGATTTAATTGTGTTGCAGGGAAAGAAGCATCAGACAACAGAATTGCCTCCTCTCTGACTCTATTAAACTGTGTATGTTGCTGAATAAAAAAAACCCAGTTTTTTAAAGATTTGTTTTCTTGCTTGAAGGCTGCCCACAAAACTTTCATCCTGCCTGCATTTATGTAGGAAAATAACTTGAAGACCAGGAGCATTGCTATCGAAAATAACTTGAAGACCAGGAGCATTGCTATCAATCTATCAGTTACCAAGGAACTTTGAGGCAAACCCAGGTGCTCTGGAAAGACAAATAGACACAATTTCTGAAGCTTCCTCTTTGGTGAACAGCCTGAGCAACTCCTTTCAATTTGAGATTATGTTCCTTTTTTTTCCCCTCTCCTATGCTTTCTCTAACAACTTTGACAAAATCAGAGTGCGTGCCAAAAAAACCCTAGATATAGCTAATTTTAGGCACTTAGTTATACTGACTAATTGCTGAAAATCTGAGGTTATTTGAACTTCCTAAGAAAGAAAGCATTGGGAAAAATGGCTATTAAAGATAATTTGGATACAGCAGAGAAGTGATCCTACATCTTGAGTTTAGCCTGGGAAAGGCTCTGAAATCTTGACAGACTGGGTTCCCTCCATCAGGATATGTAAAATGACAATACTGAGTGTAAGAGATTGTGAAGTAAACCTTAGAAATCAGAAAAAATCTTCACATTCCTCCTTAATTTGTGTTTAAAGAATACTTTGCTTTTCAAAAATGGTAAGATGGGGAAAGTAAAAATTAAAATAAGAGAACGCTAATAAGAAAATGTGAAGGGAAGCAAACTGTGAAAATTTTTGGGGGGGGTGTGTGTAGCTAAGATTTAACTAAGGAATATATTAACTTTACCCTTGTTTTCATCTCCTAAATAACTTGGAGTTGGCAAATCCCACTGCATGTCACACCAGGAAGGAGGGGCCCAGGGAGCCATTTCTCTCATGGAAGAGACGGGGGTGTCTAACTACAGCTGAAGCTACTGAGAAGGAGCTCACCACCTACGCATAACCAATATGCTTTTTAAAAACAGGTTAAGAACCAAGAGGCACAGGAGATTTCCTGGTACACAGTCAGGCACCTCAGTGTTCAGATTCAATGAAATTCACTTTTCTCAAGACAGTTCCTCAGTCTGGATTGTCACAGACTAAAAGGAATATACTACATCCAACATATCTGTTATGGGGGAGACGAAGGACTTCTCTTCTTCACTGGTTCTGGCAGGAAGACACAGTCAGACAGGGCAGCGCTGGGGCTGGTGGATGCATGACACAGCGAGAGAGGCCTGGAAGCATTTCTTAAATTATTGCTATTTCAGAGCACCAGATGCCCCTTACACCACAGGACTTACAGGAGGGATCTGAGACTGGAGGAGATCGTTCCAGCACTCAGACTTCACAATCCTTTTCTGGGATCAGTTGACCTCAGGCTCATAACTTAATATCCACTCAAACAGGCTAAAGTACAGTATCCATCTCGCTGTAAATCCAGCTGTGACATGTGTAATTTCTTTTTTACCACAACACACTGTCATAGCCATCCTTATCATCAGGAAAAGTGATGTACAGCTTATTGTAGTGCTAAAAAAATCCAGAGATTACTGTACAGAAATATCAGAGCATGAAAGAGATTTAAGATTGCTTTGCTTAAGCTTTACGAATGGCAGACAACAATAACAATAAAAAGAGGGAGAAAACCCTCCTCTCATGGTGTTTTCTTAAGTGACACTTCAAGTATTGGAACTCTGCTATTATACTTATCTAAGACCAAATACTGATGTGTAAAAATCACTGTGGTTCTGAGGTCAAAAGGCCCCTGCAGGATGTCACCAGCTGTGTGGAGGTCCCACTGCAGCTAATATTACCCATTACACCAGGGATAAATATGGAATTCACTCAAGTACAAGCTGATTGCTGCAGATATTTTAGCTTTGGATGAGTGCTAAGCAGCAGTACAATAACACCTAGTCCACACCTGCCATGAATACTGAAGCTGAAAACTAAAACGACAGAGAGAAAGAAGCAAAGAGAGGAATATCTGCAGCTTCTCTACTAAAGCTATGTTTTACTACAAACACACCTCACTAGTTCCAGGGGAGAATTAAGAGTGAAATCCTTTGACCAGTCTACACAGGGAGTTTAGGCAATTCAGTGTTTCCTTCTGGCTTTGGAGTCTCTGAAAAATTCAGTTAGGCAGGTCTTGGGTCAAGTCCCAAGGGAACTGTCGTGTCTTGTTAGTTCCATTTGTTATAACGCTCAGAAGTCCGCTGTGGCTTTTTGCAGAGAAACTCCTAACAAGTCAATTTTAGAAGTATAATTTTTGGCATAACAAGAATTTTTGAAGGTCAGGCTGTATGGATACAGTAAAATGTTCAGAGTTCAGATATATTTCTTTTTTTTTTTCCCAAACTTTTGCAGACATTTTCATGAGGAAGAAGGAGTTTCTAAAATTCATCAGACCCTCTGGCTACAAACCTGCTGATCATCTTTAAAAAGTTATGCAATTAGCAACTGTTTGGCTGAATTTAAGAGCAGTAAATTTGCTTCCTCTACTACTTATTCTTTCTAGTAATCCCAAAAAACAAAACAAACAAAAAAACCCCCACAATTTTTAGTCATCTGAGTATGTGAATCTCAACTGAAAGCATGAACTAGTAGAAGGCAGGAAAATAATAGAGGAAACAGCAGTGATCCTTACATATAACTCTAACAAAAAATAAAATCAGAGGTTTTTTGCTCATCAGCAAAGAGCCAGCTGCAGAAGAGTGTAAAATCCATCACATCCTGCTAAATAAAACCTTCACTGGAAGGGTGGAGGAAAGATTAGAGGAGCTTCTATTATGGACTTTATACTGTGATAATTCTTCACTCTTCAGTTTGAAGAGCACAATCCTGGCTGCTTCATTTGTGTGATCACACATCCAGGCTTAAACCCAATAATAAAAATAATCTGCTTCAATGGAATTATTTGCACAAATGAGGGTTTGCAGAACAAGAGCTTAAGTAGCCCACCCATGTGGTGTTCACTGGGAGCCTTCAGGGAAATCCTCAGAGCAAGGCTTTTTGCAAGTGCTGTGCAATTTCATTTAAGAGGCTGGGTGAGACACTCAGCTGATGCAATTCAAAACAGTATTGTTGATATTAGCTATTCTCTAAGGTCCTCCCTGTAAAGATCTGACCTGTAGAGCCAGCTGTATATTAGCATTATCTTTTTATGCTTCCACAACAGAGAGGTTTAATAAGCTGCCATCTCTTTTCAGAATGTTCTTGCCATGAGAAAATAGAAATACTGTCTGCAATAACACCAAGGTCAAAATGTACTGCTAAGAAACAGAAGAGCATTTCACCAGAGAATGGAATGGATGTTAAATATTTTAAGAATCTGCTGCTTAAATAAAAAGTAACCTCCTGTGCATTAAAAATACATTTATTGATCCTATTCAGGATTCAACAGAAATACTTCCAGCAGAAGAAGACTTAAAAGGACTTGCCTGCTTCCAAAATGGGTATGTTTATAGGACTGTCTTTGGTAAATGTAGCAGAAATCATAAAACATACTTAATAAAAGGGTTTGAATCTCTCTTTTCTCTTCAATAGTTAACCTAAATTACAATTGAAGCATTGACAGTGCAAGGGGGGAATTTAAAGAGATAAGAAGAAAAAAGGTGCATCACCTCAGACATCCTAGGTAATTTATGTAGATAGAAAGAACTGTTAAACAAATAAATTAAAAAGACCCCTGCTCTCAGCTTTTGGCAGAAATAGAAATCATGTTCTTTACTCTCAGTGTACCCTTAACTTTCTTCTCTTTCCCTTAGTGAATGTGAATCGGAAATTAACACTGGTAAAACAACTTCTGAAAAACTTTGAAATCCCAAAGAAAAAGAACCTGGGTTTATTTCTGCTAATATACAGTCTGGGAAAAAAAAATCAGCCCCTAAATCATCCTCCTACCCCCCAGATAAACCCCATAACATGGAGCACTGACCTTCCTCAGCACATCACATTTGCATCATTTATTTAATGTCTTTTTATCTTTGTAGTTCTGGGTTGTAACTTCCCCAAAAGACAAAGAGACAGCCCAGTTTTGGGAGGAATGAAGAACTCTGCTCTTGGTATTATTAAAAAAATAACTACAATGATTTATTCAGTACCAGAGGTAGAATATGCACTGCAAATATGAGTCCTTCATAAACATTTTAGCTCTTCCTATCAGTACGTGTCCAGATTGGCAGAGTTCAGAGCACTCTTTCAAGATTTTTATCATCAAGTTCTCATCTGATTTTGGAGCATATTTGCTCTGAAATTACTGATATAATTTTTTGAGTACATAAAGGAAACACAGCCTCATCTAACTATGATGTGTTAAGCTCTGAAAAATATCATTCTGAGGGATGCCACTGGAATTTACAACACAAAGTAGAGCTTTGTTATAGGATACCCTCTTTCCATAAGGTAAGGAAATCTGGAAGGCACATTTTTAATGTGTATGGACAATCTGAACTCCAGACTGATCACAAAAGGTGGATGGGAGGTGAGGAACTCTATTTTTATTTAATGCACATCTATGGAAAAGCCCTCTGGTGCCTTCAAGGGTCAAATCAGTACACGTCCTGTATTTATGTTCCCTGTCTCTCTTGTCTTTGTGTATCTGTATGTATCCTCCAGTCAGATAATGGCAGAGCAAATGCAGTCTGAAATGGATACTGATTGCAAATGACCCATAAAAAAGAGCTGGCTTTTCTCTATGGATAACCTCAGACTGGGGGGCTCTGCGGACACAGGGCATCACAAGACCCAGAGCTGAGACCTGATGACAGATGTTTGAAGGAGAAAAGCTGAAAGAAGGTCCTGATGTGTAACTGGAAACCAGGCTGGGCTCCTGAGCTCATGAAGCACCTCCTTTAATCTGCCAGGGTTCTCACTAACGGGAATAAGGCTCTTTGAAGCCCAATGCATGGATTAATATGCTTGGGCCAATAACCCTGAGTAGGGGTTGCTACTGATACAGGCCAAGAAACATCAGAATATTGTGTACATGAACTTGCAGCAATATCTGCCCTCAACTAAGTTTGTGTCGTGGAGCACTGAAAATCCTGGGAAGAATGGGCCAGCAGAGTAGCACAGGCCCAGCTGCCAGCAGAGGCTGTTATTAACTAATTAGCAACATGGCTGAAATTGCTCCTTGCAAATTTTTTTCCTCATGTGAATACTACAAATCCAAGTGTTATGAAATTTTAAACTGAGAAATTACAGTTAAATGTTCATTCTTTCATATTATATCCAATACAATCAAAAACTACTGTGCCATATGAGACCAAATTTGACTTTAAGATCCAGCACCAACTAATTTCTTCCACAGATGGAGTTTGTAGGAGCCCCTGCAGGAGTCTCTCTTGCAAGTCTCCATTGATAATCTATACTCAATTTGGCTATCAAAGTAGATTACTCACCACCACATCATGACAGATTTCAATGATACTTTGTGATAACTATTAGTTTTAAAACTGATTTAGACTTCTTGTAACTTACTGAATTAATCCATTAATTAATTCCTTTAATTGATGTGTGTGTGTATCGGAGAAACACACAAATGCTTTTAAAAAATAAACATAAAAAGAGACAAAACTATAGGAAATATAATTTAGCTAATAAATTCAAAAAAAGAACCACACAGGGTATTTCTAACCCTTATCTTTTATAGTTTCCAACTTCTCTATGCATAAAAGTGATGTAGAAACCCCATAATAATTGCTGAATTGACTCATTAAAATGCAGAACTATGTGAAAGGGAAGCATGGAAAACATTTCTGACATCTAAAGGCAAGGCAAAGTTTTCTAAAGAAATAAGTTTTCAGATCAATCCCACAGCTAAAAGACTGGCATAAATTAGCATTCTTGTGTCAAGTATCCGGAAGAAGCGAACCTATCTTTTAGCATCTAAAGCTAAAAATATGGAACAGTTACTTTTGTTTTCAGCAGGACAAGTGCTTTGCATAAAATGAAATATTCATTAAAAAACATGGTTATAAAAATAGGTAATTTATCACTGCAATCATCAACACCAGGGCCCAGGAGTTGTATCCATACCATAGGGAGGGTAAGGTGCACTCCAGTACACTGCTGTCCCCCCCAGGACATGTCCTGCAAAGCCCTTCAGGTAAGCAGGGCCTGTGCTGTCCGCCTGCTGAAGTCAGCAGTCAGAAAAATAAAGTGGAAGAAACAGAACAAAAAAAACCTTTCATTAAATGTCTTGTTTCTCCAAAGCTCTCTCAAAATATCTCTTTCTAGGTTCTGGATATGTTTGCTTCAACACCGGTCAAGGGGATTTAACATTCATATAAATAGGGGAATTGCTCAGGTTAAAGCCCCATAGGAGTCACCTAGAAAAGAAGAGAATTGGATGAGGAAGATGCCAGAGGAAATCCAAGTTGATTTCCCATGTTTCCCAGCACAGTTCGGCTCAGAGCAGGGTTCTGTAGAAAGATAAAGATTTGGCTATTTCTAATTGACTGGCAGCTTTATGAAGGCTGCAAATGTGAGAACTCATCTGGAACCCTTCATACATTTTGCTTGTTGTCAAAACTGGGATTAAGATCAGGTCTTAGAGGAGCGAGGGAAGAGTGTAGGGTAAGCAGGGCATTTATCCACTGACAGCAAAACCTCAAGACAAAGTTTGAAATAGAGTTTTCTTTATGAGTCCTACATTTTCTTTCCTCTTAAAAGGCAATGAAATGCTCTGGAGGGGTGTTTGTGAAATAATACGCATGTGTGAGCAGAAATAATGGCTTCACATATTTAAACTGAAAAGAAGAAAACAGCGTTCTTGTTTCACTTGGCTGAAAGAGAGGCAAGGGAGAGAGGGAGGAACATGACACTCATTAAGGTAAAAATAAAGTATTTCACATGTTTCATATTAAGTGAATTGTTGTACTTAAAGTCTTCAGCTCAAGTGCAAAACATATGAATCTATTTTTAATTTACCAAGTTTATGAATTTTACAACATAGCCTGGAAAGGCAAGAAGAAGTAAAGGGTGGGTAAAAGTTACAGAGTTCACAGATTAAATTATTAAGACTAACTGTAGGAACACAGAAAACTGCAAATGTAAAATTAAAATATAATTGTAGAAAACCAGAATCAACTACAGGGCCTGTGGAAAATACTTGGGAAACAATTCAGGGATTCTAAACCATTAACATCATAATATTTCCTTTGCTTCATATGCTGGTTTGGGTTTAGACCTAATGGCTTTTCAAATGTTTTACTCCCGCACTTCCTTTAACTGGTAAAGGATAGAAATGAGGTTCATTAAGCTTTCAAAGAAAAGCTCCAAGCACTTATAACTGCACACAAGGCCCTCAAATGCTCCTGTGAAGTGTTACGCCTTCATGCTCATGGCTCACCGCCCCATGAGCTGAAATAAAACCTCTGGGAAAGAAGGGATCATATCCCAAGTCTCCAAAACCAAAGATCACTACCTGTGCTTCTCCTGGCCAAGGTCTCATCACTGAGAAGAATGAGAATTTTGGTTCATCTGTACTATTTCAGAGTTGAGATCAACATGGGGGGGGGGCGGGCAGGATGAAGTTTATAACTGCTTTTTCTTAAAAGGCTGATTTCAGACAAAAACCATTTATCTAAAGTCTAAAATTATGAAATGCCACACATTTTACTGATACATATTTAGATAAAACAAAGATATTGTCTGTGATTTCATCTGTGAGATAAAATACTGTTTGCTTTTTTTGACAGCAATTATTTCTTTTCCATAGATCAGTTTGAGTTTTCCTGAGCAAAGGTTCCCCGGTATGACAGAAAAGGACTAATGAAACTATTTTTAAAAGTTCATTTTCTACAGGTAACGAGAAAGGAAGAGAATTTTTAGTTGTGGTAAAAGGATTCGTGGCAGTCTCATCCTTGTTTTCTGTTTTACTTTGTGACAACAGCCATCATTCTCACCGAGAATTTCAGAGCACTAAAGGTACTTAAATATAAGGGGAAATGAGTATTTAAATCAACCCATTATTCAACAAATAAACACTAAGCTCTTCAGTTTTCAGTCCCATACTCTTTCTAGTGTCATATTTGATATTACTATCAGTAACTTGAGTTCATATAGCTTTTATTAGTGAAAAGTAGCATAAACTTCATTGTGTCTAAATATTAATTTGACAAACACTTGTTAATGCTACTGAATTAATGTCTATGACTTTTAAATATTTCCTTTGAATTACTGTAAGCTCAATAGGATTTAAAAATGCAATCTCCTCTCTATTGTGTGCAGACAAAAACAGAAAAGTGGATAAACACAGGAAACCTAACTTCAAAAAAAAAAAAAAAAAAATTACTAAAGGTATCCATCATATTCTTAAAAATTCCTGTGAAAATGATCTTCTTCAATTTAAAAGTCCTACAAAACTTATTAATAGTCTGCATAATTTGTCAAGCATTGACAACATTGACAGAAGAAATCAAATACTGTACAAACAGGGCCTCCTCCAGAAGAGCACAGTGACAGAAATGAGAAGTCAAGGAAAATTAATGCCTTTAAAAATGTGTTACACTCCTTTCTTTTTGACCTCAGTAATTTAATGCATTAGAACAACAGCCACATTGATGAGATTTTTGTGTTGGCTTCAGTGAGACTCCCAGGAGGCAAAAGAAATGGAGGTGTTTCCTGGCACCTCTGCAGGGGATGCCCGAAAGGGGAACCTGTTAACATTGAAGACTGTGCCAAAATGCTGCTGGACTTCAAAGTGATAAAGGTTTCAGGGCAGCTTTGAAGCTTTACAAAGGTTACTGGAGGAAAAAGCTGTCTATCATAAGCCAGTGTGAGGACTTACTACTGTAGAGCTTGCTTTTTATCATTCACAACAAAAAACTCCCCCATTTCTATATATTTCAGAGTCTGATCAGTGTTGACACCATTAAAATCACCACATTATTCAAGGGCAGTGAACTTGTACCCACCTACCCCAGCATGAGACACCCTCCTCCTCCACAGTCTGCTCTGCCTCACACATTGCTAAGATACATCTAATTACAGTAATAAAAGTCTCCACCTGTTGCCTCTGCTTATCTGGTTGGAAAAAGAAAGACAGACACGGACTGAACTTAAGTGAATTAAAATTAACCTAATAGTCAGCAGTGATTTAAGCAATGGCAGGTGGTCTGGCTGCCTCTTTCTACACTTTCCAACTGGAAGTGGGCAAATAGCCTGCCAGGTTTGTGTTCTGTTTCTAACAAGTATTTTAAAGCTGTTTACTCACTCAGGGAAAGGAAAATTAAGGTCACTGCTAAGTAGAAATGGGAAAAGAGTTTCAAAAGCACTCAGCATGGAAGTGAACTCTGATCCCGTTCAGTGTACTGGAGATGCTTTCATTAATTTCTACAAGGCCAATGCAAAATATCTTGGAAAACCTGAGGCAAGGATCTTTCTTGTGTTTAAAAGTATTGACTAGATGTTTGCCCTTTTTCCCTACCACACTGCCCCTCATACATTCCTTCTTCAACAAGATTTTTAAAGAATCAAAGATTACAAAGAAAACGGAAACATATCTCGTGGGCGTCAAGAGGGAAAAAAGCATTTTCCTATCAGCACTTTTATTTTTATAAGGCTCAACTTAGGAGCAAAATAATATTGCAGATTCCTGGCTGAAAGGTCAGCAGGGACAGCCCATGGAGATCTGATGTTCAAATAAAGAACCTTTTTATTTTGGCTGAAGCATGATATGCTGGTATCTAATCTTTATCATCAGCTTTTTCCAGCATGAACATCAAGCAACAGAAGGCTGCATTTACTAATTGCTTTTCAACAAATAATGCCTCTGGGGAGGGCATAAACAGCAGCTCTACCATAGGCACTCCTTGCAGTTTGGTAGAATATTCACCTGTATTTGGATAAAGTGACTTGTGCTTAACTTCAAAATGTCTGTAGGTGTGGGTGACCCATGCTGGGACGGGTACACCCTGAGGGGCTGCACTGCCTGCACAGGGCATCCTAAAAGGTCCATCCTGCTGAGACCCATGGGGATAATCAGCCATAACCCATTTTTACTTTTCACCAGCCATCTTCAGGTGTATGTAGAAAAAGTAGAACAGTGCCTTGCTCTCCAAATGATGCCTCGCTGTTTGTACTTCTCACGTGGAAAACAACTGGTGCAATACCAGTGTTCGAGTCTGAATCTAAATCAAGGCAAAGATGTTTATTTTAAATACCCACTTTCAGGTTCCCCTTTCTCTTCCAGGAATCTACGAAGCACTGAGGAGGATTTGTATCCTGCCTCTGCTGCACGTGCACAACAGTGGCAGTAATTCGTACCTTCCTCTGAAGGCTAAAGGTTTTTGTGCTGGGCCTGCAGTCTCACTGAAGTAGGGGGGGGGGAAGCCTCTGCATGCCAGAAGGTAGAACAGAAATTTTTGATTCACTGAGATCAGACTTTGGAACAGCAATACATTAGTTGTGATAAAAAACTGGCTCAGATCAGAGTAGTCCCTGTCCCAGAAAAGTAACTATACATTGGGTTCAGCAATTTTATGAAAAAGAAGGGTATCCCATTTAGTTAACTACTATATTTTAGCAAGTGCATGTAATTTTAAATTCATTTTACTTTTGAAATAAGTAGTTTTTCATATTTTGCCCCAGTTAAAGAAATAAGGTGAAATCTGAACATTTTTCTTGATATTATTTCCCTTTCTTTCACTATTTTTCTCTGTATGATGTTCCTTCTTAAGACTTTCAGAAGCTTTTAAGTTAAAGAAGATTTAAAGAACCAAGCTAATTTTTACTCAAAAACAAGAAAAAAAAATCCTAAAAGGAAGCTCAAGTTTGATACCTCCTTCATCTTTAACTGAAGATGGAGAGGCACTCTGCCTGAAGAGCACACTGCCTTAAGTTGCCTGTGCAGATTACAAGTTACAGCTGAGGTATATCCTAAGTACAAAGGAAGGATAAAGCAGTCCCTATCAATTAAAATAAAAAAGTAAAAAGCAAAATAATTTCCATAATTCAAAATTGTACTTCATGAAACTTACTAGTATTGGAATTCTATGAAACGATAAGAAAAAACCAAAATACTTTGACTTGTCTCACATTTTCTGCAAACTGCTATTTGCCTCACATTTTGGAAAAGTTAAATTCAAAACAGTAAAAAAAAAAAGTTACAATACTCAAATATATTTTTCTTAATTCCTAAAAATCTTCATTTTTTAAGATCTGTTTCAGTATCTTGGCATTGAGGCTACATCTAAAACCACAGCTGGTATAAAACAGGTTATTTAACAGCGACAGCAATGAAGGAAAACTGCAAGAAATTCTGAATTTAACTTACCTGAACTCTGTCTCTCTAATTTACACTCGAACCTGAGTGTAAGCAAACTCTGTTTGAGATCACACTTAGCAGAAGCCACACTTTATGTTCCCTACACTTGAAGGAAGAAAACTTTTTCATCCCTTCTCCAAAGCCACAGCTCCACTCGTTGCCTGCAAACCCCTTCTGCTCCATGTTGTCTTTAGCTTTCCCTCTTTTGCAGGTATTACATTTCTCCCTCCTACTTTTGTCCTTACAAACCAGACCCAGTAAAGAATATTTCAGAAAAAGATGTAAAAAATCGTGGAATGTGATGCTTCAGACGGTCCCCTTTCCCCTGTGATTTCTTTCTCCTCTTTAAACCATAGTCTTCAGAGTTTATTATTAAGTTGTAATCTTTCCACCTACGTTAACAGGAATTTTCACTTCCCAACAATACCAACTAAGTAATGAAATTTAGGGAGATAGTGTTTAGTGCTGTGATAACATACAGGAGCAAGGAAAGCTGTATATAAGCATGTTTAAAGAATTTTTATTAGAAGTTTTGGAGGAAATAAATCTATACCTGTTCTGTACTTAGCCCAGAATGTCAGCTAATATTTTCAGGGTGCTTTTGCACTCTGAAGTATAGAACAGCACTAAGGAAGGCAATCTTATCCACTGCAGCATCCAGGGAATAGAAAACATATGGATAATGCATCTGTATCAATATGTTACTGATTTAGAAGAAGCTACTAACTTTAGGAAGTGTTTATATTCATGCCTTCCTTAAAAACACTGGTTTTGGAGATATTTGTTATTTAATCCACGTTTTATAAATATAGCTAAAACATAGGTCATAGCGAGGTTTTCAGTATAAATATATGCAGTTAGAAAAAGGTAGGCAGAAGTAACCTGAAAGCCTTAACAGATAAACAAAACCTCGTCACTGTTTAGGGGGTGGGGTCTGTATTCATGCAGATAAGTAAAGAAATACTTGCAGTTGGACAAATGACATTAATTTAGGTAATAAGGCATGCAGTAAGGAAAAACACAGGTAAAAGTCATTTTAAACTTGAGAATGGGACTGAGCAGACAGTCCTGCTGAAAATTGAAAAATGCATTCCTAAGTAGCTTTTTTTTCCGATTATTTTCCAAGTGACTAAAACATGTAATGAGATTGTGCAAAATGTTTGTTCCTCAGATCATTGACCAAACAGAAATTTCTGGAATCCCAGTAAGGCACCAGCAGTGAGTAATGTGGTTGCTATTTTCATTGGTGTGAAGAAGTATTAGAAACTTGGAACTAATTAACCTAATAACAAAACTCCTCATTTACATGGAAAACAAGAGGTCTATTAATGTTTATGTGAAATAGCTTACTAAATTTAATTATTTTAAAGCAAAAAGAAAAAAAAATCCAGTTGCTGTAGTCACTAAAATCAAAAGAACCATTTTCTATGAATTCCATTAGGTTTAGTAATTTCACATATAATTTACATCTGTAAGAAACAAATATTGTGACTTCAATACTAAAAATAAGCTATACACAAGAGCATTCAAAGCCAGTCAGAGCTTTACCTGCTCCCCTTGACATTATTTTTTGTTTGACTGTTATATGGTGACTTGGTTGACATTATTGCATGGTTGACTATATATTGACTGGTCAGACAGTACAAATCTGAGTATGACGAAGCCTTATTAAAATTTTGTATTAAGTTTGCATTCAAGTTTTATTTGTTATATTCTGCTGCCTAGTGCTCCACACAGTTGTTACCTCAGAAGATGAAATATTTCAGTTGCCATATCTGTTCTGTCATCATTGATAAGGTTTGATAAACATCCAGCACCACACCCTTTGGGTTATTATTTGTCAGAAGGTGTGGTTCAATCAATTCAAACATAGTTTCACTTTAAGATCTTATTCTCAGCGGGGATAAACAAAGAAAAATGATGGCATAAAATATTGGTTTATTAATGCTGGCATATATCCACATGCTCCTACACCTTGCTTCCCATAACTTTCAATCTTCATCATGAGAGGAAAAAAAAGGGCAGAATTCATTCTACTCTGTATAAAATTAGACAAATTACCATTTTAAGTCTCCCATTGTTCCAACGCAGTCAGTGTAATACTGACCTCAGATCTCTTGACATAAGACCACGCTTCTTCTGCTCATGAGCTTCTCATTCCTTGGCACAGATCTGAAAAGAACCTAACTGTATTTTCCTCTATGCATTTACACGTTTTCCTTGGCAGAGATTTCTGCAGGAAAGCACTGGGTCAAATTTGGATCTTCCCTCAAAGTCCATCATCCTATTCTTGTCACAACAGATACAGAATAACCCTTTGGCCTATTCAGTGCTAGTTGCTCTGCTAACAATGAAATGCTTTTGTAGCGTATTTTTTTGAGTCTTTCTCTGCACCTGTGGTGCTGTGAGCCAGTAGGATTTAAAGGTTTTGAATACCAGAATCTACTTTTGTGTGAAAGAGTAAATAACAGTGTCCCCCAGCTGGAGCCAAGTGTCATGTAAATATTCCTTGCATGAAGTACAGAGTTCAGATTTATGTTCAGAATTACAGCAAAATCTCCTTGGCTGGTCTGAGTAGAAAGTGAAATTGATTACAGTTCACTTAAAAATAATTATATTGAGCAAAACTTTGACATTAACAGAGGCAGAGAGGATAAAAAAAGAGTAGGGCATTGGCATTTCATATTTGTTGTATTGAGACATGATCATTTTGGATTGTCTTAACCTCTCTATTTCAGCAGATTAACCCCAGCGATTCTCTTTAGCAACATCCCCATGCCTTTCAGTTTAAAATCTGATTTTCTATCTAAACTACAGCACGATTTAAGTTAAGATTTTTTTTTCTGGAACACAGCATCAAGCATAGGGTTTGCGTGTACTATCCCATATTGATCAGTCATGACTGGGGTAAATACTTCAGCACATGAGAGTATTACCCTGGGAAGAAAATGCTCAGCTCCAGCAGGTTGGGTAGGAAAATGCACACCCTCCTGTTCCTGTTCTCTGTTGAGTTTTGGGCCCCTCGTGACAGTAAAGACATCGAGGTGCTGGAGCGTGTCCAGAGAAGGGAATGGAGCTGGAGAAGGGTCTGATGGGGAGTAGCTGAGGGAGCTGGGGGTGTTTAGCCTGGAGAAAAGGAGCCTCAGGGGGGACCTCTGCTCTAAAACTCCCTGAAAGGAGGTTCCAAACAGGTGCAGGCTCGTCCTTTTCTCTCGAGTAACAAGAAGTAGGACAGGAGGAAATGGCCTCAAGCTACACCAGAGGAGGTTTAGATTGGATATTAGAAAAAATTTCTCTGCTGAAAGGGTTCTCAAGCCCTGGAACAGGCTGCCCAGGGAAGTGGCTGAGTGACCATCCCTGGAGGTATTTAAAAACTGTGCAGATGTGGCACTTGGGGACATGGTTTAGTGGTGGACTTGGCAGTGCTGACTTAATGGTTGGACACGGTGACCTTAAAGGTCTTTCCCAACCGAAATGATTCCATGAGTCTATTCTATGTTTCCTCTTTCCCAAGACAGCAAACAGCTTACTCTCTGCCTCACAAGTTCCCTGGCCTGGCAATGCTTCCTGTCAGCAGATGGGAGAGAAGCATTTACAGAACCAAACCGGAGCAGTGTCAGGTGCAGAGATCAAGCATATCAACCTTAAACTCGCTAATGTTTTCTCACATGAATTTCAGACATTTCTGCTTTTTCTTCCTGCATTCTTGATAATTAAAGCTCATGTGCATTTCCCAAACATTCCAATAAACACTGATAATTTTAGAACGTTTTTGAAGTTCACAGTTCTGTTCCTTGCTAACACTTATTTTATATTCTCAGATCTCATGCCTGTTCTTCTGTAAGGACATAAAACCAGCAAATTCACTTTTTTCTCATCACCAGTTAACACCTTTTCACTTCCTGGAAACTAATTTGAAATGTTTATTATTTTAAATCTTAGAGCCCTTCTCAGGGTTATTAAGGAGTCTGAAAGCTGACGTCTAAATGCAATGCTGAATGTGCTATTGCTTTCCCCCATTTTATTCTGATCCACCTTTCTAAATGTTAATTCTAAAACTGATGACATTTCCCCCTGAACTGGGAATAAGTCTGATATGTCTTTCTTCATTTCTGTTAACACCAATTCATTTAATCACTGAGTATTCCAGCCATTTCTATGACTGTAGCTGGATAAAAAAAATAATCTAGTTTGTGATGGACAGAAGTACCTAAATTTTTTTGCCACTTCAAAAAAATAAAATTAGCAGATTACCATACAAAGTTAATGAATTACACTGCTAACTCTGAACTTCCATTTTTAAATAATAAAAACTACAACAAATAACAGAAACCTTTCTCCATGTTTTTATGTATTTGTGTAGACAGTAACAGTAAGGATCTGAACAGTTGAAGATCAGAGAATCCCTAATCACAACTAGATTAAATTTCTGACTGTGGTCATAATGTATTTTGAGGAAACATCTGCAGGAGCATCCTCTGCAAAGGTATAAGGAAAGAAAAAGGTCTTTGGAAATTCATCACCCTTCATTTTTTGATGGAAAGTGTCAGGCTGTTTTTTGATGGAAAGTGTCAGCCACAGAAAATATCAAAATCTAGCAAACACATCAAAGAACACGGGGTAAAAAAATTACTGCAGCCATACTCTTTGATGTTGAAAAAGCCTTTGATACATCTATGACAGAGTACAGGGCAGAACTTAGCTAAAGGCTTTCTAACTGGGAATAAAGTCCTTTAATAATTTCTCAACTTCATCTGTGTAATAAATAAACACTGCAGCCCAGAAATACCTGTATTATTTGTTGGGAATAGCTTTATTTGAGAAACAAACCTACCAAAGTGTTTGTGCATTAGATCGGCTTTTAAGAGAGAAGTCTTGAGTAACTATGGCACAAAATCTCCTATTAAATATATTGGATTGTTTCCACATAAATATCCTCTTGCTATGTTTAGCAAGAGCTCCTCTCCTTGGAGATATGCAGACTCCCACAGAATAACAAATGTACCATCCAACATTCTTCTAATGATATCTAGAAAGTAATTTGTGTGGGGATTATTTCTACTGTAAAGTTGACTGCTGAAGGTGCGTGCTGCACTCCTGAGAGTGCATGACTTTCCTTATTATTTACCGAAACTTGTGGACCTCAGTGATGAAACTTTAATTAAATAACGTCCTAAATGGATTCTTCTGTTTGACCTTGCACAGTTTCATAGACTCGGTTTGCACGAGGGAGGCCACCACTGGTCCACAAAATCTGAATCTCACATAGGTCTATTCTGCTATAATGCCTTTGTAAGGAGTGCTGGTATTGGCACAGCAGCATCTGTTTTCTTTGCACTGTATTGCAGATTTATTGGCACAGATATGCAACTTCCTATGGAAAAGACAGAAATTGGATTTAATCCTCACAAAGACCTCGCTGTGGTTCTTTCCTGTTTTTCCCCAGTCCAAGTTGGCCTTCAAGATGAAACTAAACTTTGCTTATCCTCATGATGAAAAAATAAGACTATAAAATTTGGTACTGTGAAAATCACTCAGCAGTGAAGAAAGGACCCCCTGTAAAATGATTTTAGAAGTACACTTGAAATACAGAATTAAACAGAACTGTTTGATCAGGAGTACTAATGCACAGACCATTAGAGGAACAAGGTGTAAAATGGTATGTACAGATCCAGCAGGGAGCTAACTGCCAATATTCAGGAAAAAAACTCAGACACAGTAAATAAGAAAACCATGATCTGTGTTAGCCAAATTAATTTTAATTACTAACTGAAAAATACATTGCAAGTAATTTATGATGCTGTCTTACTTTCTGCACTAATTAAGCTTTTGTAATAAAAACAGACCTACTTGTCCAAGCATTTTTATCCATATTTTAAAAGAACTTTATGTGCTTACTACCCTGTCAAAAAAGAATCTATTAAGTAATTAGTATTTCAAAATCTATTGGGTTTACCACCTCAGGTATGATTAATTATTTAGGGTTCTTTACAGCAAAATAAAACTGAAAACACTTTTTATGCTCTGCAAAGCATTTGTACACATTTTTTTGGGTTAGAATCTGTCCCCATGAGGAAAAAAATGTGAAGAGTAACCATATTAGGCCAAAATAGCATGACTATTGTCCTTGCAAACATCACAATTCATATTACTAGTATTCAAAAAATAATTTTTCAAGGCTTGAAATTACATTTTGAAATAGAACTGAAAAAAAATCTCATTCTTTGGCAGCAGTATTTGAACGGAGCTCATTAAAACATCTCCTGACAGGTTATATTAAGTGCTACAATTATGCCTAATTTCGGTTTAGTAAAATATGTTAATTTTAAACAGTTTAAGAGATTGTATCTCTTCTGGCCATTTTCTCCCTGCTTTGAAAGTGCACTTCACTCCAGCAGCAATCATAATTTCATATTGGAACTAACTGCATTTCTTTAGCTCTCATATTGCAAAGAACAATTTAATAGACACATTGGCCTTACTCTGCTGAAGCCTGGAAGTTTTTTTAAGTAGAGCATTTAATATCACCATGAGGACAGATAGGAGAGACCTGGAATGTGTCAAAACATACTGAGCAAGACACTGTCCTTGGAAAGCAGCAACAAAATTCATACAACATACATGGCAGGAAGAACTAAGAGCCGGAATTAAACATACAGAGTGTTCTACATCCCCTTTTCTTGGAAAAAGATTCTTTTCCACTGGAGAGAATTTGTAGACATGGAAGCAATCCTTGTGCTCTTTTTTGGGGATTTTTTTCCCCTGTGTGTAAAGATCTGCAACAGGTTACCTAACAAAGCCAGTTGGAATAGGGATTAGGATAAACATTAATTAACCTCTGAACTGAAGTGGGAAAAAAACCCCATCTGATGATACAGATAGAGTCATGCACTTTGGGTTAATGCAGAAGGCAGTGCTTCAACCTACATTTTCATTTAAAGGGAAAAGAGTAATGATTTAAATTTTCTCTTTTGAAAGGTGCTATAAAACATAAATAATATAAAACAATGTCTGCCTGGGTTGAAAATTGAGATATGAGAGTTCCAGCTGCAAAATAACCTATAATACCCAATTCTGAGTTCTTAAGATGAAGTCATTTAGGTTTCACGTAGTTGTGTGTGAAACCAGGAGTGGTGAACCTTCCCTCCTGCACAAATTACACATCACAGTCTGCAGACAGCCAAGAGGTATGAGACACTCAACAGTCCAAAGGGCAGGTGTTGACAGGGAAAAGATGAAAATAGGCCACTGGAAGTCCACTGGACTCCTAGTCCATTAGGAGTATTTTTTTTTTTTAATATAGAAAGTGTAAGATAACAACTGTGGGTGAATCTTAGAACAAGAATGCTAGGCGAGAGATTGAAATCAAGCATGACAGCAGCCTTGAAATTTGAAGGGTGTGGCAGGACGTCCCTCCGCTCTCATAACTGGGGCATTTGGAAGGGATAACTCAGGCCAGACTAATAGCCCAGCGAGGAGCTGGAGAGCTCAGCAGGAGATCAGGGAGCCCAGCAGGAGGTCACCTCCAGGCTCCTGAGGGTCTGAGACCAAGCCCCAAATACACATCTTGGTATGAGACCAGATGTGGAAAGAGATAAAGGAAAATAAACATCAGTGACCAAAAGTCATGGTTCTTATGTCTATAAAAGCCCACACAAATTATCATAGAGCAGAAGTCTCTTACACACTCCTCTGGAATGTGTGAGAAGATTTCTCCCCAAAGCTGGATGCGGTTTTGAGGTTACTTTTCCTGAAATTGAGGGAATGGACTTTGATGTGTACCCCATCAAGATAACTGGATGGTAAGAAACATTGAATCTTAAGTTATACTATTTCTTAGCTAGCTGTAATTTTAATGGTACCTTTAATTCCACGTGTATATACTAGTATCTTCTTCTGTTTTATCCCTGTGTAGTAATAGTCTGTTTTAAGTCTTAGGTCTGTTAGTTTTGTGTCTATTAATAAATAATTCATTTTATAATAGACCGAATCAACCATTATTAAAGAACTTGCGAATAAGAGTGGATCCTTGGGGTGCTGGCCACCTCAATACAGCTACTGCCTGCTGCCAGACGCCTGGGCAAAGGCAAGAGCTGATTTAAACTTACATCATCCATTCATAACAAAGGGGAAGCTCAAGATCAGATAGAATGGTCACCTCATGTCAGTTAGAAGATGGAGGGCTCAGTAATCATCGTCTGAGAGTTTTAATTTCAGACCAAAAAGCATCTCACCCACACCATCCCACTTTTTGGTCCTGCTATTTTCTGGCTCAAGAAGGAGCAGAGAAAAGTCAGTTATAATTACTTTTTCCCCAAGATTATGGAAGAAAATCCTAAAAATCCGACATTCTAAGGAATTTCTTTTGGTTGAAAAACTGCAAACCATAGACAGAGATGACTCTTTCTTGCTGAGCTGAATGTCTGAGTCACCTCACTGCTGGAATCGCAGAGGCTTTTTCTCCCCTGAGAGGTGGGAGGTCAAATCTTTTGATGAAGAGATTTATAAGTCTTTAAATATCAGATATACTGAAAGCTGTCAGCAAATAAAAGATGGTAACAATACCAATAATAATAATAATACTCCATGAGGTCTGAATAGACACTCCCTGCCTATCACTAATGTGATAAATAATCACATTACACATTTCATGTGAACATTTCCAAATTAATAAAAGGCATTAACTTGACTGTCAAGCACTAAAATAAGGACATTTTTTTGCTGGCAGATTTCTTCACTGTGAGTAAATATCTTTGTGTCAGATTCCCACATAAGTATTGATAACTAGATTTCCACTAATTGAGAGCTACAACAGATGGGCCAAGATTTTCCTATGAAATTTTAATAAATCACATTATTAAATAAAATTATTCCTTCTGCTGCCCTGGATTCTTTTTCCAAAATTTTAATATAAATTATTGTGTTATATATTTGATCTCTGAAATGAAGCACAGAAGCCAGAACGTGAAACTTTGGGAGCAGCAGAAATGGCAAACTACTCTCAGAAAGCATCCAAAAGTGCCATTTCCACTTGACCTCCATCTTGCTGACTGAGAAGAGCAGTCAATTCTCACTGAGCACTGACAATGGAGCTCAGTGCTGAAGTGCAGTAACTTCTAGTGGCTGCTCAGTGTCTTTAATTATTTTCCTTTGTGCTTTCGTTGCATGTTGGCAATAAGCAAAGGAGCCAGTGCTGTACTGAGTTTTAAAAACTATTTGGTCGAAAAGCTAATTAAGTTTCTTTCCTTTCTCAAAGCTACAGTATCAATTGTTTTCCAGATAAATGCACTAGATTTCTAATGTCCTGATATTCGTACGTTTATTACCCAGAAGCCTCAGCTGAGTTGTCAGTTTAGAACAAGTTATAAGCCCAGGGATGGTAGGCGAGATACTTCTGAATAAAGAATTAATTTTAAGAAGCACCTGGTGTAGGGAGCAGCAGTAGAAGCAATTCAGTAGGAACAACACATCCCCAGTGAGGTGAGCACTGGGCTGCAGAGATCCCTCCCACCTCTACTCATTGACATGCCTGAGTTTAAACATTCACAGTTTAAACTGAAACAGCATTTTTGCACTGCCTTTTTGCCCTAAAAATAAAAGATTTCTAGTCTTCATAACACATTTTCATAAAAGATTTTTCAGTGGGACTGAGGAACACTTCTCAGTTTAAATTACTATTAAATTGCCACTTAAAACTGGGACACTTTTTATTTCCACTTTTGTACGTCAAAAACTTCCTAAATTTTGCACTCCATGCAAGTGTGTGACCTTCTTCACAAGTAGCTTCAAGAGATCAAAATCAACATCTAAATATTACAATAGCTTAGAATTAGAATTTTTCTTCTTACGACAGCGGGTTCTTCTAAGTGCATTCATAGTTTCAGATCTGCATTTTCTTACAGCACATCACATTCAGGAGGTCTCTTTACCTAGAGATTCCTCCAGGATTCTGGTTATGCTGACAGGGCCCTTTTATGGCCGGTACCAGAATAAAACCCTTCTCTCTGGTACAGAGGAGGCACAGGCAGAAGTTCAGATAGTGGCTCCTGTTAGTCTGAGGTCCTCAGGAATACGTGAACATCTAAATACCCCTGAAAAAAAATCGGCCTGCAAAATCAGTCTGGTGTACTGATATCAGCAAGATTGTAGAGATTTACAGACATTGACCTGGGCCAGGAAAAGAAAAGAGCAGCCAGGTACATCCTTAGATCCCAACCATCAGTACATTGGATACTGATACAACCGAAAAGTATTTTCAATTTATCACCAGAGAATGCTATATCTGAAGAATTAAATAGTCCTAAAATACTGAATTTGTTTACATCTGACCTGAAGGAAGATTTCTAAGCTCTGTGTAGTGTGTGAGATGCAGTTATATTTGAAATATGATTAACTTCAGACCATATTGTCTCAATTATCTGAGGATACAAAGGTGGTTGTTGATGAGGTATCTGGCAAATACTCCACATCAGTGCTACTGTCACGCTTAACTAGCAGATGTTTAAAATGAAAGGCTGACAGTTTTTATGTGATGATTTAATCTTTTTAGTTGCCAACTGCAGCTTAATTTAATTTTAATCAGGAGTAATAACCACCCATAATTGCTATTATAGTAAGGCTCCACTTTTACCTAGAGCCTGAAGGAAAAATTAACAAGGATTGTGCCTGTAGATTCTAACCTAAAATTCTTCTGATCTGAAATACTCTTCTAAATATATTAATTTTGAAGTACTTCTAAACAATATACATATATATATGTACATATATAAATGTGAATGAAAAAATATAGATATGAATGAAAAGGCAAAATCACAAATCGGTGGAAACTGTACAAACAGGAAGTGGTCCAAGAGATGAGTAAATATAAATCCCATTTCATCTGTATGGTTAAGGACAGCAGAGAGCAGCCAGTGTTCAGGGTGCAGCCACATGATCCCCATGTCTTTTGAAGCTTTTCCAAAAGAAGTTCAGGTGTTACCCCTTTAGTGCTGTGCAGTCTCAGCCATGGTGTGTCAGCCTTTGACCCAGAACGTCTCTCACAGTGCAAGGGCTCTCACACACTGATTGCTTTGTCCCAGAGGTCTGTGCCTGGCACTCCCTGCTCCACCTGTGGCTCCAGCAAGGTCACAACAAGCACATAGCCTGTTCAGAGCAGGCTGTAAGCAAGAAATATCTCATATTTTACATAGGTACAGTTTCTGCATGTGTGTTTTCTTACCTCTCTCCTTTTTACCCTTATGAAGCAAGACCTTTAGCAGAGAGAGGAGCCACTAAAGAATGAATTATACAAAAAAAATCTCTCTTCTAACCAAGAATCACGAGAATAGGTAGCTCAGAGGAAGCCAAGTGTGGGTAAGCAAGACTGATCCGCATTCACTGGACCCAGCAGGGTAGTCTCAGGGCTACATCCAGGAACTGAGCCAGGAAAAGGGATGGGGAAAATAGATCAAAGGCAGAAGTGTCCTTGCAAGATTTCTTGCTGTGCTAGTCTCCCACTCACGTGCTTGTTCCGAGAGCTGGCCTGGCTCCAGTGATCACTGCTGCTGATAGCAGACCTGATGTTTCATGTAATGCAAAAACGAGCCTGGGATTTAAAATTTCTTGTTTTCAAGAGCAGGCACACTGCAAGTCAAATCAGACAACTCCTGTAAGCAAATACATCTCAGCTTATTCCAAGATCAGCCAGCAGAGGCCAAGGCAGCACACACTACACAACGGGTAATTTTTCCCGTGGCAAACCTGCTGTGGTTCGTCAGGGAATATCAGAACATCATCTACTCATCAGAGAAACCTAATGGGTAGAAAACCAGGTGGCAACTGGAAGAAGTCAAGTCTTCCTCCATCGGATGGCAGCTGAGATTGATGCCAGCCAGTCTGCCCTCACGAGGTGACAAACTGACTCTTCCTCACTGTGCAGTTGCTGTAGTTGAGGTTGTGGCACCTGCCTGACCCCACTACTGTAGGCTTATTAAAATCTTGAAGTTAATCTCAGGCTGGCAGACGGGCTGTCTCACAGAAAATAACTGTCATCACTTTTAAAATTTCTAGCTACAACAGTAAGTGAGCATCTGAGGTCATTTCCACACCTTCAGATATCTGTATTCTTGTGGCTGTTTTATTCAGTGATTTTTCAGCTGCCTTGTGCATTCAGTTTACATACTGCATTACACATGCTACATAAAGAAGTACATCTCCTTCTCTCAATAGAAATAACTGGTATGAACTTTAAGAGACTGTGCAACATTTTGTGCTAACATGGGCAGAGAGGTTGGAAGACAGCCAGGCAAGGTGGCTGTCCAGGAAAAATGAAATGAAGAAAACAAAAAAAGACTATTACCTTCTAAGTTATTTTCTTTTTAAAACTAGGCTTCCCTCTTTTTTATTTTTTCTCCTTCATACTTTGAAAGAGAGGCAGAGGTTATGAAGAAATCTGATGGGTAGGAAATAAAAAATATCATAATATTACCAGAAAATACCCAGGAAAGCTGACTGTGGAGACACAGAAGAGACCAGACCTAGAGATTTCCCTTGGTGTCATTCCCAGCTTCACACATTTTCAGTGCAATATGGCTGTGCTGGCAGGTCAAATAATCCAAAGCACTGAGGTTAAATGTCTTTAAACATCACTGACAGCACATTTTCTCTGAAAAAGGCCTGTTTGAGTAATTCAGAACCATATGAAAGCATACAAGTTTCGATGGAGCTTGTATCCAGAAATGGTTTCTTGGCTCCATCATACAACTTCTGGGCAAAATTAAGACGAAATCCCTTTTACAAAGCTGTATGCCAGAGCAAGACCTGGGAAGTGGAGCAACAATAGTCACATTTTTGGCCTGAAGGAAGCAGAGCTGAGCTCCAGACAGAAACCAAATTGTAGAAAATCTCTCCATATCAAAGATGCCTCAAAAGGAAATGTATTTTTGTAGGTGATTCAGGATAGCCAGTTATTTAATGAGTAGAGGCAAAGGCTAAAACTGGGCTTTTAGCCTTCTGGTATAAAGGCACAGCTGATACCACCCTGACCCAAATGTTCGGTCGGAAGAACCGTGAGTACTGACTGCCCTGTGGCGCGGTACGATGAGAAGTATTTATTTGCTATGAGACAATTCAGAGTATAGCAGCAGTATCTGATGTTCTGACAAAGCAGGAACACAGTTTGAAGACACAAGTTTCAGGCTGCGTGAATTTGGTGAAATTCCGATATACCGCTGGGTTGGTCACAAGCGTCTGAGGGTGCAAACTGAAGGAGCCATGGCAACAACACAAGGGATCGCTGCAGGAACCGCCTACCGAAAGTCAGCTGCTGTGAGCACAGGAGGGAGACTGGCAAGCCTCTAAGGCAAGGCTCAGGATTTTTCAGGTCAGTGAAAAAAGATACCAAAGAGATAAAATTACTGATAATAGGTGACTTTAATGGAAGACACTCTCCTTTTCTCAGTGAAAAAGGTCCATGTAAAAACATCACTAAGGAGAAATATTTCTGGTACTGTTGAGCCCATAAGAGTAACTGTGAATAATAGGTCCCTTTCCTCTAGAAAAATGGAGTAAGGTACAGAAGCTATTCCTCGTTACACTATAAATATCAGATCTTAATGGCCCAATTTTCATGACACTCTTGAAGGGTAATGCTTATTTGCTCTTTTCTGATTCAAATGACATCAGAGAAAACGAGTTTAAAAAAAATATTTCTCTTTCTAAATGCAAAGCATATTTTCAATATCTCTATCTAGCCCTTAATTACAGACCTCTGTAAAAAATCTTGAATATTTGTAATTGGTTCCTGCAGATAGAAAGCAGAATCACATTTATCGCCAATCAGTGCACCAGTAGCACACAAAAAGTTACATTCAACATTTGATCTTTTGACAAACACAGTAGGTGTTAGTACCTTTGCCAGAAGACAACTTTAAAAAGCTGTTCAAGTTCTCAGTTTAGAGTTCGTGTTCATTCCTGCTACAAGAATGTGCAGTGTTACTGCAGTAGATCACCAGGGCTGCTTTTCTCTGATGTATTGTTGCAATATATCATAGGAATGGTGTCTGGCAGGAACATGAATTTCAGACACAGGCCAACTTTATATGTTTTATTTGAGGACGCTTAAGGAAAATCAATGTGGAGTTCAAGAGCTGGCACTGGAGCTTAAGGAATTCAGCAAACCCTTAAAACACTAGAGGCGTTGCAAAGTTTAAGAAACTATGAACTATGAAGGATGAGAGGGACTACCCTCTACCCCCTTTATTTGATGTGTGGAATAACTAAAAATTTGGCTGGATAAATTCTTCCAACTTCTAGCCCATCTCTAGGATCACTCTGAGGGCTTAAATATTCCCCTATTGGTCAGAGTTTTGATGTTTCCTCCCCCAAAGCAATTATAAATAAAGTACTAAACTTTTAGAGGCAAAACAAATTAGGTGATTTCTTCATACTTCAGAAGGACACACTCATATACAACATATGGAAGCCCTAAAACCTGCCTAATTAACAAAGAAATTAGAGGTAAAGCTTGTTTTGTTTTACAGCAACAGATAATAACTCTTGGCCCCCTCTGGGTCACGCTACGGAAGTCTCTGGTGTGGAGGGATTTGAAATGGACTGGTCATAGACTTGGCATCAGCTCCATGCTCAACCCCAGACCTGAATGTGTAATGATGATGACCCAAAGTATATATAAATGCAGAAATGTGGGGCAAATAGGGCCATCCAAGTGAGAGTACATTTTACCTCTCACAGTTAACATATTCCGTTTGTTTAGAAAGCGGTGTCATATGAGCCTTTTCATTAACAAATAAGCCTGACAGGCCCATGCTCCTGAAATGTGTTTTCTGTCAGTCATGATGGGTTTCACAGAGAAGGGTGACCAGAATTTTGGGATGTGAATATTCCTGCCATCCAGCCAGTTTGAGTTGGTGTTTGCCACTCCATCTGTGCAGGGAACAGAGCTGAGCATATTTAAGCAGTGGCAGCATTCAGGAGCTAAAGTAAACCCTTCTATTTTGTGATTCTGTCTGCATGGATTTTCAAGGGATTCATAAAGTTTAAGGCCAGGAGAACCATTAGATCATCACACTCAATCTCCAGTATACCACAGGCTATTACATCCAGTTACTCCTCTATTAAGCTCAATAAAGCATAACCATCTTTCTCCTAAAGGACCAGTCTTCATTTGAGGTACCAGGAGATAGACAATCTACTGTTTTCCCTGCTGTTTCTTTATATACCAAAGGCTAATCATCATCACCCTTAAAACTATTTGCACAAGTTGTCATTTCAATTCCTGTAGATCAGCTTCCAGGCACAACTCTCGCCTGCTCATCTCAGCGAGATTAAAGGTTCTTTTTCTATCCACTGTCTTCTCCACGTGAAAATACTTGCTCTGCAATCAAATCATCTTCTCTTCCTGAGATGCTAAACAGATTTGAATTCTTTAAGTCTTTCACAGCAATATATTTTTTTTAGTTCCTAAATTCTCTACTGTGGTTCTTTCTGTACCAATGTAGGTGGTTCAGCAGTTTATAAAATATATTGATACTAAAAATGTATAAAGTACTACTTCATCTGTCTGAGCAATGCTGGATAATCAGGTAAAAATAATTTCTTAAAGCCATACATTGTACTCCTCCTAATATCCCTAAAGATAACTAATTTCTTTTATTTGTGTATATATATTTATTTCTTTTGCAGGGAGACATGTCACATAAGGACCTCACATTGAGTTGCCTCCTGATTCTGAGCCCTGAAATTACTCATTCAAATAATATCTAAGCCTTTCTGCTTTACTTTAGGGTAGACCAAATAAAAGCAACCTCCTGCAGAGCATTTTAAAATTCAGATTTCCACATTAAAAAAAAAAAAAAAAGGCTTTGACAAAAACCAGAGCAAGAGAGAGCCTGGATCTTCACCCTTTGCTCACATCAGTCTGTACTGTGCAGCTTATTTCCATAGGGCTGTGACAGACAGCTTTGATACAGATTTGCTTAAGACTCAGCTCAAACTGATGGACTCTTCTTTATTTCAAAGTTTTCGGGCTCTGTCTCCCAGCACACTGAATGTGGAGGAGGCAATACTGTTTGACAGCAAAGAACTACCCACCAGAGAGGTCCCTGTGGTCAGCTCCAGGACTCCATCTATTACCGTGATACACTTCCTGCCTGATTTCTTACTTTACTTGATGTCTAATCAGCTTCAGCAGCAGTTCCCCACTCACTCTGAAGTGTGTGTGTATACGTATATATGTGTAAAAAATCTCAGGCCTCTGAATCTGTGAACCTGTGACTTTTGAGAAGCGCTCTTGTCTGAAAGGGAAGAAGAGGATCTGACCTTGCAGCCTTGTCATGCCCCTGTGCTGCTTCTGCCATGAACCCTCTGAAAAGGCAGGTGATAAGGATAATCAGGGGAAAATAGCTGCTCTGTTATTGGCACAGCCCAGGCTGTTCAGGTGCAGCAGTTATCGCTGGGTCTTTTCTCAGCCAGCTGCTGGCTCGTGCTCTGCGCAGCAGCTCCTGACACATTCCCAGGAAGCTGCATTTCACCTGCTGGATTGCCCTATTTTCCCATAACGTGGTGGTGCAAGCAGAGCTGCTGATTATGGCTAGAGCTGTGCAAGGCTCCTGTCCTTCTCACTGAGGTGTAGATGGAAATGGATGGCTCACACTTCACACACTGCAGCCTTCAAACACGTAAATTTCCTTTGTGGGGAAACAGTAATAAGATTATCAGCCAGTACCATTACATCAGCATTTAAACCCTGTGTTTGAAAACTGATCTCTCTTTAATTCTCTACACGCTGCCTTCCGTTACAGAAAAACCAGAATATTGTAAGAAGGTGCCCATCTCCCCACCCTCTTGGGCTGGGCAGGGCAGTGATGCAGCAGCAGCAGGGCACCAGCAGGGAGTTGTCATTTCACAGAAGGAGATGGCTGGAACCAACCTGCTTCTGCATCAGGGGCCGAAGAGGTTGAATCTCTGAAAAGCATCAGCAGCAGTTTTGAGTTTTCACTTCTCTGCCTCTGAAATCCTGACAACATGTCATGATAGAAAAAATAAATCTGGATCAAAGTCACTTGGTTCCAGGATTTACAGAACATGAAGGCAAATTACTAGAACTACGATGCTCTGTAATGCTTAAAACCTTCCTGTTTCGTACCAGCCTCATATAAAAACCAACCCCAAATACACACACTACCTTGGTATGAAATTCCATTTTGGTATTAGGACACTGCATTTACAAAATTCAGCAGCTGGCTGAGTCAATAGACTGTCACCAAAGCAACAGTGCAGCGCTGCTAAAAGCCACCATTCCACACATATTCTTGGTTTTATCCTTCTGACTTATTCTGAATGCACCAACTCAATTACATGAATGCATCATATCACAGTGAACAGAGAAGGCTTCTGTACCACGTTCTCAGGAAAATCAATGAGTGCTATTAGACTCTCAGTAAGCCCAGAGAGTAAAAAAATGACTGGAGCCAGATACAGCCTCCAGGGAGACAGGTGTGTTCTTTCTGATCCCCAAAAAGTGCTCCATCCCCACACACAATCCTTGGAAAATGAAGTAGAACACGTACTGTGCCCCAAAATAAAGCCCTGACAGGGATAATGAGAATCTCAAATTTCATGCATAAGGACAGCAAAATCAATGCAGGCACTAGGGCAGGATGGGTGGCACCTGCAGGGTGAGAGTGGGACAGTGATGACTGAAAGGTGGGGAGGTGGCAGCTTGCCTGTGTGACCATCTAGTTGTCATCAGTAGCCAGAGAGGAGGGGAAAAAAATTAAATATTCACTCAGCCACCATCTCATACAATACCTCTAATGTTTTTTAAAACAATTCCAATACTAAATGGCCAGTTAACATCTGTGAGAAATGCTTGTGATTTCAAAGACTTCAAAATGCCTGTGATTTCCTGATGTTCTTCGCTCATCGTAACATTGAAATACTTTCCTCCTACAGCCTGGGAATGGGTTAAGAGGTGGTGGAAGGGAACATAACTTGTTTTTTTCCAAAGCTTGTTGAAATAATACAGAATAATAAAATCAACTTGGGTAATTTAAATTATTTATCAGAGAAGAATCCGGTCTTTCTAATAAAAAACACCAGAAAAATAGAAAAGGCAAAAAATAGAGTACTACTCCCATCAAAAACCCAAACCTGGAGAACTATTATTTAAAGAAGAGGATCTATATCCAGTGGAGAACTTAAAAACAGATGCATGAGCCCATATTGAGGTGCTTACATTTACAACACTTCAGGAGACCTGGAAGCCAAAAGGGGAAAAGAACCAAAATAGAGCCCTAGAAGCCGATCCTGAGTCTGATAACTGGAGATCCTGAATCTATTAACTGGAAATGTTAAGGATGGGACAGTTTTCTAACCCAATTTCTTTCCCTTCCTGAGACTGCACACTGTTCTACAAGCCAGGGCAGCATGCTGGCAGGAAAAACTTGCTTTGTGCAGTCTCTGTTTCTGATTTCTCTTTAGCCCCTCTTGCTGCCAAGCAAAGGAGAGCACTCAGCCGAAGAGACCCCTGGTGTAACCCCTGTTACATGCTCACCAATGAGAGAGCTATTTCCTGTGTAACTAATATTCTGTGCTTACTTAAAAATGCATAAAACACATGGTTAATTTTGTTAATTACCGCCTATTGTCAGCAGAATTACTTGAGGCAAGCACCAATATTACTGACATTTCTCCTCCCTCCTTTCCTTCACGCAGTGGAGAACATTTAATCAAAACTCTTGCTAGAAAAATGCTTAGTGTGGTTCCTGGATATGTTAGGATAGAAATCTTGAATCAGATTTTAAAAAATATCTCCTTCTTCAGATGTTATTTTGTAAGTAGGAAATAATTTATGTCACAGAATGAATAAAGATATTTAAAAGACAGAAATTATTATACCTGTTCCTTGTCTTCTAGACATCATTGCACTCTTCCATAAAGGGGAAAGGAGAAAACAAACTAAATCAAGAAGGAAAGAGAGGAGAGATGCAGTGATGAAGAATGTACACTTTCCTTTTAACCTGTCAATAGTTTGTCAGGGAATTTCAATGTAATACCTGTTGCGAATACAGGAACAGTAACCTTGTGTGACCTTATGCAGGGAAACAAGCAAACACAAATTACAAAAAATGGTACCCAAACTTTTACCAAAAAGATGCTAAGCCACTAGGTAGACAAAACACATAATATAAATACATGTCTTTTTTTTCCTAGATATCATGTCAACACAACAAAAGTATTCAGGCACATCAAATGCCTTAGGCTTTTTCCATCTCTTAAATTACAAGACTAAAGGCTATTTCACCTTGTACAAAATATAACATTCAGATAAACAAACACAAACTTAAAGGTTCCTTTTTCCCCCTTCCTTCTTCTCTCTGTTTCTCCAGAATGCCTTAACCATTACATTATTTTAAGCAGATCCCCAGGAATATTAATTCAATCCCTCCTGACTGGAACAGGTTAAAAGTGTATTTGAGTAATCCCAGGTTCTGGTAAACCAACCATGCACTTATTTTATGTGGAAGCCAAGAGATGGGACCTCCAATAAAATCTTTTGAATATGTTAATGTAACCCATTACAGCTGTGGGTAAAAGAAATAGGTAGAACCACTGCTAGATATAGAATGTAAATTTGGCATAATTTTGTATATTATCTGATTCTAAATAACAGGTAGAAGGCCTTTCTAGATGTGGCACATATTTCAATCTCATTCAGGTGCTTCATTGTGCACAGCTTAGGTGGGTCTCCATATGGAGAATACATTCCCCAGACATTTGGGGGAGTGTGGTGTGGATTCCCTTGGTGGCAAAGCACACAAACACCAGGAATCAGTGTCCTTCAGCAGGGTGAATCCTTGGGCTCACATTATAAAAGGCATTCATGTAACACAGTTCTTCAATTCAAAAATTGTGTGTAAATATTCTTACCCAATTTTAAAACATGCTGAGTGCCTGCAAGTCTCAGCGGAAACTTTAGCTATTAAGAATTCATCTAGAGTAAAAATCAAACAAGAGCAGACCTGACTATTCAGTTCTGCAATACAGCTTTAGAAGGATAATTTTTTTAAAAGGGTGTTTTTAAAAAGCAATTTTAGTATTTTAGCTGTAATGTCTCTCATTTCAAACAGAATGTATTAATTTTATCCAGCCTGTAGAAATTCTCAGAGCTATAAAATTGATGAATGGATGTGTGTTTGTGTGAGTGATGATGCCTACCTGATCGCACACTAAGGACACACTGAACTTCCTGAATGACCTCCACAGTGAAAAGCAAGGTTTTTTCAGCCCTTTAGAGAGTAGAAATTACAGCAAATTTGAATCATAGATACTCTAATAAATACCCTTTGCCCTAATAATTATATAATAAACTGGATTCTGTGGTAGTGACATCTACAGGGCTTTATTTTGCGGGGGAGGGTAAGGGTCCATGTGATATATTCAAACTGAACAGCAAAACTTGCAACCATGTTTTTGGTGACTGATTTACATTTCTCTGTCATTAAGATCCCAGAAGCACTTGGCTGTTTGCTGGTGGCAAGACCTTTGGCTCTGAAATTTCAGTGGGATATCACTCCGAAGGCTCTCTGTCCATAAATCAATTTTAATTGCCATATTACAGCCCAGAAAATTCTGCTTTCATATTATAACTGTGCATGATGAAGAACTTCAACAGCAAGATGTGATCCACAGACTTCAACTGATCTAGGTCTGTTATGTCTAAGATTTGTTTTCTACTCTGCTTTTTACTGCACTCCATACTTGTGAACCTGGAAATACTGGGAAAGTTTTGCTTTCCTCTTTCATTATTAGAGTCTATCCTATTTATCTCTAACTCTTTACCCTCTCTTGGTCTACAAGTTTACTAACCACAAATGTCAGGTGAAGATGATGTTCTTTGCCCTTCCCCTGTCAGAGCTGCTCCAGCCCAAGCACTGGAGGGACCAGGAAGCACCTAAGGGAAGTTATTTGAGAATAAAGGGGGGGTTCATACTCAGTATACACAAAGAATGTCTGTTCTCATCACTGCCAGGGAATGTTAGTGTGTCAGTGAACTTAAAGCTGATAAGGGAAATATTTTCTTTATCGCTGTTCAGACACCGTCCAGCTTCTGCATCTCCTCCTTGGCCACAGCATAAATACTTTGTTTTCCTTCTGTCAATAGGATTCCCAGTTCTTTCTTTACTTTTGCTACTGCTCTGTGTAGATAAGCACTGCTGTCTTTGCAGTTACATGGGTCTATTTGTGAAGATTTAATTTAGTTGGGTTTTTTATTATTCTTTCTTTACTGATTTGTATAACTCATCAGATTCAGGTTTTACTTTATCCTTTGATATTTTTCGAAGCTTTTCAAAGTCACACGTGAACTGGAAAAGACCTAAAGGATTAAACACCTCCCAGACAGAAGATTAACTAGGCTCTGACTTTGCTTGGTGGGAACGCAACAGTAACAGAGTAAAGAGAGCAGATTTTGTATTTTAACTGTTCTAGAAGAAAATAGGTGGTTGCTAATAATGTTTTAACAAAAGGCTGTTATTTTAAACAGTCACATGGTTCGGGTCACATCTCTCACTTTTCCATCCCAAGTCTCCCAGTCACATGCTCTGCTACAACACAGCACTTGGAACATAATTCTAAAATCTCCGAGACAAGGCTGCTCTTCTGCACACATTGTGTGTCAATGGCGTTGTAGATTTATCTGCACTTCAAAGCACACCCATGCCCAGGGAGAAATTATGATTCCTACACACTGGAAATGCAGGGATATCATACCAGGGATATCATCCCTTCAGCACACAGGTCTGCTGCTCCTGCAGAAGTAGGAACCATCACTACAGCCTTAAACCCTGCAACTAAGGAAAGGAGTATATTAAATATACTCTGCACATTTTTCTGCAAGTACATGTTTTTTTTCATACAAAGTACGTTTCCATGGACGTAGCAGTGATTCTGTGTGTGTTTCTATATGATATATTCATCAATACAATATTACACACCCATATCTATATAAGCATGGACACACACAGAGTCTCTCTATGTTTTAGGACACTTTAGGAAGCAACACGTTGTAAGCACCAGAAAACTGCCCTTCTATGCACACCAATACCAAGCTGCAGTAAAGAGCAGGGAATACACTCCAGGATAACTCAATCAAAAATCCTGCCTGGGAGAAACTGAAAGCATTTTCTCGTGGCTGAGACATGAGTCTATTGGCTGAACACTCTCCTCCCTTTCCATGTTGGAAAAACAATGTTAAAAAGCATTGTGCTGATGATCCAGGCTGGTTTCACCGACATTTCTTCTGCAGATCTTTGATTTTACCACCCAGCAGAAGGTAGGAAACATAGCATCTTCAGGTTTTATGTGAGCTTCACACTCCTATTTGTATTTTTGTGAGAATATTCAATTCTGGAGACCCAGCTTAGGTTTCTTGCTCAGTCAAATATTTTTCTGTTTAACCAGCTTTATTATCATATCACGGCTCTTTGCCTTAGGTATAATCAATCATTCTTGCTTGCAGTTTCATTTCAGATTTGCCAATAACACATGACAGGCATTTTTCTTTTAGACATTGCCTATTTTTTTAATGGAGATTAATTTTTAAAATAAGATGCAGTTTTAGTGTCAAGATAATTAAATTTTTGTAAGAGATACTATCTTTCCTTTTGCTGCATCAGCTCTCCTGAACTCATACCTTTAGCAGTCTGCCACTAAGCTACTCAAATAAAATCAATAGGTTCTGAAGTCCAGCAGGGAGAACTTTTTCCATTAATAAAATAACTTTATTAACTCTGAGAACCATAAATTGCTGAAACACATTTTTTTAAATTGCCTCATCTGCATAAGAATCAACAGCAGTGTTTGTAAAGTGGCTTTATTGTCAAAGACATATTTGATAAATCTCTGCTGCGTATTTTGCAGTATCAAAGGGTTTCTTTTTTGCTTCTGCCAGTTTTGTTTAGTAGAGCCAAACTTGGAGGAGCCATGTTAATGAACTCAAATAATCCATTACTTCCCCTGTGCAACTTAGGTTTAGTTCAAGGTGTTGAGGCTTTGTGATGTCTTTCATGTTCACCTGCTGTTGTGAGCTGATACTCGGAAAAGAGGGGAAAAAAGAGGATGGGTATCTTGTAATTTAACCCTTTTTCACATGTTCGGCTGGATATTGTAATTTTTGTGTTGCACCAGATTTTTTTAGGAGAAATACAAAACCTACTCTGTTTCTAACTTGGCTCAAGCACAAAACTACAAGAGAGCCCAAGAATTATAAAGGAGTTTGGTTTTATCCCCTTGGCACAGATGAGGAATCAAATCCCCCCACTGGTAGGAAAGCAATTTTGCCATGATAAAACCAGGGTATGCTCACTGGGCTGAGTTTTATCACGGTGCTGTTTCTATTTTTAGCGGCTCTCATTCCAGAAAGACCTGGAGCAAGGTACACACCACAGCTCCTGTTTGTCGCTGTTGTGCTGCTCGCCGGCTCCCACTTGGACAGACTGCTATTGATTTCAGCAGACTTTGGTTTTGACAGCTAGAATTAGGCAATTTTCCTACTCTGGGAAAGAGGAAAAAGAAGAATTGGTCCCTTGTTGCTCTCATGGGGTTGCCTTTGCTGCCTTCAGTAGCAACTGAGTGGCTGCAAGCATCCGGTACAAAATCTAATAACAGGAGCTGAAAGGCTCCTACCAACTTCCACCTGCCTTGGGCCAGACTCTCAGTGGTTCAAGCTCAGCATATTTTATTCCAATGACATCAAGGTGCCTGGTTTCAGTTTGGGAAGAAATCAATGACAGTCAATTGAAAAATCAATCAATCAGTCATCAATGACACCTGGTTTCAGTTTAGGGAAGAAGCTTTACATCCCCAATTTGTCTTTCTCCGTACTTGTACCCCATGGTAAGCAGGAGAGAGATGTTTTGGGATGGTAATGAGCAATCACAGCCTTTGGCTCCAATGCTTGGGCACTGCTGTTGCTTTCAGAGCAAGAGCAGGTGATTCATCTTTCTTCCCCTGGAAAGACTCTCTGAAGTTTACCTGTTCTCTCAAGCTCATCTAATGGTCAACCTGGCTCTGATCTGTTATTTTTAGAGTGCAAGGTCTGATTCAAGTTTGCTTTTTGAACAAGGAGAATAAAGATCCTTATCAAAGCAGTCCATGATGTTATAGTC
The DNA here is from genome assembly GCA_013399875.1 of Gymnorhina tibicen. Classification (NCBI taxonomy): domain Eukaryota; kingdom Metazoa; phylum Chordata; class Aves; order Passeriformes; family Artamidae; genus Gymnorhina; species Gymnorhina tibicen. The sequence goes on along the minus strand of VXAZ01005100.1, from coordinate 1,084,633 downwards.
AAAAGAAATCAGATAAAACGTTCATCCAAAATTTCAGATTTTCTTTCAAATAAAGAGATTTTATTTTTTCAGTTTATGGTGAAGTTTATTCTTCTTATTTTCCATTTTCATTGCAATTTTTTATTTGCTTCCAGTTTTTGTGGGACTAGAGGATTAGCTTGAATAGTTTATATGCTGATCCAACTCAAAAAAGCATTACAGGTGGGGATATAATTGAACTTGTACAAGAGGAAAAAAACCCCAAAACCTAAGTGTAATAAAGTCCTGCTGTATTTGCTACTTTAAATGACAGGGGGAAAAAAAGAAAATATTTTTTGAAAAGACTACAGGAGTGTTAATTAAATGTCCATCTGAACCGAAGCTTTAAAACTTGAGAGGCAAGTTTAGGATAGCACTTGTCAGTGGTACAACATGAATTTCCAGAGAGTTCTGAACTTGACAGAATACACTGGATGATGTGGTTAAAATATGGAAAAAATAGCAATATTTCTGTTTTATGAATACTTTTACAATTCTCCTGTTCTGCTCTTTGAAAGAGCAAGTTCTCTGGGTAAAGATGATGGCATAGCAGTCAACTGCTCTGAGAGATGTCTTGCAAGTAAATTAGGAAAACAGCTATGAAGTGACAGAGAGAGAAACATAAACTAAAAAGATTGAGACTGAGATGCACCAGTTCACAGAGCAGCTCAGGAGCTATGACTGAAGGATTTTAAACTGATCTCAACTACAAAAAGCCCCAGCACCTGCGGTACATTCCTTACTCTTCATGATCTTGGATTCTCACAAGAATAATGTGACTGTCAAGTGATGCACAGACAGGTGTTCCAACAGTGAGAAGATTCAGACAGACAAATGTGTCTCTTCGGTGGGAAAAGGGAACACAACCGCTGGAAAACAGCTGTATGGAGGTGACAGCCCAACAGCTTACAGCCTTATGTTCCTGTGTGCTTGGCTCCTGGCAGGCCTTGCCCTGGCCGGTGTGTGATTTGGTGACCTCGCATTTATTAGCGTCTGTGGAGATCAAAATTACAACATACACTTAATGTGTGGTTAGTAGGGTCAGCCTTTACATCCAGCTGAATTCCCTCTGTCCGCCCCTGCTCTTAGCCTTCAGCAACAGAGTCATTACTACATATGTGCCTTTAAAAATAAATACATTTCTACTTCTGTGATTAATATTAATTATGCAACATTGTCCTGGTTTCAGCTGGGGTGGAGTTAATTTCCTTCCTAGTAGCCTAGCAGTGAAACCACTGCAAACATCTAATATGAATTATCTTTTACAGATGAGAAGTGCAGTCTATTCAAAATTTAACAAGACTGTGAAATTAAACTGATGCAACGAAATGCATCTTCTATTTGTCATTTAGCACAAAAACATGTTTTATTGAGCATTTTGAAAATGTGTGGTGAAAGATAAAAAAAATACAGATTATTCTGGAAGTTAGTAAAAATTATGAAAAAGTATAATACCACAGCCAAACTGTATTACAAAGCTATAAATCGTTCATATGGTTTTGTTTCACAGGTATTCAGCTAGAATTGCCATAGAATTAATTTCATTAAATAAGAACTAGAGATGATCAAGAAAGAAGAAATTCCTCATTGTTGCCTTAAGAGAACAAACAAAAGGGATGAAAGGTTTTCTGGAAAACTGCTACCCTGTTTTAATAGTTAGTATAGCAAGATTTTAATCATTAACTGTGATGTATTACAGAGAAATAAAGAAATGTTTCATGGCCTAAACATGGTTCTGGTTTCATGGAACAAGAAGAGGAGCTGTGCTGTGCCAATCTCTTAAGCAATTTTACAGGACTATCTGAAGTGGCAAAGGACTTTTCTTTCCCAATCTTGCACTTAGTAGTTATTTCTAGGGATAATTTCCATTTCCAACTCTATTTTTTTCCTATTATCATTCAGAAGGTATCCATAGATCATATGTTCTTTTGATTATCCGTTTTCAAATTTGCAGAGAGATGCAAAGAAAATTCTTCATGGTGAAATAGAGAAAAGACATCTTGATGGCAAGCCTAGGGGCATCCTTCAGACAACATCCCCTACATGGTGCAGCAGCAAGAGCTATGATAAATTTTCTTCTAGAACCAGTTCTGCAAGTATTGCAGGCAGTAATTTTCAGATTAAATGTTTGCACAGAGACTGCCTGGAAACACATAACACTGAGAAGAGTTTTACAAAGAGATCACTAATATAAAATCCAAAGCCAAAATGAAGTGAGAAAGCGGTTGCATTTCAGCACAGGCAACATCATCTGAAAAAATTGGAGACCCCTCACTGACACTGACGGTTCTCTGGGAAAGGAATGCTACGAGTAAGCCAAGCAATACAATTTTTTTTGATAAAAAATATAGGTTTGGGGCAATCAGCAGTGCCCTCACTGTCAAATTTGTCAGCATTTCTTGACAACACCAATCATGACTTGCTACTGATTCATCTCACACCTGACAAAAGAAGAAAGAATTGCACTGACCCTTCCTTTGGGGAGATCATGACCCAGAGGGTTCCAGGCATTATTTAGGATGTGCAGGTTGCACAGGATGTATAGGATTTCTCTTGAGATCTGGGCTTTTTTTCCACGGCACTCTGCACGTGAGGAGGAAAGCTGCTCACAGATATCTGTGTGCAGGGCTGGGTTAGTCCTGCAGAACCAGAAGCAATTCTGTGTATTCTTGAGCACCATCTACTGGTGCCTCTTCCTTTAATAAGCCCAGTTCCTACTGAGCACGCGGTACCAGGCTCAGCACTTGCCAATTTGACTTTTGTGACACACCTCGTTAAGATGCTGAAAATAATTCCCATTAATTGCCTTAACCTGGGGCCAAACCCTCTGTTCCAGCCATCGGGGAAAATGAAATTATCTTCGCAAGATCTTTCTTTTTAATCCTCTTTGAAAAGCTCCTCATATTTCAGGAATGTCACTTTCTCTTTAAGATCTTAAACACTGTGATTTTTCAATGCATCTTCTTTGGTGTTGCCATAATGGATCTAAATTTGTTTAGATTACACTTGTCATTTGCATATATCTATTACTTGCTAAGTATATGTCTGATTCAAAGCTCTTTGCAGAACCTCTCCTAATGTTTATGAGTTCTGGACCCCAGCACCTCATTACCTCAATTCTTGAGGGAAAATGTGATCCAGTAAACAAAGCATCACAAGGCACATATTCGCAACATACCATTAAGAATGCTGGAGCTTTTACTCTGTCAGCCAGCTGAGAATGGGTCTGGAAAAATGACTCATTTTCGGACACTGTAGCTAAAATTTGGGCCAGGGACAAACCCAGCTTCTTATTCAACAAGACAATTTCTTCAGCTGTAAAATACCTTGGCCGCACCAGAGAATAATTTCAGTGAGCACTGAAGGATTTGCTGAAATTGCTACTCCCTTTTGTTTATGTTATAGGGTTACTGTGTTTAAGACACAGGCAATTAGCTGCCATGCTAAACTCATTTGGGAGCATCCAAGGTCAAGATCTTGCTAATGGGAGCTGACATCTTCCTGCCCCTAGAGAATGCAAGAGCAGGCAGCACAAGGTATCCCTTTTTTAAATAACCTGTTGTAATATTGCACAAATTACCCCCTAAAGTCAGTAGATGTGCAAAGTCTTTGTGCTCGTGCCCAAAGATTAAACTTGGACAGAGCTACCTGAATGCTAAAACAAAAAATTATTCCTGATACAACCATTAATATCTACTATTAAAATTGTGAGACATATTAAAATATATTTTAATCCAAAAGCAATGCTAAACATGAATTTGAATAATAGCCTTATTATGTGGTTTGTTTCTCTCTAAAGACATCATTTATAGAAACAATGAAAATAAAATACAGGGTAATATACTGGTATTTTTTAAAACTGTATTCCTCCAGAGATGTAAAATCTGAAAATGTGCATAGTGAACAGTAAATTATAGACTCTTGTCTTTAGTATTATCTGCTGACAATTGTGAAATTATCCAGTGTTTTAAAAGATGTTTTGGTTTTCTGGGGTTTCTTTGAAGTAGCCCTGCTAGAAAATTGGAGGTATCTGTACTGCCTCTGTGCATGTAAAATGGATATTTACAGAACAATTTGTTTGCAGAAGCAAGGAAGCCTTACACCAGAGAATATAAAGCTATTCAAGCATAATAAAGACAGGATATGTAAAAGTATATATATATATATTTCTTAATTCTGCTAGGTAATTTTGTTTGCCCATCCAGATGTAGCACAGCATTTTCTCTGCATGGCCTGGGCTCACAGGTGCACCTCCCCAGGTGCACAGAGGTACCAATATGCTACAATCCATCCCTCTGGCAGGGAAGTCTGACTTAGAAGGGGAGGAATCACAAAAACCAGCACCCACACAGACAGATGGAGTGGACAGTTTAGGCAGCCTGAAGCACTGCAGGTTTTGGAGGTGATGAGAACAACTTTAAACCCTCCACACCAGGTTTTGTGCCTGTGTGGGTAAAACTGTGTGCCACAAAACTCAGACCACCATCTCCAGGCTAATGCCTCTTCTCTCCCTTTCTGCTGCCCTTGAGATAATCTCTTACAGACCTTGAACCTCGCACCTAATTTTCCTGAGGCTAATTGACATAATTTTCCATCTCATCATCAGGGCTCTGAGTCCCCCCCTCTGCTGCAGACAGCCACAATTAGCTCAGGTGTCCTGACTTTTTCTTTGTCTGCAATTCTCCACTCCTGGAGATAAAGATAATGATGACTAATGACCAGACAGCCTTAAAAAAACAAGGAACATTCATCCAGCACCAAAACATTTAACAGAAAGCAGAATTTAGCACATTGGATGTGCTTTTAGCTTTCCAAGATGCCCAGCTGGTAGCTGTAGCCACTTACAGCCTCTCCCAGGCTGGCTGTGATGCTGGCAGCTGGCCACCAGCCACTCGCGGTTTGTTATCTCTTCAGTCAGAAGAGTTCGACTCTTCCATCTTCCTCGGTGACAGATATAGACTCCTGGAGCTGAGTCATTTCCCTGGTGTCGTTCCTGAGCCTGCCGATGCACACTGATGTGGAATTTCCTGCACAGCCCCATCAGGGGAGAGCTTCGCACCTGAATAACCCTCAGGTTGTTACTGTCCCTCTTGGCCCTCACCACACGGAGTGAGTGTGCTGGCTAGGAACAGGAGAAACCATTTCACAAAAATTCTACATCTGTCCCAAGAAGTTTCCCATGGAATAAAATCACTACTTTTTTTCCAATCAGTTCTACATTTGGTAAAAGTCTGGTACAATGTTTTACATGCTCAAATGTATTCAAGGGGCATTCTCACACATCAGCAACTTCAGGGTTCCTCTCAAATACTCTTGCTATCAAATCTAACCCCAATTCCCTGCCTATTGCTATCTGTAATAAAATAAAATAAAACCACATTTACATATTTCAGACAAATAAAATCATCAAAGCTACAGCAAACTGAGAGATTTGAGTGGACTGAAAAATAACTACAGTAAGCATTTTGTAGCAATATATTGAAATACTAAATTTTAATTATAGTGCACAAGATCAGATTAGTGGCAAAATTAGTGGTCATTCTAGATACCTGTATTTCTGGTGACCAACTTGACAACGTTCTTTGGAAAATACTGAAATCTCAGTTTCTGGAACAAAGTTACTTTAAAGGTGCTGAGGTATCAGGCTCTGCTTCCCCAACTTCTCCTCAAATCACCACTGCAACCAAACATGTTTTGGTAGAAGTAAAACTAGAACTGTAGTATCCTATTTTTTTTAATGATCTTATGACATTGTTGCAATGACAGGTTGTAACCAATCCCAAGACAAAGCCTCTACTGTAAGTCTAGACTGGTAATTCTGGTTTTACTATACTTTACTACTAAAGGGTTTCAGCTCAAATTTTGTGCAGAAAGGAAGAGAGAGGAGCATGCAACCCATGACATGCTGTCTCTACGTGTCTAGATTACAAATATAAAAGAAATAAAAATGTGACTATACACTTTATGGGGAAAAGCCTTTTAAACTGACATGAAATTCCTGGCAGATATCTGCACAAGGTCATATGAAGAAGCTATGATTGAAAAATATTTCATAAGATATTTCATAAGCATGTACTGATTGGCCTTAGCTCCTTGTCCATTACAAAAGGAAAACACTTCAAGGACATTATCATATCCTGACTCCTTAAATGCTGATGAAAGAAAAAGAGCTCTGCCCTCTTGTAATCCAAACAGCAGCGCTGTATCAGTCTCACTGAACTCAAGTTTTCTCTCATAAGGAGAATCATTTTGTTGTCAAAGCCCTCTCAGAAAGCTCTTCTTGAGACGTTAGCCTTGAACTTTCTCCATTTCATCCTTGTGTCAAGCCCTGCTTAAGCCTGACTGTCGTCATGTGGGAAGTTTTTGTCACAAAGGAGGGAGAGTTGCTCCTCCAGATCCTCACAAGACATAATGTACTGTAATTACTCAGCTTCTGTAATCTATTTGTGATGACCAAAGTACTGCAGGTACTTTGTCATTACTATCCAGAGCCGAGTTAACTTCAATTTCTAGAACAGCTTTTCAGAATGGTTGTAAACAGCATGGTGCATCAACATTCCGGGAAGATTTTCTGTACACAAAGTAAAAAGACTGCATATGATTTATTGGAAAACCATTCAGGGAGAGTAAAGCTCCTTTTTGCAAATATGTGTGTTCAATATAATCTTCCCAAAACAGTCCACAGAAAGGATACCTAAGTAATCACAGGCTAGGACTGTCACATCATTAATCTCAATCTTATTTTCTATATGACTTCTGGAGAAGAAGAATTTTTGTTGCTTTACCAGAGGGATGAGTGAATAGATCACAGGAAAAACTAAATGATAGAAGTCTGCCCTTAATCTTCCCACAGTTTCTAGGCTACAACTATTACAGATGTCCATGATAACCTATAGCAGCTATTCAGTTTTTGAGAAAATGATGTATTGGCTATCGCGTTTTCAACTCTGACCTTTCTATTAAGAGTTATCAAAATCTTTTACAGTCATTAATTATATAGTGTGCCATTCTGTGAAATGAGCTCTATTCCTGCTTTTTCCCTGTCAGTGGGAAGGGACTGATCCCATCAAAATTCATGCCGTGGCATTTCTGAGCATGCCTGGCTAGGGGATGGATGAACAGGAGGAGATCTGCCAGAGGTTTCAAACCATCACCTGCTGGAGAACCCATGTGTGCCCCTGAGATATCTCTCAGGAGTATTTATAGTTGTTTCATGAAACAGAAAACAGAGCTGGAAAACAGGAGACATTCTTCTCTGATCCTGCTCAGTTTGCAGTCAGCCATCTGTGCCTCACCCCCATGCCTCCTTTGTAGATATGGGTTACTCAAAACAGCTGCTGCTACTTTAAAGTATTTTAGAGTAGCATAAAACAAGCAAAGGATGCATTTAGAGCTATTTCCAGAACTTCTATATGTGCAGATGCACCTCCTGCCTTAACTGTAGGTGACAAGAAAAAGCACATTATTGTATCAGTACCTCACAGTTTTCTTCAGTGCCCTGAGTTTTCTTATTGTTTTTGTTCATGCCCCACAGAACACTCATGCCCTCTCTTTGCCACTGAAAACACAAATGGTCCAAATCAAAAAGAAAATTTGGGACAGTGGAAGGAATTGATGCAACTTTTCAGGATATTCGCACTAGAAATTCAAACCTTTTAGGCTGGTTTTCCTCCCTGACTAAAGTAGGACACTTCACAATTGAGCTTCCTGAAAGATAAGTAATTACTTGGACAAACCATCAAGACAGAAAGTCAGAAAGATGAATCAAGTCTTGAGGAAAGTATTTCTTTCTTTAACATGGAAGAAAATAAATGTCAAGGATGCAGGGCAGAGGAGAGGGGGCACGGGCTGGCACTGGAGATCTCGTGGCTATGAACAGCGCCTTGGTGGGTAAAGATGTGGACCCAGAAGAATAGATTTTGGAGGTAACAGGAAACAGAGAAGTAGCCAACATTTGTACAAAAAAAACAGGTACAGTAAGTACATTTGGAAATTACAGAGAGCTGCAGATCAATGAAGAAAGAAAAAGGTGAAAAAGTGCAATAGCAAACATTAAAATGATCCCAAATGGATCCTGGCATGAGGAAGAAGAAAGCACAAACATTACCATGGTTCTTCATTTGAACTGTTAAATTTTCAACTGTTCTTATGATAAATCCTATAAACAAGGTTGTGAGCATAAAAGTTCCTTTGCAGTGCTGAAAGGCACAACAAGAACCCCAATACACAGATTTTGTTCAGTCCCATTCACTTGTATTTATTTATTTATTTATTTATTTCAGTCCCAAGTTCAGGTAAACTGAATTCTGAAACAGCACTGCTGAACTGTAAAGTGAGCTGAAAAAGAGAAACTTGCTTTTGGCAGCAAAGAGGATTGAGCTTAAGGAAATAAAAGTAAAACACCACCAACTGCAAACCTCCAGAGCTACAACCTGAATTCTGAATCCAAAATGCCCATTAATAGTGTAAGAATTCAGCTCATGTCTCTCTTTCTCATACCACTATCCGTGGTATTTTTTTACCAATAGTTGCTGGCTGGTATGTAGCACTCACAACAGGCATTTCCCTGGGGTTAAGAATAAGAGGATAATCAGATAGGAGCTCACAGGAAAAGAGAATAAACACATTCCTCTCTAGAGCAGAAATCTTTTTCTACAGCTTTCAATTCAACCTTTTTTTTTTCTTCATTTCCTCCTCATTTCAAAAAGAATTTTAAAACCAGAATTAAGTATCCAAGCAATTTCTCAGATTCACTTAATTAAATAGTCCTTTAATTATCCAAGAGCTGGCTGCCTTCTTTAAACAAGTGCAGATATAAAAACTCTAATACTTGCCCTCCTTTGCCCTGGAAATAATTGATCAGCTAGATTTAGATGCTGTCACTGCATGCAGGAGAAACCAAATCAAGTCAAAAACATTTCTGTACTGGCTATTTTGAAGGCCAGAGACGAGATAGTAAGATAAATTAAGAGACACATTAAATGCCTCTTGATCACAATAGCAGTCCAAAGCCTTACTGATGAACTTCATCCCTTTCACTTGTCTGTTTGCAGTGGGAGTGGGAATTATTCTGCCCTGGTGCCTCAAAAATAAGGTCATGTGAATCGTGTTCATATTGTTTTAATATACATTTAAATTATAACAGTACTTAAAACCATTTAAATGAAAGAACAATTGTGAGATATGAATAAATTACCGTAAGATGTAAATGACAGTAAATGAGACGAGGACACAAAATGCCTTCTCTTTGCTCACACAAGGCTCAATACAGGGGTAACTCACATGCTCCAGCAGAGGGGCAAAAAACTTGGCCCAGCACAAGGAGCAGAAGTAACACAGCTTGTCCCTGTGCAGAGTTTTGAGATGCACAGCTGGGGAAGAGCTCCTCATCTTATTTCCAGGAATGTTTCTTCTCTGCATACTTCACTCAAAATTAGATTTTTTTTACCAGTGAAACTGTAGAACTCAGTTCAATAAAGGAATCACTTCTTTTATTATCAGTTTAGCAGAGTAGCAAGGGAGTGAGGGTTTTTTTTTAAATTGATTTATAAAAGCATATTTTTAATCATCTTTGGCAGCTAATTACATTATTTCCAATTATGTAACAGTAATGCTCATTATAGAGTGTAAAATATCAAGAGAGAAAATGTTTATTCCAGAAAACTTGTCAATTTTACCAAGCTTCAACTTTACAGTTTTATTCTCACTTCATGCAATTTAATTTTTCTTGTCTTTGCTGGGCAGTATCCTTTGTCCTCTTTTTTCAGTACAAAACCTTGTTCAGACCTCCTGGATACATCTCCTGGTACTTGAGCTACTCACATGCACGTCTTGGTGCTTAAAAATATATGGATGTGAGAGACTGAGTGTGAGGTTATATTTGTCTTTAAATTAAATCATCTTCCTCTTCTATAACATCTTGCATCAAAGCTTTTCTACAGTGCCACAATATTATTGTGCCTACACAAACTAACTTGCAAAAGGAAGTATATTTGGTGTTTATTGCTTGCACACAAGAAATGCCCAGCTAAGGCAGCAGAAATTGCTCTGAACTTTCACTGTAAACGTTTCTGAGTTTCACTAAAGCTGTGAGTGAAGGAATTGGAGGAAAAAAAAATGGTGTTATGTCAAAATTCTTATACAGAGTAGAAAGCAACATGACCCCCTGAATTTGTCTGAAAATGCAGCTCATTCATCTTGAGGTGAACAGTAATGAGAATAAAGGCTACAGATACTTGGAAGAGCCAGCCAATATTTGCTCACCAGTGACAGAAACAGTATTATCCAGTAGGTCTTCAACATTTCCTCTATATTTTGGAAAAGCTAAAGAGAAAAGATAGTTTCATAAATAATACTCCTCCAGGTCTTTTTCACAAATCTCATCTCCAGAGTTTCCAAGAGCCTTTTGGACAAATATATTGCAGAAAGAGATGCAAATATGAGCTGTGTATAATTCACAACATCCGATTTTAGGGGACATGTCACCAAAAGACACTATAAGTAAAATTAGGGTTTACTTGTGCCATTATAAAACCTAATTTAACATAATATAAACACTATACTTGATAAAATAGTTACGCACAGGCACTTCTAGGCGATGTACTTTGATTACACTATACTTTATCTCAGCAAATAACCATGTAAAATTACCTTTTTTTTTTGCTTCCTACCCATGAGTCTCCAAGTGCTTTTCAAGAGCCATGAGTGTACCTGCTCCTTTTTCACTGAAGAGGGGCACAATTGTTATTATTCTGAGTTATTACAGCCGTAAAGAAAATAAGCCAGATACTTTAACTCCCACTCTTCCTCTCCAAACATTGCTCACTGCAGTGCACACAGCCAAGACTTTTTATGTTCTGAATGACAAAACAAAGCTTAGAAAAGCAAATTGCTGTCGGAAGACTCATGAAGACTCAAACTTGTGTCTAATGGGACCTTGAATACTGTGAGCTTCAATTACTTATGGAGGTGGAAAGCTTGATTACCGAGACCATCTTTGCCCCTGTGTTATTCTCCTGAAATCTGTGACTGTGTCCTGGTTTTGGCTGAGGTAGAGTTAATGTTCTCCATGGTAGCTGGGATGGGGCTGGGTTTGGGATTTGTGCTGGAAACAGAGTTGATAACACAGTGATATCTCCTTGCTGCTGAGCAGAGCTTACACAGAGCCAAGGCCTTTTCTGCCTCTCACCCCACCCCACCCCACCAGTGAGGAGGCCAGGTGGGCATAAGGCAGGACAGCTGATCCCCACTGACCAAAGGAATGGGATATCCCATCCCATCCCATCCCATCCCATCCCATCCCATCCCATCCCATCCTCGACATACAGAGCTGTGGGGAGAGGAAGGGGGGACTTTCTGAATGATGGATTTTGTCTTCCCAAGTAACCACTAACACATAATAAAACCCAGATTTCCTGGGTACGGCTATACCTGCCTGTCTTGGGAAGTGATCTTTATCTCAACTCACAAGTTTCCTCACTTTTGCCTTTCCAATTAATTCTCTTTCCCATCCCACCGTGGGGAAGTGAGCAAGCGGCTGCATGGGGCTGAGTGGCTGGCTGAGGTTAGCCAAGACAAACTGTTAATTAACTATGAATTAACTGGGGAGAGGTCATAATACTGAAAATATTTTCAAGTTGAAAAATACCTTTTTGAGAGCACAATTAAAGCCTAGTTCTGAAGGTTTAACAATTACTTCAATTTATGCATATCCTGATTTTATGGGCATTTGCCCTTTCTGTGAAAGCTGCTTTTTACAGAAAAGCTTTGTTCATATAAAGGTTGTTCTGGCAGAACTATTCAGAGAGATTGAATCCCTTTGAAGCATTGAGAGTAAAACAGGTTCATTTCAGCTAGGTCAATTTGCTTTTCTAGCTTCAGAGTGTGCGGAATCCAACCAGCACAGTGTGCTGCCTGCAATCCTCTTCCAAACCAACTCACACTGCACATCTAAAAACAACTCTTAAACTGAACAAATACAGTGCAGGTTTTCATCAGAGATAGATTTTTTTTAATTTAAACTGAAGGAGGTCTGAGTAGGTTTAGCTGCGAGGGAAACTTTTAATTAAATAGCTGCCGCATGTCCTCCTTTGCTGACAGGGATAGACAAACTGCCTGCCCAAGTTCCCATTCAGTCAATGAATTTTTACTTTTTAAAGTGTGTGCTTAGCAAAAGCCCAAAGCCTAAATATTTGACAATATCCAGTGCTACTATGTGATTTGATATTACTTTGTGTGCACGTTTTCAGAGTTAAAGATGTGAATGTGTAGCCTGTTGTAAACATTACTCCAGTTTTAAGATGATGTTTAAAAAAAAAAAAAATTGTTGCAATTGCAATCCAAAAGACCATTACACCTTAGGAGCCTACTGTCACAACCAGTTAAGGGCATTCAGCCTCCTTCTCCACAGTTCTCATCTTATCCATACAGCCTAAGGTCATTTTTTCAGGCTGTCCTTGCATTAGCTGGATTGGAGAAAGCCCTTCAGAAAAATCAGATTTCAAATTCCACATGACTTGACCTCAGCCCTCACAGCAGCTCCCTGCAGCAACCTACAGGACACTGCCAGCTTTGTACACAGCTAAACTGTGCTGTGTGTTCATCCGAGAGGCTTCAACAGAAACTTATGGAAACACTAAGGAAATATTTCTGAGTTAACTAGCTGCACACTGAAAATGTCTGGTGATGCTTTCATAAACTGCTCTGTGAGTAAAGTGTGACTGGGAGCCTGACAGTCTGGTGACCTAAAGGATCTTGAGTAGGCAGAAGTCAAACACTGCCTGCACAGTCTCTTGCTCAAGGAAGTTTTAACAACACTGGTCAGGTGTTGTTGAATAATACCTTCCTTTCAGAGAAATTTTAGATAGAAAAATTATAGTAAGGAATAATCCAAGGGGATTTAGGTTTGTTTTTTTCAAATTTCATAGAATTCTGAGTTTGTTTGGGGCTTTTTATTTGCCTTCTTTATTTTTTTTTTGAAAGACTAAATGTAGCAGAGTAAAACCGCAATAAACTTTTATTGACTATTTTAGTAAAATCTGTGAAATAAAATCTGGAGACAATGCATGCTTCAGTAGGTAACCAATGGGGGTGGGATATCACTTGTGATAAAGGCATGGTTTAAAAATCCAAAGATTCACTAAATAGAGATATGCCACTGTAGATAATATAAGCAGAAACGTCTATCCCCAGAAAGTTTTACTATTCAACAGAGCTGGCAGAAAGAACAGGTTGTGCTGTGTCAGTGTCTGATACTATTATTCAGAGCATCCGGCTGTCCTCTCCACTCTATCAGGTGCATTTTAGGACTCTAATTTATAATAAATCAAGTAGTTCCTTCCATGCAAGTGTTCTGGGAACACCAAAAAGTACCTATTTTTTGTTGTGTTAGTATTTGTGGTCAATTAAATCTATCCCCAGACAAAGTGTTCCAAAATGCCTCAGTTCCTTGACATTTTGTGGTTTGTACTTTGGAAATCATCACTTTCAATCCCACTGAATAATTTGAATTTGTCGAGCAAGATTTACAAGTGGCTTAGAAGAGTTTAAAGACACATTTAAGAACCTACTTAAAAGCAGCCTCTCAGCATCTCCACTGTGTTAAGTCCTTGTCAATACCAATAGTTTCACAGAAATTTTCACAGGGTACCTTGCATGACTGGAAAGAGCTTTAATAAAGTTTCTTTCTGGCTTTCTCCAGTTGAAGAGAATTATGACCTGAAACCCAGGTCTTTCCTTTCCCCATGCAGAGCTCTCCCCTCACTGCACAATAACATAATTCTTCATTTCCTTATAATATACACCACTAACCAAGGGGCTTCATGCTGAGGAGTCCCATGGGACTCTCTTCTTCAGGAAAGATTAAAAAACCCCAACAAATCACTGTTTGAATGAGGGTTACAACAGCTCACTGCAACAAGTTCCACGGGACTTTTACTAATATAAATGATGCAGAGTAAAGGAAACTGGAGTTTAGAAATCAGTCTTTGTAGCTAAAATTAGGAATAAAAAAAACTTCTTCACCTGTCCTCAGTAATCTCTTTTTTTCATGGCCCTGATGATCACAGTAGCATGTTAACATGCACTCAAACATTAGCAACGTAAATAGCAGTGAATGAAATTTCTTTACAGCTGTTGCAAGCTCTGTAAGGAAAATGATTACAAAACATAAATTTTTTCTTTGTTTGCCATTACAAGGAAGTTCTATACACTGTAAATTCTGTTATTTGTTGTCTAAACCATTCAGAAGAAATAAAAATGTAGTAGAGTTCTTAGTTTTACAAAATTAGGTAGCTTACTTTCCACCAGTTTTTGAATGCAAAGAATGCGTTTTTTCTCTGAGTATTCAGATTAGGCAGAATTTTATTTTAGGTTTCTCACTGCAGGTTTCTGTGAATCTGCTGAACTAGTGTGGCTGTTTTCTAGGAATTCCTTAATGGATATAAGGATCCAGTCATCATACTGCTATTGACTGTGAAATGGTACCATAAATTTGTTTCATCTGCAGTATTCATCTTTTGAAAAGAATAATCCAGCCATCTTTTCCCCAATTGCTAATGACTGCTAACACAGATTCAATTTTATCAGTGTGATTAAGGATTAATCTGATTCCTTGGATGTCAGTGGGAGAGTTTTACACCTATGATTTTCATTTTGCTTTCTTAGGTATCCCATGGACAAAATATTTACTTAAAGCAGATCTAAGAATAACTACTATGAGTTTATAGGCTACATTGAAACTTCAAGGTCTCCTAGAGAAGGTACAAGAGAAAGACACGAGGAAATCTATTAAAGCTCTTTAACTCATTTGCATTTTAAGACTGTTTGTCTTAATTATTAGGTTTTCTCACCTGATTTGTTTAATCTTCTAATTATACTTGTCTGATAAGTATACAAGTCTGCTCTTGATAAGATTCAGTTTTTCTGAAAATATGCATATTGCCCTCAAGTATTAATTGCATTTCTTAGCTGTTTGAAATAACATTTGAACCAAAACTTCTCTAAATTCCCACTCTTTCTAAGATCACCAATTGTTAAGAATGCTTCTTGGACAAGAGCACATGTACATTTGATTTAATTTTAATTCCCACCTGGATCCATATAAAAAATAATAATTAAAGTCTGGACTCATTGATCATTTCTAATCTAAACACCTCTGCAATTCTATGACAATCTAGAAACTACTGATTACTGCTGAGGAATGCCTACGCTGCACATGAAAATGGTTCCTCACGATAAATGATAACGTGGCATTTGTATTTGGAGGTCTGATCACGGGACACCAAAACTGTGCATCTGCTGAAACAATAGATGGACAGTTCAAACCAGCCCAAAGGTCAGGACAACAGAGGCAGGCTGGCCAAGATCTAGTCCAGGCTCCCTGGAAGGGAACAGATTCCCAATCTTGCCGACAGTTGTGGCAGAGAGATTGTGCTGGTTTCACTACATAGGCAGGGTTTGAGATTATTTTCTATTTTAGCAATAAGAACAACTTTGATTTCCAGGAGCACAAATTTGCATTCAAAGTTTTATCCTGGATGGATGTCTGCTGTCTTCACTGTTTATCAAAGAGCCAGAAATATGGTAACCGAATTTAACAGGCAGCAGTTGTTTTTCTAGTGCCAGTGTTTCACAAATGAGCTGGGGAATCAGTGCCTATCAAGCTGGTATCTAACTGGCTGGAAAAGTGTAGTCAGAGAATCACTTTATCAGTGCCAAAGTGGACGCTGTAGTGAACAGTATTCCCTGGGTTATTTCCAAATGTAGAACTATTCAATATTTTTCATTAGTGACCTTGATGATTGAGTGCTGAGCAAGGTTTTGCATTCACAGACATCCTCAACTGGGAGGACAGGTCTGGAATTCAAAGCAAGCCTGACTAATTGGAGAAAGAATCAGGAAGAAAAAAAAAATTACAAATAAGGAGCAATTTCATAAAGGCAAGTGCAGCATTTTACAGAGAAAAATAATCAGCTGTGCAAAGTCCGGGTGAGGGACTGGAGGTGAAGGAGCAGGTCAAGAGGGCAGGAGCTAGATAATATCAACTGAGAGAAAGGCAAAAACTATGGTGAGGTGTACGAACAAGGGTCACGTGAGAGATGTGTGAAGTGCAACAAGGTTCTTCTGCCCAGCAGGAGAGCCTTGAGAAATTACTGGCACAAGGCACTTATCTGGCACAAGGCACTGTGCTGCAGTTCAAGGCAGACTGAGCTGGACTGGCTGGATGGATTCCAGAGAAGGTGAGAATAACCAGCTCCTCGGGAAATGGTAGCAAAGATAAGAAAAAAAGGGAGAGAATGCCATTTATTGCGATTAGGGGAGACAAGATCTCCACAGTAGCTCTACTCAAGTATAAAAAGTTTCCTGCAATGTGGGAGTAATCTGCTTGTGATAAAGAGAAGCAGCAACAGTTTTGAGCTGAAGTGAGAGAGAATGTCTAACCTGCATTTTGCCCCACTGTGAAACCCCGGCAAGAATTCTACGAGCTCCGTAAGTTGTCATGACTGGAGATTTAAGTTTCATCCCAAATGAGGCAGGTATAGCTCGTCCTGCTTTGGAGCTTGAAGATGAGCTCAGTGAAAATGCAGTTTCCTTTAGCCTGGATTTCCACAGCTGGGAGTAAGGCAGTCAGCTACCCCAAGCATTAAAATAAGGCACTGCTCCGAGATCTTCTTTGTGATTGTAATTGCATTATTCCATCTTATGTGAACCCTTTGTAACAACTAAAAGGGTTCAAATACCAGAAGCAAACTCCAAAGAAAAATAGCATATTCCCAGCTGTGCATGTCTGCCTCCTTTTTAGAAACAAAGCCCTCTGACAACATGCTCAAATATATAAAGCAGGCATTAGGAAAGAGGTAAAGTAGAAAGCCACCCCTTCCTCTGATTTTCCTCTTTTCTTCACACATTAATGGGTTTAAAGTAGAACTTTATGTGAACCATAGATGGCTCCCTGTCACTTATGCAAGATAGAATGTGGTAGGTTAAAGTCCCATGTATAAAATAAATAATATTCCAGTATTAGACTTCTCTAATGTCAGAGAAAGGAACGGTGACATAAGCCATAACTTGATTTTGGTTTTATCTTTGAAATTGTCTAATGTTGACTTCTTTTCAACCTGCCATGCAAACAGTTACTTTCCTGTGAAGACTACAGGGCCATTAGTCATCTTGATTAGGATTCAGGAAACTCTAGATGAAGCACAATAGGTAACACTTCGCACACTCATCCAGTTAAGTGCTTATTTTGAGAAAAAAACCCCATACTTCTGTCATAACACTTCTTACTTCAATTTGAGCTTTAACTGATGCCACACTGACCCATGCTGGCTGAAGATAACTACACATTGTACAAATGCAATAGGCAAAAATACTGTCACACTAGGCAATTAATAATAGAGAAGCACTGGAAACAGATTATTTGCCAGTGCACACCTGCTGCATAATTGAAGGTATAGTCAGTAGTGATATCCATAGGAATGGGTATGATCCTGTTACTCAACCTGTTTTCTATCCTGTAGGATTAAAATATAGGCAATCCTGCACTACATATCTACACAGGAACTACTTATCCACCTTCTTTTTAGAGGAAATTGAGACTACAGGCGATCCTCGTGCAGAGTTCATCTCATCATAATAAACAAAATCCAGGAAGACTTTGCCTCCACCCTCTCTCAAGATTTAGAGAAGTCTCACCTGGATTTATGCAACTAAAATTACAACATTCTGTGATTTCTGCTCATATTACTGACATCACAAACAAGTCAGTGAGCAGCTATTTAGATGTTGCCTCTCCAGCTGAGCTGGTTGCTGCTGAGGTGAAGACAAAAAATCCTGCTGGATGAGCAGGTGAAATTTATTCCTGATGTCTTTATCGAACCTAGCAGCAACCATTGCTGTTCCTGTTCCCAGTGGATCCTGTTTGTTGGGAGATGCACTAAGGATAGAGAATAGCATTTCAGCTACCACATAGTTGCTAACTGCATCTCACCTCACCTGATTTAACATAAATGGATCAACCCGTCCACAAGACTTCATCCAAGGCCCCTTTTCAGATTACACTCAATGCCTACAAGGTTTGATCTCCTCAGCCACGTCTCTAGACAAGCATTTCAGATGCTGAACTTCTCACTGAACAGGCATGACAGCTGCTCTGAGATTTAGAGCTGTCTTGAGCTCCAAGTTATTGAGCAATTTAGTGCTACACTAATTGGCGTAACAGTCTTGTCACCTTCCCCTACACAAAAAAAGATATTCAGTCTTAGGCCTAGTTCTAAAATAAGTAAAATTACAGGTAAGCTGTGTAATTTATACACAGGCATCAAAGAAAATTCTTCAATGCAACAAAGTTCCTTTTCTCTACGGAGCTAATTTAACCCAGGCTTAATTGTACCTCAATGCTCCACAGATCACAGCAGGAAGCCAGCAAGCAGGAATCCTTAGGTGAAGACAAAGGCTGTATCCCTGGGGTACTTCTGAACATCACTGAACCATCAACTTGATTTTTTTATGTTAGGGCTTTTTGTAGGTCCTCTACCTAGCAGAATGAATAAGGCAGTGTCATATGTGCTCTGAAAATTAAGGCAAGGAGGGGACATAGAGGTAAGACACATCTCCAAAGAGGGAGAAGAAATCAGTGTTTCCATAGAACTACATGAAAAAAGTATTCTAGTTAAAATACAGCCAGACATGCTCTATTCAAAACTCACTGGGTTATTACAGAGCAAAAGAAAAAGAAGCACTGGGCGAGATACTTTAAATGCATGAAACCTTGATGTAAGTCATAGATCATGGACAAGATGTAGGAAATAAAAATCAACAGCATGCCCTTTGGGAGCACCTGAAAAATTTATGCAGGGTGACACCTGGACGAGTCAGGTTTCAGATATTTAGCAGTGTCAGTGCAAGCCTGGGTGAGCCCCGTGCTGTGCTCTTTAGCCATCTCTCAGAGCTGAGGACGCTGGCAGGGGTCTGCTCCCTTCCCTGCGTGGGTTTTAACTGCTCAGCAGTGCTTCACATCTGTGTCCCACAGCACAGAGCCCCTCTCCACCCCCTCCTGGCAAACCTCTTCAGGGTACCATTCCCCATATCTCTCCTTCTCAGAAGCACAGTGGCACAATGCAAAATTTCAGTGCTGTGAATCAGCACATCGGCTCAGATGAGCAGGATGAATTTGTTAATCTCTGTGGTGCTATTTCCTGGTTTGCCACTCTTGGTCCCATGGGATCCCACCAGTATTGCTTGACATTTAGGTTTGAAATGGAAAGACCTGGACTACAGTAATAACAAGGCAAATACTAAACCTCTGCATTTCCTGATGAGTATAATTCTGCCTAGCTCTAAAGCAGTTTGGGGTACACCAGTCAGCTGGGCCCCCTGTGGGAATTAAACACAGCATCATCTGCTCTGGCACCTACAAAAAATA
This sequence comes from Gymnorhina tibicen, assembly GCA_013399875.1. Lineage (NCBI taxonomy): Eukaryota > Metazoa > Chordata > Aves > Passeriformes > Artamidae > Gymnorhina > Gymnorhina tibicen. The sequence continues at coordinate 1,065,192 of VXAZ01005100.1, read as the reverse complement.
TCAAGTCAAAAACAGAGGCAACCTGTTTCAGGAAAGAGGAAAGAGCTGAACCAGCTGTTTTGACTTACAGTTTTGGAATATAATATCTTAATTCTGCCTAATTCCTGCCTTAGGCATGGAACTGTTTTCCAGATCTAGCCCTTAGGACTTGTAAAGTGTAATGACAAATGCTGTATGTTACAATTTTAAGTGACTTGCATTCTCATGTATGCCATACATACTGTTCCCTTATGCTACTCCATTCTCACACCTAATAGAAATATTACAGATTTACAGCTGACTTAGGATAGTAATAGATCAGAATCTGATCCAGGCAATACACAGAACTGCCACTGAGGATCACACGAGCAGAGTTTTTGTAAAAACCTTCACTGTGTGATGTACCTGGTAAATCACTGACAAGAGGAAATATGGAGTCATTGCTTCTAAAATATATATTATCTTCCTGTTAGAGAAAGCTCTAAACCTCACTTTTATCTCTGAAAGTCCCTGACCTCTGGCAAGTCTCAGATTCCAAATTTAGAACAGCATCTGAATTTTGCAGCTGGTCTTTCCATTCATAATGAGCCAAGTCAAAACTGAATACATCCAAATTAGAGGGGAGTATCAAACTCTGGACTCACATCTGAGTTGTGCAGCAGAGGCCTCTTTCAAATGCTCATCATGTACGTGTAGCCATCATATACAACAATCTATTAAAATCACCCAGATCTTCTTTCACAGTAAACCCAGGTAATCCTGCACCAAACAGTTATTAGTGATATTCAGCACAAGTTGTCACACATATTAATGTTAACACAAATTAATCAGCCTAATCATCTGGAGTACCAGACACTTGTGATTGATAGGAGGGTGGAGATCAGATCTGCATGCAGACAAGATCTACTGGAAGTGAATAAAAGAAAAGCCATCAGTCCTCTACGAGCCTGTCATCTGCTTTGCCAATTCTGTTTAAAAAAAACCCAAAAAGCTACATAAAACTCATCTCCAGAGAGAAACCCAAAGTTCAGTTGCTCCTCCCATTTCTATTTGCAGCTTTCTTCTCCTAATGTCAACTCCATCTGTCTTCCACAGGAACTTAATGTCTTTTGAATTGTCTATTTAATCACTTGCAAGTTCGTCCCCTTGTTTGGCTGTACTGTGCCCTTCATCTGTCAGCTTCAGTGCTCACCACACAGAGCACCCTCCCTCCCCCACCCACAGATCTCGTCCCTCCTTTTCAGTATATTGCATTTTATCAGGTCACTCCTTCTGTTGCCCTGAGGTTAATTTTTTTCCACCCAACGTGACCCATTTCTGCTTTGTAAGCATATGAATCCCCCATTGCTCTCTCTCCTTTTCTATCCCTAGTTCTACAGAGAATCCTCTCTCTCTCTCTTCTGCTTTGCAGGATGTCTTCAGAGCCTGCTCCCCACTCTACTGGCATATTTGTGTCTGTAACAAGTCTGATTTTCTACTTGGAGTAGAGGAGGACCTAAAATTACAGTAAGTGTCTCTTCCAGTAGCAGCAGTTTGTTCAGTGCAGGGCTGTTGTTACACAGTGACTTAGTGGATATTTTTTAAGAATCATTTTGCAATATTAATTTCTGATAAATTATCAAGAAGCACACTCAAACTCCATTCATTCACTCATATTATAAATGAATGCTAACATGTAGAGCATTCTTCTCCTTTATGGATATACAGGAATTCTAAACAAATACTATTATTCCTCTTCTAATTATGTATCCATAGTTGCAGGGCAGTACATATCTTCAACTCAAGTGTAAATCTTCATGGCTGGAACAGCCTTGACATTTCTTTCTGGCTGCTACAACAATCTGCCCATGATACGGCATTCTCCAGGTACCATAGAGAAAATCAACCAAACATTATCAGACATAAGCAAGTTTTCTTTGTTTTTCTTGCCTCCTTCATTATCCTGAGGTCATACACTTGGTTTCAGTGTGGTTCCACTTTAGGAGAAAGCAACATTTCTATCAATAGTCAATTAGAGGTGTCAGTCAGGTTTTGAAACAGGTCCTACTGTATTCTGGAGATAACCCCTCCAGAGCACTGACTAGAGAGATACTTTTTGCAAATGTGGGAATCTGTGCCACTGGAGAACGTAGCCCAGGTTTTGTTGTGTTTTAATCTGAGCCCAGAGCATTCTGGGACATGATTTGAAGACTTTATTCAGATATATTCAGGAAAGCCCGGGTATACTTTGCAATGTTCTGCCTCTCTGTAAACAGATATGTGGTATTGTCTTCCAATGTCAAACCACAAAGAAGCTGATGGAGCTACCAAAAATATCAGCTACAACTGCAACAATAGTTCTTCATTCCCCAGATGATCAGAACCTCTCTCCAGAAAAATTAATGAACTCTCCAGTTTCTATGTTGGGTGCCTCTAGGAGCAGATTTAATATGAAGCTTTGATTCAATGCATTTCCATTTGCTTGTGCTATAATATTTACCCACTTTATTGGAATAATTGTCCCAGTGCCAGTCAGAGAGAGAAGAAAAACCAGGATCTTACTTCTGAAATACCCCTAGCTGCCACTCTGGCACTGAAAAACAAACAAAAAAAACACTGAAGCTGTCTGTGCTTTCTAATTTGAAACATATTAGTTTTTGATCAAAGTGTACACACATATGTGCTTTCTTTACCACTTCTCACAAGAAATAGAAGTAAAATTTGCAAAACAAGGAATTTCAAGGATTCAGCCATAAATTTTTGCCTTACATCTTAAGAAACTGAAAATATTCACAGAAGTTTTAGAACAGTTTGTTATCTTACAGGATATGGAAGATGAGATGCACTCAGTTGTAGGCCAGCATCTCCTCTGTAACTCTTGGTTCTGAACTCGAGCTCTGCCATGATCTTAGATCATTGAAGACTCAAATTCTTTAGCAAAACTTTTAGTAGCTCATGCCCCCTGATTCAGCTACCCTGTTTTACAGATCAGCTACTGCAAGATTTAATGGCCAGACTTTAAAAAAATACTTGAAATCCAGCACACTGAAACTCTATGAGAGATGCTTATTAATTCATATTTGAAAATTATTGCTGGATGAAGAAATCTTCAGAGCTTCCCATTTACTGTCAGAGAGCTGCCTCTTTTTAACAACTTCACATGCACTTTGGTTCACCCCAGGAGTCACAAGCAGAAGCTTGTTGGCCATTTCCTGACACTGATCAGAGCTTTGTGCTGTGTATGACAAGTAATAACATTCCAGAGAAGGGTTATTCTAAACCAAAATAATTGCTCAGCCTGACCTTCTTGTATGCTTGTTTTTCAAAGCTGTCTGTCCTTGAATAATTACAGTGTACCTAACTTGGAAATCTTTTCCTACCAAAGATGCTCTTTCTGATATTCATCCTCCCTGGTAACACCCAATTATTACAGAATCAATTGAGGCTTAGCTATAGCTATAAGAGGTAATTAGTCAAAGGACTGCAGCAATTAGGGGGCGTCTGCTTTCTAAAAGTCAGATGAAGAACTCTATTTTTGCTCTCTTGTCTTTAAAAGCCACACAAACGTGTTGATTCAAATTCTCATAAAAGTAAAGACATTTTCATGGGCCTTATTCAGTAACCGTAAATCTTCAATTAATTAGAAAAGCACAAGAATTATTTTAAAGGTGAAATAACATTAAGTTACCTCCTAGCCATTGATGGGAGTAGTTTTGAAGGGTTACTCAATGACATTAAAGTAGTCAGTGTTTGTTATTAGAAGAAGCAGCAAAGGAGACATCACCAGCATAGCCATCCACTTCAGCAGCATAAGCCAAGCATCCTTTCTTTTCACCAAAATGCACTAATCATCTGTGATTTTGATGGTCCAATCTCAACTTCAGCCTCTAGAAAGAATTTCCAACACAAGACAAAGCAGCCTGTACCCCAAGGTAAGTGCTCACACACATGCTCAGGTAGATAAGGGGAAGCAAAACTTCCCTTTCCCCACTCTCCACAAGAGCTTCTCCTGCTCTTGCAATAGGACATAAGCTCTCAATCAACTGATATTTGAGTATCTAGTAACTCTTTTTATGTCACACCACCATTTTTTCATCCTTAAAAAAGCTAATCTTGAAAAAACCCCATACCGTGTTTCAATTCACAAATGTTGGAAACATTAATTTCTTTCTTCCTTAAGAGGAGGCCACACATTGTAATTGATTAAGCACATAGAGTGAAAATGCCATGAGAAGCCTTTTTGGTAGCAGTTTAAGAATTCCTCTGGTGAATAAAAAGAGCCATGAGAATAGCTTGGTTTTATCAATATGGGTAACAAAATGAGCAAACCAGAATATCTGGAGAACAGATCGTGTTCCACATCAGTTGTGGGATTAATTTGATCATGTGTAAGGTGATCAGTGCAGGAGACTTAATGCAAGGAAAGTCTGTTTTCCTCGCCTCACTGGAGTTACATATGACTATTTAAATAATGTCACAAGTGAGCATGTTCAACTCTCAATTCCCATTTTCTCAATAAATTTACTTGGTGAAAAAATGGAGAAATTTGCTTCCAACAATACTGAAGCTAACTCAAAACCTTTTGCTTAGTCTTTGATTGTGTATGTCCATTGAATTATCCTTATTGAATGTCTGATTTTCACAAAATATTTCACTAGAAATGCAAAATTTCTAGTGCATGACCAACACCAGATAGATGTGCTTACCAATTCTCTCTCAGAAACTGCAACGTGTTAAAAAAACCCCAGACACATATAAAAAACTGTCGATAGGTTGCAGTATTAAAAATATTACCTAAGGTACTGAAAATATGTCCTTAACAAGGACTTTTTTGAAGCACAATGATTGCTAGTGTTGTCAAATATAATTGATATATCTAGTTTACTAAAATACTGTGTCTTCAAGGTAATTTATTCCATTTGATAAAACTCTGGCCGAAAAATAGATCAAAATGTTTTTACTATCCACACGCCAAGCTTTTTCCTTACTGCTTTGTCATAAAACATTAAATACAAAGCATCAATAATTAATTAGGCTGCCTGATCCGTTAAAAGGCAGATCACCAACCTGATCAAAGCACACTTTTGTAGATATAAAACTGCAGAGTGTAAAAGTCTCATGGGCTATACCTCTCACAGATGACACCTTTACAAAGGGGGAGTGCATGTTATTTTGGATTTAATCATTACTTTGAGAGAGTGGGACTGAAACCCTACATGGGCTTGATGACCACGAGACTAAACTTTAGCTACTGTGATGTTCAGGTGTAATCATGGATGACAAATCACCTGCTGGCAGCAACCCTTTTTCTCTCATTCCTAAGGGCTCCACATAACAGGTTTCAGATTAAGTGATGCTCCCTGTTGCTCGGGTAGTGCTGTGCTATGCACACCCAAGTGGGGCTCCTCCCAGAAAGATTGCACTACACTGGAGTAGGTGACAATACCGCCCCACGCAGAACCATAAAAAGGTTAATCAAATATGGTCTGGAACACTTCCTAGAACAGGTATCAAAACAGCTGATTTTTTAAAAGGATTTAGGACAAGATAGTGTGTCACATGCTGAAAATTAATCAGTAGTGCAATGGCACTGAAAAAAAAAGTCAGTCTTCATGAAATGTAGATATTTACTACTGGAAACATAGCCTATGAGGGAAGTACAAGGACCTTTCATGCATTTCAGCTTTGGTAAAATCTTAAAGTACTGTGAACCATGTGGGATACTGCAACCTCTAAGACACGCACAAATTTGAGGGAATCCCAATAAAAATCATTCTATGATTTGAAAATATTACCTATGAGGGAAGACTGAAAGAGATGTTACTGGTTAGTCTAGTGACAAGACAGTTGAATGTGGTTTGTACAACATTCCTTAAGTACAAAAACAACAACAACAAAGATTCGACAAAGAAAAAATGAGTAACCTGTGTTAGAAAGTGCAGTGTGGATGTTGTGACTAAGAGGAGCTGAGCACTGAATCAGAATATGGAGGTTGTCAAACCTCTGTCCTGAAGGTTCATAGGGTAAGTTAAAGTAATATTTGTGGAAAGCTCTATCACTGGTAGCTGAACATGCAGCAGTAAACTCTTGAAGGTAGCTTTGGTTAAATAGGGAAAATAAGGTTAGAGGCTGGACCCTTGCCTCCATGAGACTGCTGTCTGTGACACTTCCATCAGATGGTGCTGAATGGAACTAAACTTCTGCAGCAGAAGCTAAATATGCTAAATATGTTTTACTTTGGCTAAAATATGGTTATGTTAGCAAGGGGGACACCTCCATTCTTTGCAGCTCACAGGTCTTGATCATAATACTGTTCCCTGAGGGCATGTAATGGACATCAGAAAGACAATCCCACTTCACTCCTGAAATGTGAGTCATGGCCACCTCCAGTTATTAACATTCCTGGAGAGCACAGTCAGAGAAAACACTCTGACCTATCCCTTTCTTATTAGTTGCCCATTACACATTTCCTACTGAAGGGAAATATCCTTAATTGATTGGAAAAGTGACAGTTTTTTACAGATACAGGAAAGCCCATCTCCTCTCCTGATGGTGAATGACATGATCCTAAAGCATCCTGAGGAAACAATTACAGCTGCATCATGTATTCTCCTGGAGGAATGGGGAAAAATATACAGATCCAAACTTTCCCTCAACAGAGAAGGAAAATCTAAAAGCTTCCTTAGACTTCCAGGCACCAATTACCTCCAGAGCAGCAAGTTAACATTGTTTCTAAAGTTTTTGCAGAAGCATGAAGGACTGATTACAATGGACTCCAGGGCATGAACAGTTGCTCATCACAAAAAGAAAAATGCAGAACAAAAGAAGCAAACCAAAACAAAACCTTACAGACTCAAAACCTTGTGCACAAATTAGATTCTAAACCATTCTTTTTTCAGCCAATATCCATTTTTCTCACAACTGCTAATTCCAGCAGAAACCTAGTCAAATTCAATATTTCCCTTTTTTTTCTCCCTCCCAAATCTTTCCCCCACACTGTTTCTTCCAGAGAATCCACAGTGTTGAATCTGTCATTACATTCATTTCCATGGCAACAAATGGGATGCCATAAAAGAGTGTTTTAATCCAAGGACAGAGTGGTAGATAAAAGTTAGATTCTGAAACAGATAATTCTTGCTCAGTATCAAAGATAATTACAAAAGGACTATAGAAAATTACTTGTTGAGCTGATTTTCTTTTACATACACAGAAGTTTGCTTCTCTTCACAAAGGAGATTCTCACATTTAAGTGCTGAATGCTCAGAGTAATTTTTATGGGTAGAGGTGATTTAATATGCCAATATTTACCTCATTTTTCTTGATTATACAACATGCACCCTTTTTCTTATCAGCTGATAAGCTAGTTTATATTAAAATATGAGGAGAATATGCTATGCTTGATTATCCTCAGTGGCATCTGCTTATTTCAGTAGGCTATGGGGAAATGCAATTTATGAGAGCAGAAACAGGAATATTTATAGTGATTTCCAGCCTGATGGATTCCAAATCCCCTAACAAACCAGAATGGATCCAAAAGAAATTGAATTCATGATGATTATTACTCCTTGATTCCTCCTTCAAGTTTTCGAGTCCCATGGGGGTGCCCCTAAAAGGATCACGTGGGACACAGTCTAAAGAAATGCAGTCCTTTATCACCATCTTCTTTCTGCATTTCAGCACCTTAACCAGCCTTTGCTGGATCCAGACCCTCCTGTGGATCTGGAAATAAAGAAATTGGAAAATAATAGGATTTTCCATCACTGGAAAAACCCAAAACTGTTGCAAAAAGCTGTTAATAGCTGGGACAAAGTTAAAATACAGACATATTTCTCCTAACAATTCCAAATTAGGCAGAGACTGCAAATGTAGTTTACCCAGGAGACGTGCTGCAATCACAACCTACAGACTTCTGTCAAGCTATGTACTATAAGGAAAAGAAAATAAAGTCTAACTCGCACTGTAAAACAGCGTTAAGAAAACACTAATGTTGTGGCACAAACTGAGGAAAGTGATAAAAGGAACACATAAAAGCAAATATCATACAATTTTTTTTTCCTAGAGTTTAGGCACACCAGGATACCTACTTAAAATCTCTTTTAATGTGGCCTGCTAGAGAATCAGAGTGCATATGGCAAGGTTCTGTCCCACCAGGTGCCTCCTTTGATGGTGCTTTTTACCTCAGCCCCTCATGTCCTCCTAACTACAGGCTTTGCGTTTCCAATTTCACTTTTCTATAAACATCATGGAAAACATAAAGAAGTATTCAGTGAGTATTCAAGGCAAGATTTGAAGCTAACTTTGAAGTTTTAAGGGGATGAAAGAGACTGGTGGAAGCTTCCTAAAAAAAGCTCATCGGAAACTTGATTTAAGTGGAAAATAACTGACATTTCAGAAAAATGTGTAAAACAGCCTTCTTAAGAAATCCTCCAGCAAGATAAAACTTGTCTAGTCACACAATGCCTCACCACTCACGGAGCAATAAAAGCAGAAATGACAACCACATGAAATTATATTACGTGGAGTAGCTTGAAGTCTGTTCAGAAATTCAGTTTTATGCTGCCACCAAAGCATTTCATCTTCCAAATTATATATGCATTTTAAACTTTTTCTCTCTGTTCTTCCTTTGGCTATAATAGAATTGGGCTTGGGTCTAGTTTGGGTCTGCATTTTGGATTTTTGCTGGAGACAGCGTTGATAACCCAGGGATGCTTTTCTATCCCTGAGCAGTAGTACAGATAAATTAATAACACTTAAGACTATAATTATCAATTGCCAATAAAAGTGAAGCCATTTTTCAGAATAATATGTCTCTTTCCTGATTTAAATGGCACTTCCAAGGGGTATTTTACATACCTGTGGTTTTCTTTTCTTTAGTCAAATATTTTCTTATGTGGTTAATACTGAATGGATAAACAATTATCTACAGAACTTGAGCCAGAATCAATATCCATGGGGAAAAAATCCATCCAGAGGACTGTGTGCTCCTTTTCATATTAATAAAAAGAAAATCACTTCAGTCAAAGAAACTGAAAAATGAACAGTGGGGCAGGGTGGGGCGAAAGTGCTTTTTTGAGTGAATTTGAATGTCCCATTGTAATTATTACTTTGCCACTTTTTGTCTGAGCATAGGAAAAAAAAAATAATAATAAAAAAAACCCCAAACTTATTTCAAATAGAAACTCCAAATGGCCTCTTCTGCCTTTTCCTACAATGGCATTTTAATTGTATAAAGTCACAAATCGGAGCCTCCAGGGGAATATTCACTGTCTGGTTCCTGTGTATGAATTTCTAGAGAGAAAGTAATCTGTGATTACTTTCTGTGATCACAATCTGTGATGGTATTGTGTTAGTCCTTTGAGATGACATATTAAATATTTTGTCCATCCAGATCCACAAAATAATCATAACATTCTGATAGTTACTACAGATTGCTTTTTCTAGACTCCAGCACTTAGCCCACCATGTGATCCTTAACTTCTCCACACAGGGCTCACAAGGAAGCCTACAGAAGCCCATTTCTGTAGAAATGTTTCCTAGAAATGTTTTTTGTAACTGCTAAAATGCCTAAAGCAAATCACACTGTGTATTGCAAGGAAGCTCATGGGTAGATGCTCAAATGCCTTTATTTCAGCAAATGGAATACATATATTCCCCGTGTTCTTTCACTTAGATCTCAGTGATATTTTATATCTTCTTTGGTTGCTTTTTAAATCATTTACAGCCAGTGAGAAAAACAGAAATAGTCCTCTGTAAAGTGGTATGTGAAAATTCAGCTCTGTGGTGCTTCTTGCTCCCTAAATGTTACATTTGCACATAGTTAATAGCAAGACATTTAAAGAATACTGCAATACTAGTTCTCATTCAGCTGTCACTGAGGAGAACAAGAAACCCACCTACCAAAAATTAAGGCTTATTTCATGTCTGCTTCATGCCTGAGTGTCTCTGTTATAACTTGACTGAAATCCACCGTTTTCTACTGACATTAACTGGCAGAGCTTTTCCTGTCTAACTGGAAAGACATGAAGAGACATAATACATGTGCTAAAGTTTTGGGATTTCTTTTGCAATCTAAGGGCAAACATCTGAATTCCTGCCATAAACCACTCCAGGGAATCTGAGGGTCAGCCTCAGCCTGAAGCACACAATGAGTGACCATTTCATTGCACAGCCCATTGTGGAGACTCTGACATATCAAGACCTTCATACCTGGGCTGGCCACTTCAGCCTTAAGATGCTTTTTTGATCTGTTTATCAAATAGTTTACTCAGTGACTATCTGTGGTGGGGAAAAAACTCCAATAAACCAAAAAACACTGCATTGTGAGTTTTGCTTAATGGTACAGGAGCTCAGACTTGCTACATGCACACACAAAATAGATGGGAACCCCTGTCCCCAGTTTGACCTCAAAAAATGGAAGGACAATGTCACCTTTAATGCCTACTAGTCACTTCTCTGTGTTTTTGATAGCAAGATATGGCACTTTGGGCTGGAAAGGACATACTGGAATGTTGTTTTTCTCCATCAGGAGCAAGAACTCACAGCACAAACACAAGCACAGGCTTCAAAGGGAACATGATTATACCAAGAGGTAGAAAACAGTAATATTTTTATGCCTAAACTCAACAGCTCCTTAGAATACAGACTGGGACTCACAGTTTATCCTCTGACCCTCTTTCCAAGCCCTTTAGTATAGTCACAAGACACGTGGCAACAGCAACAGGAAAAACATGTCTTTAATCTGAAATGTACACATGGAACCCTTGCTAAAAAACCCATGAACCTTGGAATCTGTTTCTTCCATGGAACGAAGGTTTGTTGTATCAATACCCACAGTTACAAGCAAGCCATTAAAAATTAACAAACTCATACCCTTAAATATAATGCATATATGTGTTTAATAACCTAAGAATAATAGCCCTGAGACTACACATGGTTGAACATTTAATCTAGAGAGCCTTCGTTTCCTCTTGTCAAAATAAGATCAGGTTTTGTTATTGAAGAGGTAGGAAACAAGATTAATGGTCCCATGGCTGTGAGTTATTTTTAGCCTGTTTCTCTCCCTACATTGTATTGTTTGCTTGTGCAGCATAAAGCAAAATTGGAGCTCATATGAAATACACTTGGTTACCATATTTGTCTGGCCATTAATTTCACTATGAAGGATAATGTACATCAATAATCATTTACGTCTAAAAAGTCTCAAGTTGCAGCTTTTTGCTGAGATATTCAAAATGATGTAGAGGAATCGTTGGTATCCTCATTAATTTTAATACAAGGTATGTGTCTAAATCATGCATCTATATCCCAAGATTGTTTTGTAATCTCAACCCATTTTTCTTAATGACATGATTTTGCTTAATTATGAAAAAATACAGCATGATTTGGCTATTTAACATCTTCTTAAATTTATATCACTACAGAAGATAAAGAAAATAGAACCTTATCTGCATATGACATGGAAAAACACAGTGTGAGGGTTCTGTGCTTTATCATGATGTAGGCAAAAAAAATTGATGATTTCTATTTAAAGGCCTTTATTTTGAGAGACCAGCACTGCCACTGATCAAAACATCAGAGATGATTTAGTTTCAAAGTTATCACTGAATAATTAATTTACTTAAAACTCAGACAAAATAAATATGCAAAACAGTGAGATGATATTTGACAACTCCTACATTCCTCTTAATATTTAATGCTTCTGTGGGTAGATAAGCAAGAAAATCTAATTGAATTGGCAACATCATAATTTGAAACATGAATATCTAAGTTTCAGTGGATGGTCACTGTAAACAGTGAAGTAATTCAGTGGGTCAGATTCAAATATAGTCAATATACCACCCTACACACACACAAACTAGCAAAATGGAATACAAAAGCACTAGGGAAAATACCTGATATCCATATAATTTTGAAACATCAGAAAAAATTGTGTATTTGATTATCATTCCATGATTCTTTCAGCAAAAAAAAAAAAAGGTTGAGTTTTTTTGCTTTAACTTTAAAAATTATTTGTGGGTAGAACTTGGCAAGCTTTTACACTAAGAGATCATTTCACGTCTAAGCAACTGCAGGGAGGAATTAATTGAAACAGTTCAGCAAACTGGCACTACAGGTGTTATGGAGAGGCATTAGGGGTAGTCAAGGACTGATGAGGCAGTGAACAAGGGATGCTTTCCATTTAGACCACCATGAACAATCCATGAAGAGAATCAGGAAAAGGCGTGGGTTGGAAGGGACCTTACAGACCATCCAGCTCCAACCTCTCTGCCACCCCCTAGCCCAGGCTTTGTGTCAGGTGTTGTACGCAGGGGACATTTGAGCACTGATCCAACTCGCTTTTCACTCATCTTGTCACAGACCACTTCAGATTCTTTCATAAAAGATCTTCTCAGCTTAAAGCCCTTAACTGATGAAGAAACTCTCCATACAATCTCTATCCTGCTATCACCACCTTTACTCTGAGCAGCAGCAGGGACAGCTTCTGTAACACAATGAAGTCTTGTCGAGGTAATCAGGGCATTATGGTGGTGGGTGATAATGACTGAACTGGGAACATGTGAAAAAAGTAAATAAAGTGTGTGATCTGACCACCTTTGGAGAGAACAGAGCAGGGAAAAAGATCATTGTGTATCAAAATACTTTGTTCCTTTTAAAGACGGTCCTGGGTAGATGAAAGCTGAAGGATGTTCCCACACTAAGCCAAATGATAAAATACAGGAGACAAGATGAAGGTAAGGGAGATGACAGCAAGTCTTTTTTAGAGAGCTCTTCCATCTGTATAATTAACAAGAGAGCCAGTGTCCGGCAGGATAGAGTGCACCTGATCTGGGATCACCCCTGCATCTCACAGGGCACTCATAAGGGAAGCTCTCAGCTTCAGAAGCTGTGCTATGAGGCAATCCAAATATCACACATCACATCAGAAAGGGAAGTTGGAAGTCAGAGGGTAAACTCACCCTGCTGCATGTGTGCGCTTCAGCTGAGCCATTATCCAAATGTCAGGAGCTGACTGCTTTAGTTAGAACAGGTGAAGCCTTTAAAGAGGATCTAGAAGGGAGAACAGAATTCAGAAGCACTATGAAAAAATAATAGATAACTTCTCTCCTTTTTTTTGCATGGTGCCCTACAGGACTTGATCTACAGTCAAAGAAATATTCCACTGACTTCTGAAATCAAACTGTGAGGCTGATCAAATTCCTGATGGAGTAATACTTTGATTTATAAACCCTCCATTTCTGGACAGGCTCACAAATACTCTCATTGGGTGGGTTGTTCTGTATCACTGTTTTTTAAAGAACAGTAATAGGACAGAAGGGCAATACCCCCTCTGGTAAAACCATACAGCAAATTGAATAATATTACCGTTATTGACTAATATTATTACAGTTATTGACTAATATTACAGTTATGGTCCAACAGCTGAATAATCAAACTTGGGTATTTAATTGTAGGCACTTAAATAGGAATCTAAACATGTAAACAGCAGATAGGTACCAGTCTAAGCTATCATAATTCAGGTAACTGAGACCGTTTATTGCTGATCAATGCCCGAGTTGCTGAGCAACAAGTGTCTGAAGTTACATGTGACCAGCTGCAAGTGGGGCTCCCAGACAGCTGAAAACATTAGCTGACAGCAGCTTCTGCACTGGTTTTCATTGTTAGACTGTAAAAAGCTAAATATTTGGTCTAATTCTCATTGAGAGAAGAATAAACAGGGATTTTTTAGGGTTTCTTAAGTCCCAAATGGAGCCCACTATACCTCTGGCTGGAAATGCTCCCCTATAAAATTGTTTCTCAGACTTCAAAAACACAGTGCAAGATTTGACTGCAACATAAATGACAGTGGACTTTGTTTCCTGAGCATTTTATACTATGACAGAGCATCACCAGGAAGTGAAAATGAAACCAAAATTGTACCACCCTAATTGTGGTACTTTCCAAGAGTCCAGGTATGCATTTTCTTCTCTCTTCAAACACTTGTTCCTGGAAAAGTTTGAGTGACCCTACCTAACACACCACAGGTAACAAACTCAAAAACAGCTGTTAGAGGAATATGAGGGACCAATATTAGAGTTAGCCAAGTTTTTAGGGTTAATTTTGTCTAAAATTAAGAGAAGAACTGAAAGAGTTTTAAGCATATGATACTTTTTACTTGAAGGATTGCACCAACGTACTCTTGAGAAAGAATTGTAAGAGAAGATATGGTCAGAACTCTGACATCCCTCATTTTAATTTTGCTGGGAAGCAATGGAAATGTAAAGAATGACAACTCTGACACTTTGGGGTATGATTATCAAGCTCACTGGTTTCACTTGGACCTTTTGGATGAGGTCCAGGCAAAACTAGTGAGCAATCAAACTTTATCAAGGACATCATGAGACAGTTAAAACCCCCAAGATTCACTGTAGTCCCAGTGAGTCATGAGCTGTAATATTTTAACAAACTTCAGTTCAAGATGAAAGGGGATCATGGCTATGTTTAAATCAATGGACCCAGAAACACTTCCAAGATATTAAACATAGGTCTGTGCCCTTGAACATCCTGGCTCCATTACTGACAGAGATTTTTGCATGCAATAGACATCAGACTGTAATTTCCACTGAAAAGAAACCCAGCCCACAGATCAGTATCTTCCGGCCAGGTCCTTGATCTGCAGCAACCCACCAGGGAAGGTACATAGCCAAGCCAGCCAGAGACAACATTATCTGTCATCCCAAAATCCCCTTTCCAAGGAGAACCGAGCGTGGTAATTTAAACAGATCAATACTGAATCAATACAGAATATCGAACTCTTGTGTATTAGTGTGATTTCCTCATGGCACTTCATTTCGTTTCATTAAAAGTGACTTCATGAGTAAATATTTTACAAAATTGAGTGGAAAATTTCATACGAATGGAAAAACCAAAGGCAGTTCCTGCACATGAAGGTAATGTTTTGAAAACTTCATTTTCACAGGAAGTTTTAATTTCTCCTGGGAATCAGGCTGTGATTAAGGTAAACATGTCTTTGTAAGGTATAGATTATGTACACCCCCTTCATATTTCTAAAGAAATGGCTACAGGAAACATTTTGTCCAAAGAAGAGAGGTGAACTTCCATATTAGAGCATATCTTAATCTCCTTTAAGCTTTCTACACCATACTGCCAATGTGCAAGACTTAAAGTGATTTTATGTGTAGTTTAGGTGTGTTTTAAGACTCCTCAGACCATTTAAACTATAAACTGCTGCCTGCAAAAACAAAATCAGGAACCCTCTCTCTCCAGTACTACGG
Organism: Gymnorhina tibicen; assembly: GCA_013399875.1. Lineage (NCBI taxonomy): Eukaryota > Metazoa > Chordata > Aves > Passeriformes > Artamidae > Gymnorhina > Gymnorhina tibicen. The sequence goes on along the minus strand of VXAZ01005100.1, from coordinate 1,049,962 downwards.
TGCCACCTAAACATAATCCCTTTCCATAGGAAAGGGCTGGCAGAACCACATTCCTGCCACATTCAGCAGGGCTGGCAGAACCACATTCCTGCCACTGCAGCTGCTTCCTGCCATGGGCTCTGGTTTTCCAATCTCTGGGAAAGCCCTGCATGGTAAATAAAGGCATGTCAACCCTCAGGGGGCCTTGCTGTAAAATTGGATATTCCCACAAAAACAGAGTAATTCCATGGTCAGAACAGGGATCAAGATACCCTGGAGATCAGCCATAAGTACATTAGATACTTCTTCAACTTCTCACCGGTATGTATCTGTACAATACAAACTTTAAAATATCGATATAAATATTATTTCTTAATAATCTCGGGGTGAGAATCAGACCTATTCTCTTGCCTTACTTTGCAATGACTTTAACATCTGTACCTACAGCACAGCTGTTCTGTTTTTCTCTGAAGCTGCATGACTACAAAAATTTATGATTTCTTGCTTTCACTTATTTCATAAGGTGTTTCTTTCCACAATGTATTCTTTTACCTTAACTGCACTGACAGAGCACTGTCAAGTAAAAGAGAGATGAAACATTTTCATCAATAGGTAGGAAGGATGAAAGGAAAATAAATGGATTTTGAATTAACATTAAAACATTAAAATGAGTTTGCTTTTTTTTTAGGTTTTATGAAAAGATGCTGTAAGTCATACAGCATCCCTCAAAATGTTCCACGTTTGATACCTTGCTGTGTTTGAGACAGTAAAGATACCTCCTCATAATGGAATTAACAGGCTGTACCCACTCATAGAAGCATCACTCTGTCTGCCAAGCTCATTCTCAGAAAGTGACTCTGAATGATCTGGTTAAGCACATATTTAAGGACAAGCTAGAAGAATACTTAAAAAAAAAAAAAAAAGGATTTATCCCATCCAGAGGGGAATGTAAATTTTTCCAAGCACTGGAGCCAGAAAAGCTGCTGAAATGTGAGATAACATTCAACAGAGGATCCCTCCATCAGGATAGGACTCTGAATGTGACTTTCATTACTGCTTGTTTTCCACAAAAGAGCTGGGCACAAGGTCAGGGGCATGACAATCCCACAAAGAGAAAGTAGGTCTTGGCTCAAACGCTAGGCTAGATGTTAAAAGCAGAGAAAAATCTAAAATTATCCAAAGAGGCCTACAGGTGATGGCAGGTACTATGGAATATGGAGAAAAAGGGCCATTTTAAAATTCATTCTTGTGCATGAAGAATAGAAGTCTAAAAGCCGCAAAGCAGCAGCTTCTGCATTATATTCTCCATCAAAAGCAAGCAAAGAGATCTGAAATTCTTGGCTATGGCACAAATGTTTGCAGGATCTGCGCTGCAAATTGTACCATCACCTACTTGAACAGATTGCTGTAGGTATGGTAAATGACACCACTGATGTATCGGGTCCTGTGCTCTGCCAGGAGGACAATTTAGGGTAATTTGGGAGAAAAAACATCTAAGAGACTGTTACCTTCCTGCCAGCTAGGAGTCCTGTATGTATGTTTGTCTTCTGCTTCTGCCCTTATCTCTGAACATCCTGACTGGGGATGCACTGGGCCCCCTTGGAGCACCCTACATCCATGAGATCCCATTCCATCCTTCCATGCTGAAGCAAAGAGTGTTAGGCTGACATCTTCCATTGTGTTCAGGGACCCGCGTGGGACTAGCCCACCATACCTGAACTCCTTTGCAGCTACAGCTAGTGGTGAAACATCCAAAATTCTGTCCTAGCACATCACTGGCAATGCAAAAATGAGGTGGTTTTTATACCTATTTTCTTTTAGGCTCTAAGCACAAATGTATAGCATTGTGTAATCTGACATGCCCACCATTATGCAAGATTTATTCACTTTTGTCCTATGTTTTCCCAACCTTTCTCTAAGCTCCTTTCTTTGCATCCAATAACACGTTAAGAATAGACACTATTTCTTTTTTATATGTTAACAAAGCAGTTTTCACAAGAAAGCCTTGTTTATTATTTGGCTCTGCAGTTCTAGGATAATACAAACCAAAAAAATAATAAAACCTAATAATAATAGTAATGAAAATAACAATAGAATATTGCCAACAGAAAAGTAGACATGGAAGAAAAACAAAGCATGCATCCTTGACTACACAAATACAAAATTAATGTGCAAATACATTCATAAATTAAAGCACTGAATTCTGCTTGCTGTTATTTCTGAAGCTGTATTATTCTTTTTTTTTCTGTGTTCTACTGAACTATATCCCAGTCTTATGAGAATTCCATGCAAAAATGTTCATTCAACTTGCAGGTTCCATGAGTTTTAGCACAAGTAATCACTGGAACTGCTATAGTTATTATACAACACAGATTTTTTTTCTTCTTTAAAAATGTTGATAATCTGAATATAAATACAGGAAAATGTAATACAAGTACATCATGTTTAGTAAATAGTGAATAGCAAAACAGAATAGTTTGTTAATCCATCCTTGACTGAAATAATTTGAAAAATATTAGGAATATATTTGAAAATGTTAAGGAATAACAATCAGAATTAAGAAAAATCAGAAATTTGGTGTGGCTGATTTCCAGAACCTAAAAGGGCTAAATTCACCAGGGTACCTTTTCAGATCCACAGTTTTGTTGAGTCTGCCAGATCTCTGGCAGCTTCACCAGCTGACTCTGCTTTGTGAGCAAGATCCAAACCCACCTTTCTACTCTTGAGCTAACCATCATTTTCACAAACTTAAATTGCAGCCTGTCCTACGTATGGAAGGCCCCTACTTCACACGGACAGAAGTGGAAATTGTGAAGTCATCAAGAGCAGTGCACTTTACCAATGCAACGCTCGTTCAGAAACACCTGTGCTAAACACCTGACCTACTGTGAAAATGCACACTATTCAGCAGCCTTTAAAATTTTCCATTTGTCACCCACGGCGAAGAAAGGAGGAGTTGAAGTTCTTCACACTAGACCAGAGGATTAAAAAAAAGCCACACTGACACAATGTATTTTAACTCCTTTAAAGGCCTTTTGATAATGCTCCAGACAGGCACCCTGGGGCTTCTTCCCCTGTTGATCAATGTACCCCGTTTCCACAGTGATATTTAATCGCTCCCTAAGGGGACCGGGAGGATGTTCTAAATATAACCACCAAGAAGAATGCTCTGAAGAACTAGGACCCACAGTTTCCATTACTTTCACACAGAAAACTATGATGAACATCAGGGTTTGCTCGTTTAGCAAAATCTGAGCCAATCCATGCCACAGAGGGAGAGAGAGCACAGGAGTGGAAGCCAAAAGATGGGTCACTACCATGAAGGACACTACAATGCCATTGAGCTTGTGAGGTTAAACCCATAGACTATGAACAGCTACTAGCAAAAATGGCTTTAAGCTACACCAGATTACACCATCAATTTGGACGAAATAGTTGGTTTAGAAAAAAAGAGTCCAAAGAATTCCAGTTAACTGCTTGCACAGTAGGCTGTAAAGTGACCTGCAGAGTCTCAGCAAGAACATATTGGAATAAATGAAGAGTGAATCATTTTCATGAATGAAAAGCTAAAAGTCCCCTCAGTGAAGAGAAAAAAGGAAAAATTGGAGAAAACTAAACTGGATCATCAGCCAACTCTTTTTTCTGTAATATTTAGGATAGAAAAAAAAACTTGTTGAACAAAAATAAGACAAAACATACATTTCAGATTCCCAAGAAATGCTTGAGTTCTGCATGGAAATGTATTTACAGAAATACTCAAGCTGTAAACATCCACAGTACTCATGCAAATACGCTTGTTCAGAATCTTCAGGCTAGAAAAAATGGTACAACTCATGCTTCTGTCCAGGTGAAGTTGCAGGTCCCTATTCAGGGACCAGGAATGATCCAGCCTGACTAAGAGAATAAGCCCTGGACAGTGACCAGGAGTTTACAAACAGACAAGATTCAGAAAAGTCTGTTAGAAAGCAACCAATGCGCCAAAATCAGAAACAGCAGTATAACACAGAAAGCTTTGAAAGAAAAAGTGAGCACCCACCACAAGCTGTATTACAGAGAATGTTTCTGACACTTACAGCAGGAATACTTCTGGAAGTGTTTATCAACATAAGTGTTTCCAGGACTTTCTCTTCCTACCAGTTAGCAGGCAGCCATGCCTGATCTCTGGCTGCAAAAGAGCTCAGTGCTGAACCTTCAGCCCACAGAAGCCACTCAAGCTGCTCATCCTCTGCAACACTCATTGCCTGGCGCTGAGGAAACACTTCATGGGCATCACTGAAGAGCAAGAAACAAGATCAAAAGGCTGAGACCATTAAGAAAGACTGTGATTCATCTAGTAGAGTAAGAGAGTATTTCCTCTGTGAGTTTTTAAGTCAAACAGGAAGCAACTAAGGCAGTTAGAAAGAACAGCACTACAGAGCATAACCTAAACCTGTCTGATTTCAGAAGTGTTTGTTACAAGGGTGACAAAGAAAGGGCAAGCTTCACAGGTGGTGGAAAAGATAGGGGAAAAAAAATTTAGTTGGGCTGTTGATGGAAAAGTTAGAAAATGACAGGGAACCAAATTACAATCTGTCGTAAACAACTGTTACACTGCATTTTCCCAGCTGCCACTGGCAGACATTCTGTCCTCGGGCTGGAAAAAGTACATTGGATGGAAGAGAGTGGGATGACTGAGAATAGCAGAGGAGAGAGGGATCACGGGAGAAATAACCACTGAAAAATACAGTCTTATCTAATACTACAAACTGAGTTTGAGCAGGGAACACAGATCTCCAGGATGACAAAAGTGCAACACCAAAATGTAATTAAATAAATTGGAACACCAAGAAATGCCTTCATAGTGTGCAGCTTTTCCCTCCAGAAATTTTTAAATATAATTTGTCACTTTTTATAAATGTCAAGAAAACTTTGTTTTGTCTGCAACATCTTTGAATTTATTGCCAAAACTGTCATAGAAACAGCACTAGCAGTTTGATCCAAAGGTCACCAAAGTCAGTAGGAAGAGCAGCATTTTTTTGTAGGGATTTGGATGAAACAAAAACAAACCCTGTACATATTTTAATATACAATAAATAAAATTCAACAGAGGATTGCAAGAACAAAGACGGGGGAAAATTAAAATTGCTGGGTTACTTTTTCTCTGCCCTTACGACAGCTGTTTTCAGAAGAGAAAGAAAGGCAAATTCCCCTTCAGTGCAGCCTATTTAAGTACAGCAAAGATTAAACTCTCAATAATCCTATGCCTCTCCTTTATCAAATAGTCCTGCTTTGAGCTACTTCTGTGCTTCTCTTGGGATGGCCTAGAGCATATAATTGGATCCACTTCATATGGAGAAAAGAGCCTGTTAACCAGCAGTTGCAGCAGCAGATGCTTGTTCACTTGTGAAAATAAAGACAGAAAGTTTCCATCAATCATTTAAAACTCTAAACATACAGGCTGGGTTTGCTCTCAGCAGCTTTGCTGTGCATGCAGTCCATTCTTCCCTTTCTAAACCCAGCACCCAGGCTTTCAAAAACTAATTCATTGCCCTTAAATAACGGTGTAACAGTTAATGAGAATCACAAAAGTCCTCCCTGGCAGTTGGCAGTGCTGCCTTTGCTGCCTGTCACTGCAGGAACTGTATCTCGGAACAGGTTAGGACAATGCACCATCCAAATGAAAGCCTTTGGTGATGTATTGATCAAGATAGGACTGTCCAAAAAAAAGAGATGGGTTCAAAATTCAGCCAGCTTTTATTTGACTATGCAAAGAGGAAAAGGACTTCCAAAGAGAGAAGATTTTAAACATGGCATGTCACATCTTGCTTTTGGCAGTGATATGGGTGATCTGAGTAAACTGGGGAAAAGCCATGATCCTGCTGAAAGACTGTTGCCCTCTGCAAAAGAAAAACTGTTTCTTTCCTAGAATCACACATGGATGCATGCAGTCCTCTGCTCTCACATGGCCAAGATGCACAGGGCTAATAATGAATTTCAGGGCAAAATCACTTGCAAAGGGTATTCATCTGCCTAAGGGCTTCCAAATGAACACCACAGTTATGTTAATGATCAGCTTTTTTCCTCCTTCTTCCCCCAGCTTCTTTGCCTTTATTAACCCACAAGGATCCTTTACACCCTAGATAAGGGATTAAATTAGAATAAAGCATGTTTATATGACAGCAATCTCCTACCCAAAGCATCTTTTCCCTCAGCATTAGGTGCACCACAGCACTGCAGATCCAGAACCAAGACCCAGGAGCTGGAATGTCTCAGCTGTGTAGCAGGGTCATAGCCTTGCTAACCAGCCAGTTCACATGGGCTTCAAAATGACCACACTCACACCTTCAAACTCCTGAAGCCAGGAAGCTGATAGGCTTAAAATAACAGCCAAAATACCCAGATGATGGGAGATTCGGTGTACTGTATTTGGGAAACAGACATTAAGGCATGCAAGCAATCTTAAAACATAAAGGGACAGCTTTATTTTTTGAAACTACATTTTTCCTAATTCCCTATGTTGCATAAGGGATTCGGACTTCACAGCCAGAGCTTTTCCTGTTGCCCACCAGAATGACATTAGCTGCTTTGCCTTTGGGGCTTTAGGCACATGGAGAAAACAAATGGGATTTGGGAAACAGAGTGATATTTTCTTGAAATAGCTTGTTCCTCTGGCATTATGGAAAGCCTGTGCAAGACTGCAGGCGACCAAAGCAGCCACCAAGGGAAAGCAGACAATCAAAGCAAGTGCAGCTTTAATGTGTAAGATACAGAATTCAACTGAAGTAGCAAAATGGCTACGTTAGCCTTACAATTTCATCTAGCATTCAAATGATTTTTAAGTCATTTGGAAAAGTCAGCGTTTTAACAAAGTACTGTAGAGCAAGAAAGCTTTCTCCTTTTTTTTTTTTCTGGTGAAATTAGGTGGAAGGAGTAATTTTCACAGGAAACAGCAATGCAACGAGCAAAAAATCCAGTTTTAACCTTCCATCTCATTCTTCTCTACATTCTTCTAATAAAGACATAGCAGATTTCAGAAAGGCAGGAATTCAGCAGAACTATCACGGCTGATTTCTTCCTTTTGTTTCATGAAACTACAAGGTAAATTCTCACATTTCAAAATAAATCTAAACAAAGTGAAGAGAACAAGAGGTCTACAAGTCACTAACAGGAGTTAAAACTCTTCCTCTCAGCTTCTTCTTCCTATTTGTCTGGTATTGTGCTAAATCTCCCGTGAATAACAGAAGATAAAAACAAGAACATATTTGTATCCCGTGATGTGGGGGAATATCCAGCTCTGACAAAGACAGGGCTGCTGCCAGGAACCTGCAGCCATGAATCTTTCCATGCTCAGAGCAGTTTAGAAGCCCTCGCAAGCTCCCTGGGAACAGGGCACTCACAAGCCCCTGCATCCTGGCAGGTGTGCAGCAATCTGCCCTCTGTGTGTGCAAACACACACATGGATAAACTTCCTCCTGGGCCTGGACACACCCACATCTTACAGCAACCTGGAGTTCATATTTAGAGCGATTAATATTAAAGCAGCTTTTTTTAAAAACTATTTTTTACCAAAACCAGTAATTTTTTTGCCTCAGTGAAGGGTATTGTTTTAAACTTCAGCACTGCTCTAATCAGCAATGAGATACAAGAGCACAGAGCAGGAGACTGAAGCTCGCTGACATCATTCCAGATAAGCCAACTGCTACAAGTGGTGATTGACAAAGCAGCTGAGGAGTCCCAGTGGAGCTGGGTCTCCTCTGCAGATTGGGATTTATGCCGAGTGGGGTGTCCCAGGAGGAGAGGAGCTGGCTCAGTCCTGGCAGGTCTCCTGGCACCCTGCTTCCCTATTGCACAGCAGGGCTCACATGTGGTGTGAGTGCATGGCTGGGGGGCCTGGCATACAAATTTAGGCCACTCAGTGTGAAGGTGGGTCAAGATTGCCAGAAAGAGCCCCAAGCAGAACCAAGGAGATCCCACAGCAATTCCCTGGCACAGGTCTGGGAAGCCTGTGACCCAAGCCAGACATGCTCTGCAGATCAGGCAATGGGAATGACGCCTCCGACCAGCATTTGCCACTTCCCAGCAACCATTAGATGAAGGAATGAATTCAACAAATGTAGAAGGCACCTTTGTGCTGAATAATCTACAAAGCATCTTTGGACAGACACTGTTACCCAGAGAGCTTGTGGAGTCTCATTTTCTGGACATATTCCAAACCCACCTGGATGCAACCCTATGCAACCTACATTAGCAGGAGGGTTGGACTAGTTGACCTCCAGAGGTTCCTTCCAATCCCAGCCATTCTGTGATTGAGAATCCTGCTGTGAGGGAGAACCAAGATAACCCAAAGCATAACTCCAGCCTTTTTCCCCAGTAAGCCTATTTTTCTTACTGACTGCTACTCAATCTGTTTCTGTCCACCTGCCAAAAGAAACAAGAGACCCAAAAGCGCAAGATAAATCATAATAAATCAATGCAATATTCCCCCAATACCCTAATTTATGCCTTTATTTTGCTCCAGCAAGGAAATAATGAGACTAAGAAACATAGTCTCATTTATAAAACCTGTTTGCCAAGAGGAGGGGGTTCTGTTTGCTTCAGCAACCCGGAGTTAGCATAACAACACCAGAAAGATTAAATACAGACAGATTTTTATGATGCATTGCTTCCTATTTATTGCAGAATGCATAACTGAGTCCAAAGGAGAAACAAGAAGGCAACTACACGAAGCCTTACACAATTTTAACAAGTTTTGACTGGCAAAACACAACGAGCTTGTTGATACAAATCCAATTTTGTTTTTTGCGAGCAGTACACAGGTCCCAGAGTGAGAGAGATGCCAAAGCTAAAGAGGTGCTCCAAAAAGGGGAAAGAAAGGTGGAGAGGAGGACTGTCTGGGTTGCCTTATTTATCTAACACAGGTTTGATGGGTATTTTGACCACTTAAATATCCTGTGGCAAATCAGTTACACTAAACCTCCTGTCTCACATTAAAAATCATGATTTTACATCAAGAGTAACAAAAAACATTGAGCAATACATGTCAAAAATAGGCAGTTATGTTCCCAGGTACTCAGACCACATATATACTGAACTGATTGTTAGGCTGTAATTTCTAGCAGCAAGAAAGAAGAAGGACAGAAAAATTAAGAGAAATTCAATATTTTCCACATAGCTTTACTTTGGATAGGTTGAATTATGTGAACTGATCATTGGAGGAATAGAAATGTGATCTCTAAGTTTGATGTGAAAACAGTAGATGTTTTGCAATAAGAAAAAGACATTTTAAAGAGAAGATACACAGTAAATGTATCAAATGAAGTTCTTTACTGAAAAAAATTATGCATGGTTGATGTTTGTATGCCACAACTTTCTTTCAGCAGTTAAAAGTTTGAAAAATTAAAGTTGCCATTGTTTTTTTAGAAGCATCTGCTGAATTAGGAATGCCCTTTCTAATGAAGCTGAGCAGTCCCAAATAACCTGAGCATTTTTGAGAATCATGATATAAACCTCACTATGCTTAAATGAGTCTTTCCGTGACTGAGAAGTTTTGACTGGGATCCTGATTACCGTGCTGTCTTCTTGTAACGCATGGTCATTTACTTCAGGAAAAATCTCATTAAAACCTAAATCAAGTAAATTCTCAGCTAGAAGACTGAAACCAATCACACCTTCTGCTACTGAGTAGTTGCTTTCAAAGCCAAAGGTCTTTTTAATTTTTAAAGTTTTGAAAGAAAAATATGTTTGTTTACCTTTCCTTAGTGTTCATCCTGTTTCAACGGGAAGTATAAACAATACAGCTATAAAGACAGCTCATTTTCCTCTTTCCCCAGTGACCTTTTCCACAGACTCTGCTACAAGAGAAAACATCTCTGGCTCCAGCTTTCAGTACATTCAATCTGAGAACCACTGTCAGTAACACACTCAGGTGTGCCCAAGCATGGCGCAGTAAAGCTCTCTTCCCAGAGAAACCGGGACACTGGCCACAAATAAGGGACACTGGCACAGCTGGGGAGTTTTGTCAGGATATGGCCACATATCACAGAACCAGAAAATATTCTGTGTTGGAAGTGAATTTTAAAGTTCTACTAGTCCAACCCCTGTTGTGGGCACCTTCTATTAGACCAGAGCCCCATCCAACATGGCCTTGAACATTTCCAGGGATGGACATCCACAACTTCTCTAGGAAATCTGTTACAGTGCCTTACCACATTCACAGTAAAGAATTTTTTTTTTCTGAAATCTAATCTAAGTCTACCCACTTTGGAGTTTAAAACCATTGTCCCTTGCCCTATCACTACTGGTAAAAAGTCTTTTTCGGTCTTTCTTATAAACCCTTAAAATATATTGAAAGGTCACCATTAAAGCTTCCCAGAGCCTTCTTGTCTCCAGAGATGACACATCTTTCAAAAACTAACATTTTATGACATTCCTTTACAGGGAGTGATTATTCCTGGAGCTTTCATCTGAAAAGCTTTTGCAGGTTTTGGTGATTATACAAGATCTGCAATGAAGCAAGAACTCTAAAGAGATGGCACTGATGTATGAGGCAACAAACACAAGGGCAGGCACACGTCTTGGTAACAGTGCAGTGATACTCCAGGAAGGGAAGCAGGATACATTTTCCAACAAGCCTTTGGTCTAGTTTCTTTCTAAGAGACATCTTTCTCACAGTAAGAATTACCTTGAAATGTAATTGTGGAGGTTTTTTAATCAAGTTTTCCAATTTTGGAACTCAGCACAAGGGGTTTCTTTTAATTATTACTCAACAGTCAAACCCCAACTTTTCCTCGGAAAGCCAGAGCCCCAGAAATGTGCAAAAAAACCCCAAAAACAAAGAATGCAAACATTAAAATATTAACAATATAAAATACCAATCTGTGAACCATTTCAGGGATCACAAGTGTTTCACAGGCCTCGCAAACACAAGCATTTCTGTAAAATTTGGATGGGGATTCTACTGTTACACACCTCCAGACTGGGAGGAAAAGGTGCAATAGCATGACTTGAAATACATGGTTATTCAATTTCGCTGGTAAGAGACAAGTCATATCCTTTAGGTCATAGGCATGGAAATCTCCCACTGTAAGTTGCTTTATAATTGCAGGCTCCAAAGGCAGTTAATATGTCTGAAATTGGAGGATGTTTTTTCATCCCAGTGATCAAGCAGGAGAACACAGCCCGCAGTAAGGTCTCAGTCTTGTTTTAGTGGCTGGTAAAATATTAGCTCTATTAAAGCTGGCAGGTTAAGGCTGGAGGCTTAAACTCTTCAAAGGCACCTGCATGTTTTTCAATTACCTGAGTGTTAACAGGAGACCACAGAGGTCCCAGACAACCCCTGAGGCACCCAAACGTCTTTGGATGTGCAGCTCTGTGCCTAATAGTCCCAAAGTGACTGTGTTAGAAATGCACAGAGCGGTTGCCTCCAGCCCTGTGGATCCAGCTCAGTTTGGCCACCTGCAGATGCTGGGGTGTTCCAGAGCTGGGTGGTGCTGAGTCCCAAGTGCCTCTGTGGGTGTCAGCCTTCACAGCCTGCAGCAGCAGCTCAGGTTTAACTCCGACGTAAAACAGACAGGAGTCTAATCCCTGGTGTCAACTGGCCTTGCATCAGGGCTTTAGAGGGAAGCCTCAGCCTCACTCCCGTGTAATGACCCACATTGAAATGGTTCTCAGAGGAATAATTCAATTAATTCAGACAGTTATCAGCTGGATCCTTCTCCTCACCTCTTTTTGGCACTAGCTGTTTTATTGCCATTTTTCTTATCTTACTAAACAGAAGGAAAAAATTTCTACAAAGTATTTCTTAGATGAGGCTAAGCTACTGAACTTGAATTAAATTATTTTGGGTAGTGGCAGCTTGAGGAATTCCTCTTTTTAATACTAATTATGTTTGTCCTTAAAGAACATGAAACAGAGCACAGGAAAATGTGCAGAGTGTCCTTTTATCTTTTAATAAGCAGAAATTCTGAAAAGCCAAAGAAATTTAATTTGTAGTGTAAGGAAGTACAAGAGTAAATAGACAAAACCTGTTACTCATTTCAAGAGAGATTTCATTTTCCTCTACAAAATGCAGTGCAGTACATACGGTTCAGAGATTGCTTTTCCATTACATTCCATCTAGCATTACACAGAATTCCAGAAAACTGAGCAGACCCCACTGTGGGATCTCAGGTGGCATAACCATCCCCACAGGCTGTCCCCGCACTGCACCCAAGGCACAGAGAAGTCAGGAACGCATGACCAAAAAGGACTGAGACCCAGATACGTAGCTTCAAATTAAAACACAATTCTTCTAATAAATTATATTGATAGCTGTGGATTTCAGGTTCCCTCTTCGATTCCCAAGGCCAGAATTGTTCTGATTACAGTTAAAACAGTGGAACAGCTAGGAAGGCAAGTTTGCATGCAGCTCCAGGCTTATTTCCTTGGATTTCACCCTGAGAAATGCCTTGAGAGCATTTCACAATTCACCTCTAGTGTGGATCATGTAACTGCCAGCAACATTTGAATTAAAGATATGCCTGTTGTTTGTAGGAGCTGAAGAAGCTGCAATCTGAAGGACTGCTTTTATTGTCATGAACTAGCAAACCTGCAGAAAGACAAAAAAGGGATCCTTCCCTCTCATCCATTTTGGTGGATCTTGTTTCCTGACAAAGTTAATTTTTAAGTAAGAGTGCATAGACAGGTGCAGATACATCCTACAAATGGCCATCAGCCACAGCAGATGGTGACAAGACTCCAGGAGCTGCCATGGGAGTTCCGGCTCATCTTGTGCTGAGACAAGATCCCCACATTAAGGAGTCAGTCATTTAATAGCATTCTTAACCTGACCTTGCACACTCCTTATTAATCTAAGTTTTCCCACTGAAGATGTGAGATTTCAACTGATGGGCAAGTAAATTCCAGAGAGAATTATCTTGCTTCCTGCTTCCTTTCACTAGAAATCCAAGAGAGGCTCAACCACATGTTCTCATACCAAACTAAAATCATTACTTCAGAACTTACAAGACAGTGGCTCAAGTTCTCAGACCAGCTCAAGCAGATCGTGCATTAGTTCAGGCAGAAGGGATTGTCCATATTGCAATCAAACGTTTCTGCTTTGGACCAAGACCCCAAACACGTCAGCATGGTGCATCCAAAGGCATCCGTCACAGGTTCCAGACCTTCATTCTGGAAGTGCAATGAGTGCACAGACCTGAGCACATACTGCAGGTATCTGTCTGTGCATATATGATCAGATTGGCCCTGCAGTAGGTGTAAAAATGATAGGAAAAACTTTAATACAGTAAACCTACTAGACTGTGGTAAGTGTTTCAAAGAGATACTGTCTAATGTCATCATCATGTAGTAACTGTTGATTTGGAGGTTTTCACTCTGTCTGAAGGAAAGCATTAACAATTGTATCTAAAATGAATCCATTTGCATTTGCAAACCATACCTACTGCAGGTTCAGCAAGTGGCTGGAATCAGTCTGTGGTCCAGCTGGACTGGATCTGAGATGGCAGTGAGATTCCTTAGTGGACCTAGGTCAGAGTGCTTGTGAGCATGCACTGCAGTGAAACATTAAACATCTAAGAAAAACTATTGCTCAAAATGTAAATTCCAAATTTTTACAGCTTCTGGAAAAAAGACCACTTGGAGCCCCTTCTCGTATTAAGACCATAATTCCATCCAAATGGTGACTTCTGGACATTTCCCTCACCTCCAAATTTGCTAAGCCAGGTCCAACTTTAATTCTTCATTTTCTAGCTTCTGTAAGGGCTGTTCATTTTCTTATTTCTGTCACTGTTTTTCTGATGTAGCAGTTACTTCATTATTTAATGCAAAGCAAAACTCTTTGAAAACAAGGGAGGATTCACGAATCTTGGAAAGAAGAACTGCAGGAATACAAGGTATCAACTTCCTGCCAAAGGAAAATACCCAGTTGACAAATAATTGTACTCTAGCATTCTGTGCAAATTGTGCTTCCCCAAACTGACACGCAAGAATAAATTCCTGGCTTCAGCCTCTACATCCTCTGAATAACCATTGTGAAAGTAAGTATTGTACAGAATAACAGACCAGCTGGCTGGTTAGCTGATACGTTTTATTACTTCCATAAGAAAAGCAATGCACCAGAAAGAAAAAAAAAGAGGAAAAAAATTACATTGAAGAGTTGGGTACCTACTGCCATGGAAAATTTAAAGTAGTAATTTTATGGTAAAGCTAAAATTGTTATTCTGGGTTTAAAAGTTGTCTTCAGTTTTAACAGTGGGGTTAGAATTGACACACAGAGATTATAGTCCTCACATAGTCCTCACATTATTCATAATGCATTAGAAGTTGGTAACGTGGATGAGCACCATTATGGGTTATGTCACTGTATTTTAATTTGAATTTAAAAGTGGCTATAAAGAGCGTTTTTGTTTTCTTTTACAACACTTACTTTGCACAGGATATTTTATTTATAACAAAAATGAGAGTAAGAAATTGCTCAAAAATTGTCTACGCTGTGCTGGGCTTTGAAGCAAAATTCTCAAGATGAACTCTAATACTGAGAATAAGTCCAAAGAGCTCTCATCCCTTTTCTCAGTCTCTCCCACACAATAGTTATAGAAATCAAGCCTCTGATACAGCAGTCTGCATGCTGACAGACTGTCTTTGAAATGCTGTGACAGACAAGAGCTGATGTGTGAGATGAGGAAAACAACAGTGAAGAAAATAAGCCACTCTAGATGACTTCTGAAAAATATTTCACAGAGGTGATTGAGTCAGCATTAGATCCGAAAATGGTTTCTTAAAAACTGAAAGGGACATTGCTCCAGTTACTCAAAAAGCATAAATACTGTAAAGATGGTTATTCACTTGATCTGTTCCCTGCATGAAACTGCTCTTATCTGCCTCCTTTAGCCACACAAAGAAAACTCAGCCTATTTCATTATAGCCTAACTATTTTTTCACCTGATATTAGTTTTAACTGTCAACATAGAAAACAGAATTGGGTTCTCTGTTTTCTGGTGATATTCTATCCTAGTAACACATTCTATTTTCCCATCATGCCTACTTAACAAGTGAGCATTCCATTAAAAGAGATAGTTTATTTATCCAGCCTTTTGGAAACATTTTTTTCTTCGATAATGCACTAGACAAGACATTAATATCCTCTAGCTCCTGCATCTGCAGTTCATGTCTGAAATTTGGGGGGACTGTTGCCTGAATATTGTCTGTAATGCTAGCTGAAAACCTGCCATCTGGTAGAAAGAAGTCAGTAAGTTCTACACCCATTCCTCTCCCAGATCAGGAGCAGAAAGATTGGAATTTAATAAGTAAAATAAACCCCCAGAAACATTTGGAGGGAATGAAGGTCAGTGAATGATCAGAGTTCTGGTAAAGCATCACAGCATAGAGCAGGTTAGGAAGTCTGACATGACAGAGAGAAAGCAAGAGGAAGAGGTCACTTGGAAGAATTATAATCTGCCCCCTGAATATTAGGAAGACGTGCTAATTTAACTGACCACAAATGGAGAGAGTCAAAAAATATGGTTAGAAAGAAAAATAAATGGTTCTACATTTCAAAATGTAATTATAAAAGTAATTCTTGGCTTGGTGCTCCTAAGTCCAACATTGCCTGTGAAAATCCTAAGCATTCTCTTTTGAAAGCTTTCCATGCTCAATGAGAAATAAGGGCTTATAAACAAGTAGCAGTGTTGCACTGAACTTCACTAGGCTGTGAACCCTGATTCAAATACAGATGTTATGTCTCATATTGGTCATTTACAAGAGAGGAAATATGGAGAGGTGATTTCTGGTTTTGGGAATAGCATAATACACAACCCTCACATAGCTTCATTTATAATCCTTCATTGATTAGTTACTACCCCTTATTTAATAGAGGTACTTTCACTACTCATACTCTTAACTGCAGCTACTCTAATTTAGTGGGTACCCTTGTTTAGAAGTCTCACCTTTAGGATAAGCTTCAGATTAAAGTAATTACATTTAATACAAGCTGCCCACTTTCAAGGCTGCCCTTGATTTAGAGCTTCAAGGAGAAGTACTTAAATATAATAGAAGCCATGGCCTACAAATGAAGTCCAGAACAAAGATTAGTTCATACACCCAGTCTAGCTCTATTTATAAGTGCAATGTGTCAGTGAGATAGAATATTTCCTGGAAAAGACTATACTTCATATTGGAAGAAAACCTCATTCAGTGCTGAACAAAAGGACCACCACTCCAGTGTACCCTGCTACTACACTGCTTTTCTTCAGGGACAGAAATAGTCCTTGTAATCATCCTTCCACAAAACCTTATGTTTGTTGTTAAAATCCCTATCAACTCATTTGCTGGATGTCTCTGTTTCTGAAACAAACTTCCAGTATGGCGGACATTTATCGTCTGTTACATCTGTGAAAGTGAGATTTCTGTCAACACCTCATCCTGCCCATTTCCACCAGTAAGGCAGAAGTTGTTCCTCCTGTGATTAGCAACGTATCCCCTACCTTTAGGGTGGGACAATATCCTAGAAAGCACTCCAAACACTCTTGTCAATAATGGACTCCCAAAACAAGCTATGATGGGCACTCTCATCAACAAACAACCCCAAGATCACCAGAGGTGGCCCTTTAGTTTATGATTAAAATGGAAATATTTCACTTCACAAAACAATGATCCCAAGGCCAGACCCAGCCAAAGGGACAGCAACCAGTGATGGTCATCCTGAAACAATCCCACTAACAGGTACAGCTTGCCCATGCAAATCAACACAGCTCTCCCCGTATCCTGAGCATCTGTTCTGGAAACAACCACCAGCCCAAAGCTGAGATCCTCCACATGTTACATTCCGAAAGCATGCCCAGCTTTGACTCCAGTGAAGACAGAAGGAGGTTTTCCTGCCATCTAGGAATTGAATTGCAAGGGCCAACAAACTAGTCTTCATTTGCCTCTTCCACTGGTCAGAAATGTAGATTCAGGACTACTCTCCTACTTCTGTTGCTGAGCAGGGCAACAGTTTTTCAGTCTCATTTCAACCCTCTCAGAGCTTCCCCAAGGTATACAGATTAGGACAAAGAATTACAACGTAATTTTAACAAGCATAAATAAATTACATATAGTAATATGCAATTACAACATAATGTAATTATATTAAATTATAATGTAAACATATTATAATGTTACATGCTGTTCTTATTATGATTACATTAAGCCATACATGCCAGACATGGAAATGAACATCTGCTTTGCACATGAATGAAAACTATGATACATTCAGCTGTTTGACTGACAATGAAATTCTTCCTGTCTTCCTCCTCCTATTAAAAAAATTAAACCATCCAGACTGAATTGATCTATACCTGTAAGTAATGCAAGTGCTACATGGAAAGAGTTGCAATAAAATACTGTAAACATTCGATTCAGCTTTTCAACTGATATCAGTATTTTTACTTGTAATCCAGTGTTACCTACTTGGCTGACAAGAGACCAGATCTCATCTCTGGTACAAACCCTTCAAGATAAAGGCTGTGCTTGAGACTGCTTAAGGACATCTAAATGTCTAATTTCTTGTTCTCTACCAAAAAGACCCAAAAATAATTGTTTTCTGCCTAAACCAACAGGTTTCATGTTGCTGAATTTTTAAAAATGTAATAAACAATGCTGGAAATATAGTGTCAGTGGCTGACAGAGATGGGCAACATACAGGAGTGCTGCCCACTCTCAAGTGGTGTGACTCTTGCCCTGTGATCAGTGAAGCTGTGAATGTATTTTGCAACAATGAACTAAGTACGCATCTTTCAAAACAAGTCTTTTAATGCCCTTTAGTTAACAGTTTTACAAGTTTGATTTCAAGTAAAATTACAGAAATTAAATTGCCTTAGACTGACCTCATTGAATTCCAGTCAAAAAAAAAAAAACTCAAAAAACAAACTTACATATCTGACAGAAACTTTGAGTGCAAATGTCTTTCAGCATCAAGCAAGAAACAACTGTCAATGAAGTGACTAAATTTTATAGCCATTCTTCCTGATGAGTTCTTGAAGTATTAAAAACATTGATTTAGAGGTGGGAGAAGTGGACAGGAATCTATTATAAAGTATGAAATATGTCTTGACTATGAAAATCAATGCAGCTGGCAAACAGAAGGACAGAAAAATGTGAAAAAATGCAATCACCTTTGAAGTAGCAATGAAGGAAAATGTGAAATAGGGCTCCCAAACACATAGGCTGAACTAAGAATCTTCACCATAAGAATAGAGCAGCAAACAGGCACTAATTGATTTCTACTGGAACCAGGAAATAAATAAAATCAGCTTCTGATGAGCTTTGTTAGACTGTCCATTTCTTTAAGCTTACCACAAAATTCTTGTATACCTTGCTAAGAGTCAGAATTTTACCTGATTATGCAGACTAAACACATTTACCAAAACCTTGCCATGTTTGCTATTTTATAGAGAATTTTTGTCCTGTTTCTACTGAAGAACAGGTACTCCATGAACACGGCTTTGCCTGGTGATGGTGCTTGGAAAAAATGCTCCATCACCACTACACTTAGCAAAACAAATTGTAAAATATGTTCTAACAAGAAGTGGCTTGAACTTCCACATAATTAATGTCTGTCTTTCAGAGAGACTCTTCCTTTTTCTTTACAAAACAATAAACGTTTTATGCCATAATTTAAAATGACCATAAAATACCTCATAAAAATAAAGATGATCTCAAGCTGTTAAGATTTAGACCCCAATCACAGTCATTGGCATTACGTAACAGTATAAGTGTCAGAGAATAGGTTATATTTTCCTGTAAAAACAGAATTTTTCCATGTTTCACAGATTTGCATATACTTTTACATTCAGAACACACCAAAAAATGGAGCTTACACTGGGAACTCTATTACTAGATAATATTTTGAGTTGTGCATTAAACAAATAAATAAAAATACGTGTTTCCTGCGTACAAAGTATACCACATTCAATGCATATCTGTTTCAGCTACTTAATTTTCCATCAGGTCTCAGACTGTGACCACACACCAGCTCCTTCGCATGGTGCGTTACCTCTTCCAAACAACTGAAATTGGTAACAGAAATTGGTAATTGTTACTCAGAAGTAATTTTTTCCTTCATTGCCTTTGTCTCCTGCCATGTTCTTTTCTCTGCAGCTTGCAAGGGATCAAATTTAGCCACTTGACTTGCATGTTGTCCTTGGGGGAGATAAACACAGGCACAGAAATTCACCCTTAATGGCAAAAAACATGGCAATGATCATGGCTGAAGTACTGATTGTACAACTCCTTTACAACACCATTATTTGGCTGAATTTTGGCCAGCAATGTTGGGCTTTCATTTCCTTATGCTAAACATGATGTGAGACAGCAATTGCCATCTTTAGGCATTAATGCACGGAGCACAACCCGAGTGCTCTAATCTCAACATTTCTATGGGTTGGAATAGGTGTAAACCAGCATATTTCACTGTTTCCCTCAGGAGGTGACAGCCTGTCCCTGCCTTTTACAAATACAGTTGCAGGGAACGTTGAGTAAAAATAAGGTTCAGAGTTTACCTTTTAGTTTTCCCCAAAGCTCAACAGAGAGACAGTTATCTATAAGTCTATCAATCCCCTTGTGTCTGAAGGTGCCAAATCCAAATATAACCCATCCAACCCACCTTTGATAATTACTGGACAGGGATTCAGTAGAACAGCTGTCATTATGGCAGCCCAGTACTTAAGTGTGTTATGTCCCTAGTGACTACGTGGCTTTTTTTCCACTCTATCCTTATCTCCTTTTAATACTTCTTCCACCTAAAAGATTTCAAACCATACTAAGCTGACCGCTGTGTTTAATAGGCATCCTCAATACATTAAAACATTGTTCCATGTGAAATGTACTGTTAAGTATTACCTTGGCTAGTAATTTAATTTAATAGGATAGCGACAACACATTGACATTGTGCAGGTTTGTGACCTAATGATTTACGAGACAAGTTACATTTGCAGACACATTGATTTTGGTAATGGTGCAATGAACAGAACTGAAAAACAATTTTCACCCTTTTTTAAATATCTTTTTTTCCTCCTCTCCCAATATCACTTTATACTTGCAATGGCCCCTTTTAAAGCTCATTGATGGTTTGAAAAAAATTGTAGGTCATGGCATTATTTTTTAAACCTTCAGCACTTGAGGAGCCCCCTGCATCCCAACAAGTGCCAATTGATGTGTTCCACACCGCTGGCCCTTAGAAGTGAGACAATAAAATGCACTGACTGTAGTAAACCAATTTAAACTATGGTGAGATCTCTGTGCCTTGACACTCAGACAAAGTAAGGACAACAACCCCATCACATGCAGGGTGCTCCCCTGTACCTGCTGGCTGACACGGGTGGGCACGTGCAGGAAGAGATGGCCCAGTTCACTCAGACTAAATCTGCTGGAAGCATCTGGTAGAAATCTGGATCCCTCAGTGCTCAAAGCAGAAAATGTTTGCTGTGCTGCTGTATAACCACATCAGGCTCACAGTTATCTCATCAGGTAAATCTGACAGTGTGAGTGGAGAGGAGTTAGGACATGCTATGGGAGATAACTATTTACAAACAGAACAGGTGATAGTAGAAATTGCCATATTTTTTCTGCTTTTTTATCAGTTTTTGGAACAAAGCACATCAATTTTATGGCAAGGAGGGGAGTACACAAACATTCGCCATCAAAAATATGCTGTAATAAAAGGGAAAAGAAAAGCTGGTGTGTCACAGCCAGTAACCAGTGGCAGAGGCAGGCGAGGCTGAGAGCAGAGAAGGTGTCTGCAATAGCACTGATGCCAACACTCGGCTCCTCTTTTTGCAGATCAGAAGCTGCTGGAGAGCCACAAAGCCCAGGTGTAGCTCCACCAGAGGACACCTTACCTGCCTGCTGCTCAGCAATGGCCCTGGTGGAGAGAGGGGACCCAGCCAGCCCATGAGGAGGGGGATACTGCAGCAGACACATCAGGGGTTAAACAAGCACTGTCCTCCTTGGGAGGTGTAAAACTGAACCCATCCACAGCCAGGAACCAGCAAACATCAATTAACACTGGCACAGTACAGCCAAAAAGGGAGCATTCCGTCTACTCCATGTTCAGCGAGGAAAATCACAAGCTAGTCAGACAGACTTGTAAACTAAAGCTGAAGGCCAAAGATTACACCATGCTAAGTAAGACCACAATACTGCAAAGTCTAGCTTAAATCTAAAAGATCTCTTTTTCTTCCAAAATTTATCCCAGTTTCAATCTTTGCAGCTGATCCACATTTTTCAAAGGAACAATGGAAGGACTATCCTTCCTCTCCCAGCTCCTGTCCTCATTATGACACTCTCATGTGTAGCCCAGCAAATCCTGTTCATCTGCTGTTATCAACTCAGCTCTGTTACTCAGTTCAGCCTGCTTCAATTTATGTCATACCACCTCACGGTTATATCCACTTCACATTTATTTTAAGCTATACTCTCTTCCTCATTAAATATCTTTTCTCGCTTCAGTCAGCCATGGATATTTTATCGTTATGACAGCATTTCAATATGGTTTTAAATACAGCTTTGTCCACTTTGCAAACTCCATCAGGTTACTTGTACCTTTACCCTTTTTAATTTCTTCTTTAAGTGACATAGTTCTAAACTGGGAGAAAAAAGTCTGGGGTTTTTTAGGGATGTGTCTTCCTGTATATTTGTACATCCTCAGATTGCTGCATCTTACTTGCACAATGCTCCTAGGAGGATTTCTAGCTGGCTCAGTACTGCCTCAATCAAATACAGCAGAGCTGGCTCCGCCAGAGTCCTAATGAGAAGCAGAACACAATGGATGGCACCCAGTAAGTGCAGTGCTGTGCCCCATTATTTGAGTCAGCTCATTCAGAGCTACCAGGAGTATCTTTACGCAGTGCACGTTGCCCTGTGTAGGCATAGCATAAAAGACACTTCAGTGTGAATGCATGAGAGAGAGGATTAATGATGGAGGCAATTTAAGAGAGAAAAGAAATCAAGAAGCCATAGGAAAAAGGAAAAACAATGCCAGAGAAGTCTTTTGAATTCACTGCTCTGTTATGGCAAACTTTCTTCTCAAAATCGCAAGAAATACAATAATAATAGTGGGAAATTACTGAGAACCTGTTGCTGCAAAAGCACAGGACCTGGAGAACCATCGATTCCCACCCTCACCAATGTGCATTTGACATGGGATTTATAAGCTTATTTTCATTTGGCTACAGAGTAAGAATTTATGCAAAATGTACCTATTCATTGCCTCAGGCTAATACTCATCCCTCTTCTATCATTAAAGTAGGTTTTAAAATAAAATAATTTTCAGGCTTTTGTCAAGGTGTTGATGGACACTGATCCTTCCATGCCTGTGAATGGAAGGATTAACCATACTAGGAGAGATCTGCAGAGGTCACAAGTGTTAAACTGCCATTCTCTTCAGATTATTTCAGCAAAAACTGAAAGAATTAAAAAACTTTTTTTTCCAATGATACATGTATTTGAATAAAAGCAGTTGGTAAGATTATCTGCTTCCAGCTCTACCAAACTTCACAGCTTCTCACTGGTTTGAGTGTTTGGAGATCAGGGCTCTGTTTCCTTCTCTGTCACAGACTCCCCATGGGACCCACAGCACCTCTCACTCTCACCTCTCAATTACAGGTCTGATCAGGTACTCACAATTTAAGTGTTGCAATCCAGAACTTGGACAGAGTCACCGAGGGCCAAGGGGGAGGGCGACATCTCCAAACAGCGACTGAACCCACAGCAGCCACAAGTAGAAGTGCTGCAGAAAGCCCTGCTGCATTAGCTTCATGTCTGGAATACTCTCCACGGGCAGAAGAGACCAGGATTAAAATTTTCTCATCCACCCTGTGGCCCTGATCTCTTCTTTAAACCAGCAGGCTCTGCACATTAAGTGGGTTTTATCTCTTTTACACACTCCTCCCCTGGCCCTGAAGTCTTGACTACCAGTTTGTACACAGCACAACTTCTGCATGCGTCATTGAAGAATCAAGAAAGGATGAAAATAATGAGAAAAAATTGTTATAAATTATCAAAAGGAAAGGAAATATTTGAATTACAACTCAAGAAAAAAAATTGTACAGAAAGTCCGGTATTTGCCAGGAGAGAATAAATACATGGGTTTTATTCCAAGTGCCGTAAGTTCCCATCACATTCATGCAGACAATATATTAAATGTATTTGCAGAGAAACCACCAGCTGCTCCCATCCACCACTGCAGTTAGAGGCAAAAAAGCAGGTAGTGGGAGAACTGTACATCCCTTCCAAATGAGCCTTTGTAAATTACACACAATTCTTAAATGCTTGCTAACTTCCTGGTACTCCCATTATCATGGCAGCGACAGCAACAACCTAATCAAACATACGGAAAATTAGAAATCTGAGCATTTTCGATTATGGTTTTTTCATTCTGAAATCCTTTACTCCAGGAAAATCTTTCCAATTTTCAGACTTGTCAGTTGTATTGGAAGTCTCCCAATATCCTAGGGGAAAATCCTGTATTTTCTACTCAGTTGTGAGACGCCGTGACTACTGGACATCCCAGGAGGCCTCTCATTTGCCTTCACTGTGGTTTATTCGTACCACTGCATGACCTGAGGTGCTCAAAACTGTGGGGAAGGTAAATGCCGAACTCAACATACAGATTCACACAGAATCATCTGCATGGTCGAAATTAGTTCTAAGAAGCTGGTTTTACTTTATTTAGTGAAGCCCAACACTTAGTGGGTACTTTCTAAGTTAGCACCACTTCAACACCTTGCTAGGGTTTTCCATTCCAGCAAAAGAACTCCTGCTTTTGCACTTGAGATTGTGGTTTCCGCTGAGCATTTGGAAAATGATCACCCACAGACACGGCAGATATCTCTTTACAGAAACAGTGCTGGACCTTATGGCACACCTACTTATTGATTTATGCTTTACAGCGCTTCTAACTAAAGTAGTGTTGAGTTCACCCCAAAGTGAATTACTTCTCAAGTACTACAACTTCATTTTGGGGCTATATCACAAAATTGCCGACTAAAATTACTCTACGTAAATGGTAGAACCAGTGACTGTGTTTTAGGAAAAGACACAAAAAGTAATTATGAAACAAACTTCTCTTAGAAGTCTGAGCTAGACTAATGAAAAGCGAGAGCTAAAAAAATAAAGATGCAAACCAAATCGATTACAAATCAAATACTCTTAACTGGAAAATATTAATTTCTGTAGTCAGTGCTGAGTAACCGAAATGCTTTTTGAACTTGGTTATTTTCAAAATTACTTGGAATTTTGAAAGATGAGTGTTCCTTCCTAACTGCAGTTTGTTCTTAAACTACAAGTAAAATTGTAGTATGAGATATACAGTAACTTAACAGGAGATCACAACTGGATAAGATGTGCACTAGATGTCACAAAAAAGCTTCATATTACATCAAACAACTGGAATTAATCAATATACTGAATTTATAGTACAGCGAACATAGCTTAGCAAGAATTGATCCAACAGGAGGTGTGTATGTAAAATCCAAATGCAGGTTTAATAAATTAGACCACCTTGCTAATTTTCACTTTAGATGCTCATTTATAATCATAATGTCTCAAACATGTATTGCTGCATATATTGAAAAGCCTCAGCTTGGTTTGCTAAAGTGTATCTGCTTGGCAAGTACAAGAACGCTTCCATTTGTTATTAGTGAAATAAGTATACTCTCACAAAATTAAGACAAATTAACTGTTTCGGTTTGTTAGAGCAAAGCACAACATTCCCCTACAGATCATTTCACAGAGTAGGGCATGGACTGAGGCTGCTCAGCAGAGGAAGACCCAGGCTGGGGCAGGCAGGAGGTTGGGAGGGAGCCCAGCAGCAAGGAGCCAAAGCCAGCCTCAGCCCAGTGAGCCATGGCACCCTTCCTGCTCACCTGGTGGGGTGAGATGAGCTTCTCCAGGGAACAATTCAGATTGGGAGCCCAATGGCATGGTTTTGAATCACCTGTCTCTCCCCACTGCCCACAGAAAGAGTCTAGAAAGTTAATTTTGTAGTGCAATTACCTCCAACAGTGGCTAATGGACTAAGACACCTGTTGAGACTCATTAAGAGTCTCCTTTATTCCTGTGATATCAGGATGCTCCAACAGCCCCAGACAACACAGTGCTCCTATTGGGCACATTTAAATTATGACGCTAATTTAAGACATTCAACACTGTGGGCAAACAGTGGGCTGTGGGGGTGCCACAGAAATCTGCTGTACTAGTCTTTTCCTTCTGTTGCATTGTCACCACACTTCCAGCTACAGAGAAAGAGCTTAGAGATGAGTTTTCAGAGTAGATGTCCAAGCAGCAAGTTTCCAAAGCCTCTGAAATTACTTGCTTCTACAACATGATGCCATTTGCACTCAAGGGCAAAGACAGTCTGGCATCCCACACTGAAAATTCACTGTTGTTCCTTTAGGGATTTGCTTGCTGGGAAATGTCAGTAGGCAAAGCAAGCAGCTGGTTGTCAAGCCTAAGTTCAGTTCTGTATGCAGAAATTAAAAGGAACATTATGATTTGTCTGGGTAGAGGTGTGAAAATACAATACTCAAAACTGGATTTGAACTAGAAAAGCATATGTAGACTATATATTCACATAGAACTTGAAGCAGAAATCAGACATTTGCCTCTACAGCTACTGCAGAAAATCTGCCTTGAGGGAAATTGTGGGAAGCTGTTAAATACGACCTGCCTGCCAGTTCTAGCTCTGGGATCAGCTCACTTCCCAAGGTGGCTGGCAAAGGGCAAGGTTGGGGAACTGCAGAGACCGACGAAATGCTGGTAGAAAAGCTGCTCTGTGGGTCAGACACTAATTTCCTGTAAAAGAGGAATAACTCCAGAAGCCAGCAGAAATGCAAAAGATTTTAGTCAGCTCAGAATCTGTGGCTCAAAACTCATCCTTCTCAGAAAGCACTGATCAACAAGGGTCTTCAGGGAAGCTAAGTAGAAAAATTGACGAAGAAGAAATACAACTGTTTATCCCAAATATAACTTTTATCTTCAACTGCAGCAAACCACAGCAACTGAAGAAGTGAGAAGTTCCATGTCTGAACACTTTTCTTCCGGATTCTCAGAATTATTCATCAAAAGTATCTGATATCTGACAAATCAGAATATATCATTAATTAGAAACTGATGACACTGAAGAGGTGTGGGGGGAAGTTTATCTAAAAGCCTACGAAGAGATTCTTCCAACACTTTCACTGCAGTAATGTATTTGGGTTTTTATCACAGGCTGACAACAAATAAACATAATCTCATCTGTTCTATTGTCTTTCAGTCTGTTTATCAGCTGTCAGCCTTTTCCTTGGCATTTTGAGGCAAACTATGAAGGTTTTTTAAATATATTTTTGATGCGGCCGTGTGCTCTAGAGAGCCCTTTCTGCCAGCGCAGCCGCTGCACCGACCGTGCCAAGTCCAGGGCTGCCCCCAAGCCCAGAGTGGCTCGGGTGGCAGTGCAGAGCAGGAAGGCTGCGACTGCTCTCAGTACCACAGCAGCTGTCTGGTTGTGTCTGAGGAACGCGGTGAAGAAGAAGGGATGGACTCCTGTATGCTTCACCCACGAGCAGGTTTATTCCCGGATGAGGAAGCAGGGACAGAAGCCAAAAATCGAGGGGTACACTCACTTTTAGCTGGGGGAGGAACAGGGCGTGGATACAAAACATCAACTAATAGGGGAGGATTTAAGGGGGATTAATTCAAGGAGTGACAACTGAATGTCCATTCAGGGAGTAGGAGGGGAGGGTACATCCAATGGGGCATCGAACTCAACAGAATTTTCCAGAAGGGAGGGAAGGGTCCAGGCAGGATTGACATGTATTCAAATGGAGCTTAGGGTAGATGGACACTAGGAGAGTGAGGGGGAACACAGGATTGTACCAAATAATAGGGGAGGGCAGTACAAACCATTTTCTGTGTGTCTCCTAACGAATCTCACTACCACATATTTAAAATAATATTAAGTACCTCCATATTTTGCTTCCCCATTGCCTCTGCCTCCACCTAAACAAGTAATCTGAAAACATCCTTTTTGCTGAACACAAATAAACCAATCTACAAATAGCTGTTAAATTACATTTAATGTAGCTGTTTGACAATACATGTTAACCCCCAGCTACCAAGGAATATTTTATGCTGTGTTCAAATGTTAAGAAAAGATTCCTAATGCAGCTGAGTGGAAGAAGACTGTCCCATTTTACACCTCAGCAAGTGCCCAGCATGATTCCTTAGTGCTGAGAGTGGCACTGCAGCTCAGGAATTCTGCAAGGATCTTGAAGTGCTGATTACCTAGAGAAGCATCAGTGACAGGACCTGAGGGAATGGTCTGAAGTTGAGTCAGGGGAGGTTTAAGGTGGATATTAGAAAAGGTTTTTCAGCCAGAGCGTGTTGGGGCACCAGAATAGGCTCTGCAGGGCAGTGATCATAGCCTGACAGAGCTCAAGGAGCATTGGGGCAATGCTCTCAGGCACATGGTGTGACTCTTGAGGTGTCCTGGAGATGGACTCAGTGATCCTTCTGGGTCCCTTCCAACTCAGCTTATTCTGTGTTTCTATGAGTCTGTGATTACAGAGCACCACAAATGTCCTCCATCACATGCAGGGAGTGCAGTATTTTAAACCAGAGCCACTGTTGTGCTGCAGTCACTTATTCTGTGTCTTTTGGGCAAGGAATAACTTTGTGGATTGCTAGGGAACAAAGAGAATTGTATACACTGGTGTTCTTTTGTTTCACTCTTGTTCTTTTACTGTCGGGCCAGAAGGATACTGGACTGTGGTGCTGGTTCTTCAGGTGCCAGCAAGAATGTCATTTCGTAAAAGACACACAATCAGTCAGCAAGCAACTTCTGCAGACTTTAATTTATGCTTTGTTGTTCATCTGTTGCTTCCTTGGTTCTTTGATGCCATGGAATGGCCAGATAACACAGTCTGGATTGCAACATACAAATGCAAATTAAAAATCACAGAATAAGGTTTACATAAAACAGCAGGCTGGTCTAAAGGCTTTTCATCCAGTGGCATTGGATCAAATCCTTAATGCAGAGCAACCACTCATTAATGTTGTAGGTATTTCATCCTGTTCTGGACCTGACATTCCAACAGGGTTCAGCACGGTACTGTTCCTTTGAGCCACTGGAGGCTTTGACAGATTTCAAAAGGAAGGTCCAGTGTTTACCACCAGGAAGGCAATATTTGCTAAGATGCTTAATTAGTCCACTCCGCTCAGTTAAACTGGAAAATGTGGTGTTTCACTGAATGAGAATAGCAGATAAAAGCTGAAGACTGACATAAGTGAGATTGTTTGAGGAGACCTCATGTAGCATGGGTAACACTTGTGCTCAATTCATGAATATTTCTTGTGTTTTGTAAAAAAAAATTACATTTATCCTCAATTTTAAACGCAGATCTGTACCTTTGCAGAACAGATTTTTTCATGGTTATATACCATTCTGACTGCTTTAGGTGCTTACAAGCCTTTTCTTAGAGAGATTCATAATCTTTTATGAATGTATCCTCAAAAGACCTTGACAGCAGGGTAACATTATTACCTGCATTTCAACATTTGTGGATAATACAAGGTATAGGCGATCAGATGAATTCAAGAACTTCAGGTGGGATTATTCTGAGACATCAAGAAGAAAAATCAGAAGTCCAGGTAACATGAACCTTTTGAGGAAACATCAATAAAATGAAGGTTGCTTAAGCCTAGAGAGAAATTTGATTATACATATGAACTCGAACTTTGAGAAGAATGAAGTACTGGAAGAGACTGTCTGAATCCTAAAGGCTTTTAAAGAGAGAACGAGGAGACAGCAGTCTAGGAAGGCCAGTGAAGTAGTTTTCACTTTTGTGCAAGGGTGAACGTACTGACCTCAGGATGGGCTCATTGATGTAAACTGGAAACCTCCCTGAGCCTTCAGAGTTATCTGAGTCCAGATTTAGGTGATGGAACCCATCAGGGATGATCTCAGTGAGAGCTCAGCACATCCCAAAGTCATCCTTTTAAGCTCAGCACAGCCTGCTGCAGTAGTCACTGGGATGGGTAAACCCAGGCTCAACCCCTGCAGCCTTTATAATTGAATAAAGCTCAACGATGGGGGCCACTGCTGTGGGGAAGGCAATTCAGACAGACACTATGATTGTGCTAGACAGCACATTTTAAAAACAACAGCTGATACACTAGGCTTGTTTTTAAATTAAGGAATAGTAGTCATTACAGATCTGAGCCCCAATATGCAGAGCAGCTGCAGATACTACAGAACTCTTCTGGAGTTATAATAAGCTCACTGCATCTGTAAATTGGACGTTTACATGTCTGGCCACTGTGGTGATTATTGTTGTTATTAAAAGAGAGTGCAGAAAATCTAAATAAAATGCACAATGCTGCTATTGATCATTCACTTATTTCTTTCCTGGAGCAGCCTGCTGTACTGCTAAGAAAAAATAAAATACAATTATGCATTATAGCATAACACTTAATTAGCTTTACAAGAAGACATTAAGCAACACACCAGATGCTAATGAAATCCTGAAAGTCCATTTTGTAATGAAGCACATATGTACTAACATATTTTAATTTCAAAGTGGTTTAGGGATTACAAAAAGAAATTGGAAGTTAAAACCTCAAGACTGCACACAGACATGCAAGAAGTAAAGTATTATTGCGAGTAGGATTTATAGTTTAAACAAAATATCTCTATCAGCAATAAAAAAACCCACACACCCAGTGCATTCATCAGTTTAAAACAACTATGACAGCTGGCAGCACTATTGGTAAGTTCCCTGAAGATAAAAAGCAATACCAAGTCAGAAACCATTGGTAGTCTGAAGGTAGCCTATGAAAGCCTCAAAAGAAAAATATGTGTAACCCATTCGATGAAAAGTGACTGAAGATATGCAAAAAGGGAGAGATGATCAAAGGATTAAGCCAGGAAGTTTATCTATTTAAAATCCTTTAAAGATACCAGTGTGATGCTCTTAAGACTTCTATTTCTGCCCAAATGGAAAGTATCTCTCCAAGGACCCAGTTCAAAGATAATCAAAGTCACCGAGAACCATAAATTCTGAGTAATCGTGAGGATGCCAATAATTACCATCACTGCATTGTCCTTTTAGAGGGCAAGTGAGAGCAGCACGTGGTCTTCAGCTCCTCAGTAAGCCCAGAGCAGGGATTTCAGCCAGACCACCCCTTGTCCCAAATTCTCCCTGACTGCTGGACCTGCCAGCAGTAAATGGAGCCTCTCTTGCTCCCCCTGCCCATGCACAGAAATCTCCAAACTGGTGCTTCTGGTTATAATAAACAGAGAAATCCAAAGACAAGATTTCTGATGCCCTCACTTCATATCAAGTGGGCCTATTTTGCTGGCATAACACAAGTTTTGTCTGTCTTCAAGCTCTTGTGGTACTGGAGAACAGGGTACCAGTCAGATGCCTACAGGGCTGGGAGCAGCCAAGTGGCCATTTCTGGATTGCTGGGGATGGATTTACAAAGCTAAAGGGGTTGCTTCATTCTTCTGAGTGTATCAAAAACTGGACTTCTACCCAAAGTGAATGGAAATGGAGTAATTAAGGATTAATCTGTGTTTGAAAATCTGATCCTTTAACTGTTGAGGCAACATTTTATGGTGCATATCTCTGTTGCCATATTGTGGCACTGCACAGCTGTGTTCATATTCTGACTATGATAAGGTAAAGAAAAAAAAACCAAAACAACACAACAAACAAAACCAACCCAGAAACGAACCATAAATAACCTGACTGGGTTTTACAGCAATCCTCCAGAACACTCCACCTAATCCCAGAGATATTACAGACACTAGCACAGTAAATATTTTTAAGGACTGAAGTAAAGCAGCAACTCTAGCACCTGAATTGATGCTTAGCAGCACAATTGATGTTTCTTTCTACAGTCTCAAAACGCTCAGTTACAAACTCTTTGAGGCAATCAGAAGAAATTGTAATAGAAACTTATTCCATGACCTCTGTCCGGAAGGTTATTGCTAACAGTTAGATTACTGCAGCAACTGGGGCATCTCCCAGCTCTCTACATAATGCTGAGTAGTTGTTACACATATTATCTAATAAAACACACATTATTTCAAACATAGGTGGAACATAAAAATTCATCTAATAGCTTTATGTGAAGCTAAACGACTGCAAAAAAAAGAACAAAATGGACAAGATACATTTTTTTAAAACACAGGGAAAACTAAACCCAACAAATTCTTCCTCATTTTTAAATTAGCAGCTGTACCTATGTTATCATTATGCAGTTCCTTCTTCCTCTCCTCTTAAGGTATTGATTTTTCTTTCCTAATGAACTAGGCACTCTGACAAATGTAAACATCCCAGTGTCCAGTGACTTCAATTCATAAACCTACTGGGAAACACTCACAGAAATATTCTGCAGTAGTCACAAAATGCTTACTTTACCAGTCACTTGCTATCCCCCAGTGCATAAATGTATATAATTGCTCAAGTGCTCCATGAACCACCATTACCTGGTTGAAGAACCTGGACAAATTGTTTGACTTACTCTGTACCCTCATTCTCAGCACGAGCTGGAAACACGCCAGAGGCATAAACTACCCAACAGATGTTAATTGTGCACTAGACCGCATTGCATGACTCCACATCCTACACAATTTTAAATATTGCAATTACTCAAAGATACAAGGGCAGGCTCTCCAGACAGCCTTTCACACCTTAAAAAATTCTTTTGGGAAATGTGCAAGGAAGCAAGAAAAAGTTAAGTGTTTAATGTAAAGCACACAAACCATAGTGATGCTTCCAAAGAGCTCTCCCAGATCTTCCATGTTTTATACCAAGGAAAACAGAGGGAGGTTCAGAAAAATGCAAATAAAGAGGATTTGGGAAGGAAGATGATAAGAATCGACAGTGGGTGAACAAACTCAGGAAAATCAAAAGGCAGAGGGAGGTTTGTGCTCCACAGAAGCTCTGTTGTAGCAGGTACCCTCTATGGACCTCTGGCTACATGGGGGTGAAGGGCTGGAAATACAAGGTTTCCATAATAGGATCCTGATCTTAGTTTGGGTACTATTTTACTTTCTCAACTTTATTGTCCTTTCAAAAAGCCCCAATTAAAAGATTGAAAAATCTGAAAATTTTTTATCCTGAAATATTTCTTTTCTCAGCCTTGTTTTGGTTTCCAAGTAAATACAAACTTTAAAGAGAAAGTTTTTTTCTAGAGCTGCTCTTTTGATGAGAAAAGAAACTTGTTTTCCTTTGGAGATTGCTATCCAAGTATAATTAGATAGGTTTACAAAATATATTTATTTCCCTTCAAATGGAAACCATATTTTAAAGGAGATTTGAATGTGTAACTTCCAAGCAGAATCAAATGAGCTTATCAACATACAAGTCTTTTATTGTCTGACAGGCATGGAAAATTTGTCTGAGTAGAGATTGATTTGATGCCAGCTTGCTGCAATTAGAAAGTAATTAGCATTCTTTCAAACTGAGGACCAGAAGAATGGCCTAAGGATGACATTCAGTTCAGTGAATAAGGAAGAAAATTTGTGTCTCCTGCTTTCGAATAAGGGATGATAGAATTTAGAAATCAGTGACTTTACTGTAAACTCCACCTTCTGCCTCTAAGGCCAAGCCCAAAACATATAAACAGAGAACCTGTTAATTGGTGAACACAGTATTTTGACTCTGACAAAGAAGTCTGCAAGTAGGTTTTTATGATTAGCCACCATTTTTTCTTCCTCTTTCAAGATGCTGCCCTACTGGTTTTTTGATCAAGAAATCTCAGTTCACTTATGCACTAAGGATGGCAACACTGTGAGGACAACCAGCCCTCATATCCTGTAAGTTCTAGGTCAATTCTTTGTAGAGATGTTTTTTTTTCTTTTGGTGGTTTTTTTTCCACTTCAATCTCTGTGCACAGGTATGAAGCAGTCTTGAACATGTGGCAAAAGACTTCTGCACGTTCACAAAATACCATAAATCATTGAATACAGCTTACTGAATTAATTCTTTTCACACAAATCCTAATGTTAACTTTCATCAAGAGCTAGTACAGCAACCAACAGCAGTAAATCCAGAATAAATACTCTACTCATCACCTGTTCCTTCCATTTTGCTGATTGACATGCTGTTAGGAATCTTGCTGGGAAGTACGGAAACCAAGAACACAAAATATTTGAATTTTTCAAGAAAAGCCATTCCATTCTGGAAAGACACAAAAATGCAAACCAGTGATTTGTCATGTGCATTTTGTTGCAAGTTTTTTTATCCCTAAACCAGGAAAAAATTGAGAGATTAGAAGACAAGTCTTTGCTGATTCTCCATGTGAGGTAGTAACTACTTGGCCACCCTTTCAACGTCATCTTTGAACAATCATTTCCTGGAACAAGGGGAATAAGGAGAATGAATTATAGAATGCAGTGCAGGAGAAATTGAGCTAAAGATGGGTCAGGATACAGGAAAATGAGGCACATTTTTCTCTTTTACTTGCCTGTAATGTCATGTTTCCTAATAATGACACCAATAAATAGGCTTTCACTGGAAAATGGAGCGTGAAGACTTTTGACATCATCAGTGAGCATGGGACTCACCCCTATTTCACGTCCATCATTAACAGCTCTGAATTGCCAGTGAAATAGAAACACAAATAATTTAGCAAAACCTCTCAAACAGCAGAAATAAGAAAGAGTAAAGAACTGAAGGGAGGAGAGAAAGCATTTGTTTCCTGGCTAGAAGAACTCAGTTTACAGAGAGGATTAAATTTATTTTTCTAATTAGAACCTTGTTAGTTTTGAATTATATGCAGCAGTGTGGAAAGGAAATCGTGGGGGAGATGTTGTATGAGCCAATGTTAATGCTCAGCAACAAACACAACAGACAAGATTCAGCCAAAGGTGCAACAGTACAAGTTTCTATTTCTTCACTTTAAGTCCTGAAAAAAGAAATGTTCTAAGCATTAAGTAAAGTAACATCAGCAGAAGTGAAATTTTTAACAGGTCATTTGCCAGGAGTACACTTGGTCTGACAGACTTCACAAATAATAACTGCTGTCATGGCATGACAAAGAAAAGCCTAAAAAACTCCAGAAGCCAGCACCAAACACCACCACCCCCCAAAAAAAAGAAACAGCAAATAAAACAGTCTAAAAAAACCCCCTTGTTATTTCTGAAAACTGATATTCTGGCAAGAACAAAAACCACGATCTCATTCAAGAGATTAAAAAAATAAAAGAGAGAAGTTAGGAGTCTACTTAGTTTTTATTTCACCCGAGAGCATGTTTATAATGTCATGTCGAGATGAGCTTTCTGGCTAAAACTTGGTCAGGATTTGTATCTACACCGAAGGTAATGACATTGCCCTTCAAGGGTGACGAGTTCCTTGGTAAACAATTATGTGTAACCATAAAGCAAATTAGTGCTGAACCCTCAGTTATAGCTCACTGTCAGGGGGTGTATTGCAACCTCAGCAATCCTCCATGCAAACACCCTCTCAGGAGAGCTCTGATAGGAGATGGATCTATCAGAAATCTGCAGAACTCCCTCATTAATGAGTGAAACTGAGGACTAGAGTCTGGGGATTAGCATAAATAATTTTGAGAAATAAGATGCACACCTGTATTTACATGAATGTAATTTCTGGAGCATGCTGCCATAAAAAGCCATGAATTTATCGTGTCTATTTGGCTTCAAATCAAGGCTGAAGACCTCTGTAGAATATACACCATGATGGAGCTGAAGTAAACAGTTTCAACACAAGATAAAGTTCCATGGCCTCTACTACACAGTGTCACGGTAAGCACTCAAATATCCCCGTTTCTCCTTAAAATCTGTGGTTCCACAATAAGAGTAATTTCTGAAGCAAAGGAATGAAAGAAAAACATAACATTTCTACACTGATAAGGATAAAAAGCTCCTTTTCCACTTTTTTATACCCATCAAAGCAAGGAGACTTATTGTCTAAACTAACCTTTGAAAAAACACAGAAGACTCTTTTTAATGTCAACCCCCTTCCTGATAACAATTAGACAGTTAAAATGCCCCAAAACTAATGGTTTAAAGCAAACAAACAAAATTCTCACAATAACTGGGGTAGTTAATTATTTTCATGTTTTCCCACCAAGGGAAACACTTACTGCAACTTTGAGGTTTCTTTTCCTGAATATTGATACAGCCAGAACCTAGGCTGAAAGCAGATAATTTTGGGTGGGAATGAGAGGAATTGCAGGAGCAGAGAGAAAGGGAATGAAGATGCCATCTTGGAAGCAGCGTCCAGAGCCTTAGAAACACAGCTGATGTGACAGAGAAAGATTTAGTGTTCAATACAGCTTGAAAGCAGCCTAGAAATACAAGGGATTCATGTATTTCGTGCATTACTCTGCTTGTGTTCAGAAGAACAGAAGGTTTTGCGGTTTTTTTAATTAAATGAGGTTGCACATGGGAAACACCCAGCTCCCTTACCAACGTAACAGAAACAAACTGCAAGACCCAGAGATTTTGACTAATTGCCCATATCAAATGGAGAGAAGAGGATAATACAGCTATAAGTTTAATAATTGGCTATTGTAATAAGACTGACATCGCTGAATGTCCTTGGGATCACAATTTCTTTTGGCAATAAAGCATTCGGAATGGTTATGGTGAACATTATGAATGTTTATTAACATAACAGCGCATTCTGGTTCCACAACATGCAGGATGTGTATAATGGTGCTGCATGCATTATTCATACTGTGCAAGACCAAAATAATTCCTCGTTTCAGTCTTCTGGATTCATAATTTAACGTGAAGAGACAGTCTCTCTCTTACAACAGAGATGTTTATGCTGCTCTTACTTAGGTTCATTTGGGTCTTGCACAGACACAAAGCAGAGAATGTAATTTAACGTATCAATCAATATGAAAAATTGTTAACAGCGTTTCTGAGTGCCCTGATAATCTCAGAATTGAAAGCAACACCACAGCCCCTTTTCTCATGCAAAATATCGTGTGTTAAACACAACAGATGGAAAATAACTTTATATAAAATAGCAGATAAATAAATTTGGAGCAGGAGCACAAAGCAGTGTGTGTAGGAGCCAGAAACCTTTTATTTCTTTCTGTTCCTCTGTCTCTCTGGTAGCTCTAAAATTGGAAACAAACTGGCTTAAACTATTTCTGTGAGCTTAGAGAACTTAAAGAACAAGCCTTGGTTGTGAATGACATTTCAGCCTGGTAACAGTATCTGCCTGAACGTCAAAGTTAATAAAGGAAGTGTTGACAGGTCCCTACCTACAAAATGCTACAATGACAATTGAAATGTCACATGTGGCCAGCCCTGTCTCAACAGCTCCCACCTCCTGACCAAAGGAAGAGGTGACAATTGTCTTCTTAGTAGCTCTTCTGTCTTTTTATACGGGGCACTACAAAATTAATTTCAATACAGACAGTACTGAAATATTGCTTGTTTACCAGGAATATTTATCTTAAGCATTATAGAACAGCAAATATCATTGTGATATACATAGATATACTGATTGATTGCATATAAATTCAGTTTTGGATCAAATAGATCATTCAGGAATTTCAGAGAGAAATTCTCCAAGGCATAGAGATGAAAAAAAGTCTTCAGAAACCAGGTCAGATGTGTTATTTCATTCTTATATTTTCAGAGAAAAGATTTTAATTTTTATCTTAAAAAATGCAAAATAAAAAATTCATTTTTTGGGGGGGAAAAACGTACTTCCAAAAAATTGTATCACTCCAAAACAATTCATGTGGAAAGCCACAGCATTAATAAGAGGGTTAGTGACAGATTGCAGACCTGAAATGCATGAGAAACAGAACATGAATGTAGTGAACCTAACCACAGCATTCACATGTAGGACCTGGTGATCCAAGATCAAGGACTTTCCAGAGCCAGATGAAATAAACACAGACCAGGATGCTTAAGAGAACCCCCAAAACAGTGACATTTTCTATCTTGATCTTAAATCCTTTCCCACTTTTGGCCTAACAATTTCCATTATGAACATATTATAAAATCTAATTCACAGGAATTTTTTAAGATATTTAATTATCCACTAATTTATCCGGGAATATTAGGTATACATGATGTGGGAATTGGCAACCCCCGTGCCCTACAGAGTGCCACTTTTAAGCAGTCAAAGCAATTCCTAGTGCAGATTTGGCACAAAGTCCCCCACACTTCCCTAGAGCTGGGGAACCCTGGCTGCTGCACCCCATCCCCCCGAGGCTGCCCTGTGCCATCCTCTGCACAGGGGTTGCTTCCAGGAGGCACAAATCAGGTGCCACTTTGAAACCTCTGTGAATCAATGCCTCAAGTCCCTAAACCACTTCACAACGTGTGCTGTTCCTGTGTCCCTCTCCACTTATGAAATTTGCTTTTTAAGCATTCACTTGGACAGGTGTTTTAATGTATAAACCTGACATAAATTATGTCAGAAACCACTTTGGTGTCTGACAACAAGCAGAGAGAAAGGATGACACTTAACTCTGAGAGCAATGAAAAATGACACAAAAGAGGACCTTGTTCCGCCCTTGAAGGTGGCACAGACGTGCTCAGAGATGCTGCCCCGCCTGAGGCAAAGGGAATGGATCTGCCCTGGCTTGACCAAGGCAGAGCAACCCCGTGTGCAGCCGAGTCCATCACCAATTCCCACTCTGTTGCAGGCTCGCTGTTGACAAGCCTCTTCATGTCCCCTTTCTAAAAGATGCCTTTAAAAATTCTTTTATTTCCCTCAAGCAGAGTGAGCAGCTTCTATCTATGCACAAAACATTGCCATTATGCCCGTTAAAGATGAAGCTCAAGTCAGAGAAGGAATGGTGAACCCTTTGCATCACAATCACCAGAACACATCTGCCCTGCACTTTTATTTTATTTCACAGTTTACCCAATGTTTCAATTTTTGGAGCACAGCAATGGCATTTTTCCAAGTCCAAATACAATTAGTCTTTTCACTATATGACTGCAATGCAGAGTATAAAAAAAAAAAAATTGTGTTTGGTTGGTGTCGTTTATTTAATCTGAGTAAAATTGCTTATTTGATCGTTTATCTGGGAGAGAATGCCATGCCACAGTTTTACTGATCACACAATTTGATTTTACTTTCATTTGTTATTAGAGACTGCAAACAGTGGAATAAAAAAGTATATTTACAGCTTCCAGTTAAGAACTGAATTTCCCACCTGAGTCAACAAACCACCCTCAGTGAGACTGTGTATGTGGAGTCAAGGCTAAACTAGAATATATACACATGTGTTTAAATAGAAAGATATTAAAACTTTGTCAGCAGGAACACAATCAATAACTAGTGTGGTGTCTGAAGGAAAAAAAAAGCCAAAATCCAGAATGCCAAAGGGAATTTCAGCAGAGAATCATGGCAGAGTTGCTGTTCAAGCCCTCGATACAGCACTTCTGATCACCATAATAAAATTATCAAGATTCTACAAGTGGGCTTTAATGAATACAACATGACAAACATTACCTGAGAAAAAAATATTATCTGCATGTGTTTATTTTCTTTTGGCTCACAAGCATTTCTAAGTTAAGATTTTTTTAATCTTATCTTCTCCTGATAATTCATTTTGCTGCACTGGAGTTCTGCTTTAACTGTTAGGACCAACCACTTCCCCAGCTCTTCAGGATAAGAAAGCACAACCTGCAGCTTTGAACAAAATTACTGTGCATGGTGTAGAGTTAATTTAGTTCTACAGTAACTTTACATGTTTTTTGCAGCTTAATGTCTAATAAATAACAGACAAATTTCCCTCACTTTTAAGAAAGCTGAGTTCCTGGTTCAGGAATTTTCAAATGAGGAGCAAAACACTCGCACAAAAATGCCACCACAGTGGTCTCTAGTGTAGCAATATTTCACAAAATTTAAATAAATTTTCTTTAAAAGAAAAAAAAAGATCTTTCTGTGGCGAGTTGCCTCGTCCATGACTTTTCTCCATAACATACCTAGAGAGAAACTGGAACCCACAAATCTAACCCTTCAGCAACAAGATCCTCCTCCCTCCGGCATCATCTGCAGTGCTGGAGAATAGTTTGTTTGGCACATATGCTCCCTGAGTGTGAAGTCATTCCAGTGAAATGAAAGACAGTCTGGTGTAGCTCATTCATTAATTTTCACAGCAGTTGGTGCCCTGTTGGCATTTCAAATTAACGTAAGGAAAAGTTCAAGAGATTTAGCTTCATTTCAAATCATGTCTACTATGATTTTCAAGAAATGCTGCAAATAGATTAAATTGCATTAGTAAAAGCTAATTGCAGAGCAAAAGCGAAGAATATTAAATGCTAAGTACCAAACTAATTTCAGGGTAACATCATTTTACCAGCTGAATCATCCCCTCCATGAAAGCTCACACTCAAGTTGCTGCAGCAGGGACTGAGTCACAGGGCAGGGCTGAAGCCCCCGAAGATGCTGTTCTGCAAGTGTTAAGTGACAACTTGGAATGAAAGGATTTTAGTCCTGTTCATTGCACAGCTCCAAGCCCTTCCATCCTTCTCTGCAATTGGATCCAGGGTCTAAATAAACCAGTTCTTATGTGTATAATAAACTCTTCGGGGCTACTGATAAACCGCAGAGCTTAAGAACTTGCAGAGCTCTAATGATGGGGCTGGGGTTTCCTGGCACTTGCCTTTGGCCATTCATTTCAAAACTCCCAGTAATGCTTTCTGTACTAAACTATCCTGATCTGACCATGAAATAGGGAACTTACATTAAACTCCCTGCAATCTCAAGTGTAATTGCAACTCCTTAATTATTTCTGCACTGGTTGGTTTTTCAGTTTGTCCTTTAAGGTCGCAGACAACTCAGGAAATACATCAATTCAAGGAAAAAGCCACTTGTTGATGGAGAGAATGAAAACACTTTTTTTTTTTCTGAATAACAGAATATCCAACGCATTTTATGCTTTGCTTCATTCCTGCTGTGTGGGGAATTTCTGTGTGAAAACAGTGCCCTTCCAATAAAAAACTTGATAACTCAAAAAGAAGAAATAAAGGTGATAACACTGGGCAAACAGGAAAACTGTAGCCTCAAATTACCTGATCACAAATCAGGGAGCCATTAATGAAGTTGGATAAAAGCTGACAAAGGAACCAAGGTGCAATCACCTAATTTAGATATTAGCAGTGCAGATAGCTGCATTTAAGCATCTCTCTTCTACATAATGGAGAGACATATGTTCTTCAATACTATGGTTTCTCCTTCTCTGTGAAGGAATCAGAAGGGCTTATTTTTCTCCTTGCCTATTTATTTTCCCATTGCCCAGATTCCAGGTGATATCCAAAGTCAGGTAGGTTGAGTCCTACCCCCTGGTGTACAGATGCTACTGAGAAGCCAAAATGAGGCACTGGCATCCTTGAGAGACTGCACCTAAGGGATGTTTGTGAGGTTGGAGGAAAGTATGAAATACATCAAACTTCCAAAATTAATTTGCTTAAGGGCAGGACATACACTGAAGTGGCACCACATCACTCAGGTCCACAAGTGTGTTGACAAATAGACAAATTTTCACAGGAACAGGGCATTTCATTGAAATTGTTCTGGCCTTATTTTTTCTCTAAAAAACCCCATTATTTCATGCTGAAAGAGCAGCAGGAGCTGTGGCATCTGAGACCAAGTGAATTCAAAGCTGAGTCAGAAGAAAAAACAAGACACGTCCAATGGCATTTCACAAATACTGCTGGCAACAGGAGTGGGTGGAAACATCCATAAGGAAGCCATTTTATGCTTGTTACATTCAACGTGTGGGAGGAACACCATGAGTACAATTCTGAGCTCAGTAGACACAGAAGGGCTGCTTTGGTTTGTTTTCAAAGTAGAAGCTGCATAAACAGAATCATTATAATAGCTCAGTGTTTGCTAAGACTGTAGACCTAAGGAATGAAGTCATAAGATTACAAAAATAAAAATATGTGCATTGTAAACTATTGAATAAGTGAGCTAAAGAACAAGGCTAGGAAACAGAAGGAAAAATACAAGTCCTTGGTTACACTAAAACATTTATGTCCATCCATAATAAATCCTGGCCTTGATGTTGCCTTAAATTAGTCTAAACCACTTAAACTGCCCCTCCGTTTTCTATAATATAATATAATATTATGATATAAAATACAGAGCCTCCACTTCAGCCACGTGCATGTGCTCACTTCCTCCGTGTGACACAGAGATGGCTCTTGTCACAAGGCAGACATTTCTTTGTGCTTTGTGGCACAAAACCCTTGAAGAAATCAATCTGCAGAGCACTGTCTTTTCTTACTTATGGGCTTGAGAGCAGCAGTAGAGAGCAGAAGGGCCAGAAGTCAGGGAGAAGAAAGTGAGATAGCTGATCACGGATTCCCAAGTTCAAAGCCAACAGAGCCAGTGTAAGTCCCTGGAATGGCTCAGAAGCAGAAAAGCTGGGGGTGCTCAGTTCCAGGGTCAGCTTCAGAGGGCACAGTAACACAGTGTGCTGTGTCTCAGCCGGCCCCTGGGTCAGCCAAAGCACAGCAAGTGTTTGAACGAAGTTATTTGTTCTTCAGGCCTGGGTGACAAAATTCTTCCCTTCTGGATCAGTGGTATCTGACCAATGGAGCAAGCTCTACTGGAGGCTCTCTCTGCATGCACAGGAATAGCTCAAAGGCAGTTCCTTTCCCCTTCTTTTCTCTTGGGTCCTTAAAGATGCTTTTGGATTAATTCCCTCTGCTTCCTCATGCACATTTACCTAGGGACACTCATCTGCAGGTTCACCACTGCTCTTCTGACATTCATAGGTGATCACTCCCCACAGAGGCTCTATTAAAAATTTCTGCAGATTTGTAGAGGGGTTAGAAACATGCAGCAGCAGGCCCCATTAAGAGATTCCCTCTTTGGTCTTCTCCAGACTTTCCAACACTGTGGTTTGTTCAGAGGCCAAGGGGCTCTGAACAGGAGTTGTTGTTTACCAGGAGTTTACTTGTGCATAATTACCCACGGCCACAGTGACTTTAAAGGAATCTGTAATTCCTTTGACTGAGTGCAAACTACGTTTCTGCCTGGACACAGAAGCCTTGGGATCAGTTGATTTGGGAAGCTGTAGCCAGTTAGCCAGTGGAGCCATACCCACACTGCAAACTCAAAAGAGCTTCCACAGCTGCCACTGAGGAGAAACTTGTAGGTTTACAGCCCGCGGAACAGGTATGGATGAACCTGAGCAATACTTTAAGCTTGAACTCACAGTCCCAGGCCTAAACCTACAGCACAGTATGCAAAATAATAAAACTGCACAACAGAATGATGGGATGCTTTAAATCCAAATCCAAAGAATTAATTTCTGCACATAAATACAATGTGCTGTGCAAGGTTTTAAACACCTTTCAGATAAATGAGAGCAAAAGGGACTGTAACAAAACTCTTGTGGTCTCAAACTGTTATCTACCTGAAAGAGGCAAACAAAGTCGGCTCAATGAAAGGCTGGGACTGACAATATCCAACTGCTGTCTGACATTTCAACATTGCAGTTAAAGGTCTTCTCCTTTGGAGCAGCCTCTATTTGTCAAATGAAACATCAGGAATGTTTTTCAGTTACTTTTAAGAAGGTTTCAAAGTAATAAAAAAAGAGTGAGTATAAATATCAGACTAAAAACTTGAAAATGTACTATCTGATTCAAAGCGTGCATAATGTATTAAATTAATTACGTACATAATGCTGAGAGACAAAACGTTGCTGGCAGTAACTTAGTCCCAGATCAGAAAAGGAATTTGGGAATTAGCACATCCAGAGAGAAAGAGATAGTGAATCACATCTCCCAGAAGATTTCCGAAAGCAATGGAAAAATCTTACGGGGTGAGAAATAGATTTTTAAACTGCAATTATCTACAAACAAATTGAGTATTTCACCAAGTGCTTCTGCCTCTATCAGCAAACAAAATAAAAAAGCAGTAGCAATAACATAGATCCAGGAAATGCTGTGGCATTTGGAGTATTTCACAAGAGTTTCAGTTTAAAGAGCTTTTCATCAGAAGACGGTGAATTTGACAATGACTTAATATTTCACGGAATTATATTGAGTTCTATATTTTAGGTAGTAAACTGGGATGAGGACAGAAATTTTGGGAAAGTCACATCGTCATGAAAAAACAATTTCCTTGCTGCCATCCCCTCTCTCTGTATGTTGACAATGCTTAGTGGAGCACCACCTTTAAGAACCTGGACTCGGGACCTCCCATCCCATTTATCAGAGGTTTTACAATGCAGACATCACACTCTGCACAGCACTGCTTAATAAACACACTGCCACAGCTCCACAGCAGAGTCTCTAAGGAATTATAATGTTCTGTGCAGTCCTTTTTCTCCTGAGGGGATGCCAATCAGCCAACATGTGAAGAAGTTTAAATAGACTATGCTTGGTTCTAGGAGAGAAAATGGATTTATTTTTATATCAAGAAGAAAAAAATAAGATCAAATGTTTGCAATCCCATACACACACACACACACACACACACCATTTAGGAACACTGGGCTTAAACTGATTCCTTTCCAGAACTCAAGGGGAAAAAAAAAACCCACAAACAAAAAACAAACAAACAAACAAAAAAAAAAAAAACAAACAAAAACCCCCACAAACAAAAAAAGCCAAACAAACAAAACAAAAAAACCCCAGAGGGTGTTGGGTTTTTTTTCCACCAAAGTTAGGGTTTGTAGTTTTGGTTTTGTTTGTTTGTTTTAACTCCTAACATGATGTACCTGGACATATAATAAGAAACTCCAGCACACAGTTACTACAGCCATTGTATACCCTAGTGCTTCAAGAGCATTATTTTCATAATTATTAAGTCTTTTCATCTAGGAAAAAAACTGTGGGAAAGGTCTCACAAT
The DNA here is from genome assembly GCA_013399875.1 of Gymnorhina tibicen. NCBI lineage: Eukaryota > Metazoa > Chordata > Aves > Passeriformes > Artamidae > Gymnorhina > Gymnorhina tibicen. Next base: position 1,006,168 of record VXAZ01005100.1, on the reverse strand, counting down.
GGATCTTCAAAAATAACACTTTTGAATCCTTCTTTTTTACTGGCAAGAACACAAAGTTAATTCAGTTACTGCCAGACTTACTAGAAACATCATAATTATCAGGAGAGCCACTGGTACCATTTGGGAGTTTCAATAAAACAATTCAACAGTCTGAAAGAGCAAAGACCTTAACACTTTAACAAATTAAATTAAAAGCTAAATGTAAGTCAGCTTTGAAGGAAAGGATTCACCTAAACAGACTGAAGGAAAAAACATACAATTTGAAATGCAATTTCTCAATTAAAATGCACTCAGAATGTTACTAATCAAAACGTAAGCAGAAAACTTGTAACTAGAACTTTTCTAGGAGTCACAAAGCTGTTAAAAGGGGCTGCTTTACCCTCACAGTGCAACATGAGTGGGTTTTTTTTCTCAGCATTAATCTTCTGAACTTAAGGACACTTATAGACAGCTATTTGTAGAGTTACGTGATTATGCTGACACAATTATTATTATTATTATTATTATATGGGAAGTTATGGCAGTGACACAAAACAAAAAGCTACATACATAAAACACAAGAATAAAAGTGTGATTGCAGTGCCGTAACATGGTAGCAGACTTTTTACGTAAATGGCGATGGGGAGATTTGTCACCCAGTCACACACAGGATGAACAGAAAGTTGGCACAGAGAACCTGTGAGGGAGGAGCAAAGTCCCTCTGCAGCTCTGACAACAATTTACCTCTGTAATCACAAGCAATGCTGCAGAGAGTGCACACTTAATGTGATAAATAACTCTGCCACCTCACTTCCACCCATAGCTTCCAATGTTCTTTCCTATTACCCTGCCTGACTTACAGTGGCAGAGCCCTGCTCATGGGATTTTGTCTGTTCTTTTTATCAGATTTCCAGAAACTATACACAGAAGGTAGAAGGATATATTTTCTTCCCTGTTTCTTGGAAAAAAAAATCTGTAGCTGCATTCATTAGATGGAGACAATATCTGTGCAGGCAACTGAATTCAAACACATTGCATTTGCTCTTCCTTGAAGTGACTCTGAATAGTGAGTAGAGACAGTTTGCCCTCAAAAAATGCCAAAGAACCATGTCCGAATCTAATTTACCAGAAGAGTTTACAGACGTGTCTTGGGGACAATCAGCGCTTTTTTTGCCACATGCCCCAAACACACTCTTGATGTAAAACAGCAGCAGGCAACATACTAAAAGATTAATTTTAAATTTTTTCAAGCATAGCTGGAATCTTTTTCCACCTACTTCCTCATTCTTTGCAGTATGCAAGAAAGCTTGCCATAATCATACAGATCAGCATAGCTTATATTTATTACCTAATTATGAAAAAGTAATAATAAAAATGAAAAATGGTAATATAGATTTTCAGTCATATAATTCCAATGTTCCACTTTGCTAAAATGATGTAAAACACCTACCCTTATTAGCCAGGAATATGCTGAAACAGCACTTTAATAAAGACAAAACCCACAGCCAGGCAGAAAGCAAGGATGCTACAGACACATTTTACAGTTTCCAATTAGGTGTTTCACTGCAAATAAGACATGAAAAATAAAATTTTCTATCTCCATAACTTTATACAATGCACAAGGATCTCAGATTAGCACTCATTATATATCATCAATCTCAGAGTAGTGTTTTGAGACCTCCAAATAGAAGTATAGCCCATGACCGGACAAAAAGGATATTTTGTTTGCTCCTAGATTTGCTGTGTATCTTCATTTGTGGGGAAAAGATGCAATTCCCTGCCTTCACAGGTTTATGAAATACTGTTTACATGAGTCAAGGACCAAAACATTTCTTGTGGTTATGGGAAATTGGAGCATCTAAGATGCTGCAGTCATTTGGTAATCTAAGCATCAGACACTACTGTGTTTAAATTACAGCACATGTTGGCACTTTGATGGAGAAAACTACATACATAAAAATCAAATTAAACCAGCAAATATTAAGGTAACATTAAGGCCGGGAGTTTAATTAACTTTCCTGAAAGTCAGACTACTGAAAACATTGGAGATCCTCAGATGGCTGAACATGGAAGGAGCAGAGAAAATGAGGCAGAGATAAGAGAGACTGTAAAATTATCCAAATCAAGGTCACAGCGCTGGGTGGGAGAGGGGCTTGCTCAAAGCAGGAAGGGGCTGGAAGTGACTCTCAGACAGATGCTGGCAATGCAGTTTCCACTGATTTAACATCACACAGCAGATGAAAAAGGGATAGACCCTATTCTTGTTATACTGGGGAGAAACAGCAGACAGTCTGGGCAGGCACTGGAAGCTTGAGGAACAGCCTCCAGGAACCTGGAAATCACAGCACAAGAAGGCAAGGCAGCTGACTTTTTAGAAGCAGGGAGTGAAATGGCTTTTACAAATCTTTTTATCAGTGTGGCTGTGATGGCAGGTGCTTTCCTCATCAGTGATCTCTCCAAAAAACCATGTCTTCATTTACTTTTAGTGCACCTGTGTTCCTTCAGTGCCACTTTCTATACACGAGGAAATGACTGCAGAAAGGTGCTCTCTTTTTCTGACGTATCTTATCACAGATCTCGTTCTCTCTAAAAGGTGTTTCTGGAAGGCTGCTGAACCTGACAACTTCTGGATTTAAGGGGTAAGACAGCAAAAATTCCCAAAATCATTCTGCTGAGCCAGAGAAGTGCTATGGAAAGGGATGATTATCACATTATAAATATAAGTTTCTAAAAAAAAAAATCTGCAGACAGAGTCCCACCCTTCCTCCCCTCTCCCCACTCTCTCTTTAAATACTGAAATTAATGCTCTGGTCTTATCCAAATCTTATTTTTCTCATCTCTCACTGCCCTGTCTTGTATTTTAAGTTCAGAAGCTCTTTGTGGTGTCCCAGGTACATGAACCAGCATGACTAAGCTGTCTGTGGATACAGGTGAGTTGTTTGGGAGCCCTTTTTCATTACCTCTACTTTTAGCCTAACTGAAATTACTTGAAAACAATTATCCCACGTCTGATTTTTCATGTTCCTTATCACCATAATTTTAACAGCAGCACATGTAGCATGAATGTCTGGAGAATTTAAAGCTCGCATCCATTCTCCTTGTTACTGTTTAAGTCTGAATTCAGCAGCAGAGATTGTTTATCAATATTTTAGCTTCAGATTGGCTGTGCTAAAAAGGAGGGGGGATGTGAGCAGATGGCTGTGGCAAGCTGCACGCCCTGAGCGGGTAAAGCACAAATATGCTTCTTGATCAACCGTTGAACAAACTCTTTTACAAATTTATGTGCTGAGGAAGGCCAAGCTCAGGCTCTGTGATGGAAACTGACTCAGGTTCTAATTTAATTTGTCTTTCTACACTCTCCAGACTATTCCATAAGCAAAACAAAGGCATGAGTTACACTGCATCATGTGTAGACACACTTGGATTCAATGCATTCATTTACTGTGAAGTTAGTTTGACCTTGTGCCTGCATAAATCAGATCAGAAAAGTCCCAACAGCTTAAAATAGTAATAATAATAAAAACCACCACAGTCAGACACACCAGAAACACTCTCAGTGAGAAGCAGAACTTCCAGAAGTCATTTTAGTTTACAACATCGTAAATTCTTATTAGCATCTCAAGTGAAAATGAAAGCAATGAAAGCAGACCAGGAACATGAACTCTTCCCTCAGTCTCCTTCCACATCAAGGCGTCAGGCTTTGATATAGAGATGTGCCACCCAGGACAGGCTTTTCTGGTGCAGCACAGTTACTGTGAGAGCCCACTGTGTTAATCTGTTCCTTAAAAGAGCTTGACCAGCCAGGAAGAGAATAATTATGTTAAAAATGCCCCAACAAATATGAAGAGGGGTCAGGCTGTTTTGGAGCACTCCTTCACCTTGCTGCCAGTGCAGTAAAAACTTAAGTGCAGCCAAGGGAAGGCTTTAGCACATCCAGGATTCCCTGGTGTCTCCAGTATCCAAGCCACAATTTCACCCCTCTGTAGATGTTTTTAAGCACATTTTAAGGTAAAACAGCTCTTGGGATGCTCTTTTCCAGGCCAAGGGCAAGTAGCTGCTACTGGCCTCACACTTGGGCAGAGACTGTCCCAAGTGCTCTCCTTGAAGATGACAGACTAGTATTTTGTCTTTGATGTATCTCCAAATCTGTGATTTTTTTCATTTATGGACAAGTTTAAGAATCAGATTGGTTTCCGGTTGTACCATTCAGTCAAAAATCCTGCTAAGAGGAGGGCTCAAAGTCAAGAGTATGTCAATTACAAGACTGATCCCTGCCTAAACTGTAAGTACCTGCCTCATGAATAATTTTATTCTCCGGGTCTGTCACTCAGGCGCCCTCCGTGAACATTAAATTTATTACAGTAAATTAAAGGAAAAAAAATGATGTGGTGTCAAAGTTGTCTCTGAGATTAATATTACAAGAAATGGGAAAGGTGAGCATGAGACACCAAGGGCACCCATGTGCCACGCTCAGCTGATTCACAGCTTTTACGACTCTGATGCCCTCAGACGGAAGTCAGGATTCTGCAGAAGAAATTGTGAAATCAAGGGTCAAGGGCAGACAGAGTGAACAAGGAAAGCTTTTCCAGGCCTCCCAGATGGGCCATGACTGAACCAGCAGTGGAACCCACCTGTCTCACATGCTATGCCTACCTGCAGCAGCTGCAGACGTGTGGTTATTTTACCATCCTTACGTTCAGTCTGAATTTCCAAAGCTACTTGTAAGTATTTAATCCATTCTTAACATCGCCATTAAAGTATTTCAGTAGTATTATGACAGGATTTAATTTTTCTTTTGCCTTTTTTTTTTCAAGTGTGTGTTAGCAAGCTAATGTCAGATGCAAAGAATATGTTCCTTCCATAACATTCAAAATGTTTCTACACATTTGGGGAAAGTTTAGCATTTTAACCATGACAAGATGTCATAATAAACTGGTTATTTTTATGTAACTTAAAAACGCTGCAAATGCAAAAAGAATTTCATGTTTCTTTAGGACTTCTTGTGAAACATGAATTTACTGAAAACTACCCAAGCGTGGTATGAAAGAGCACGTTGTTTAAAAAGTAGGTAAATCTTTAGTTCATGCCAAACCACAATGGCTCCTGCTAATTCATAAAAATTAAATCTTCAGCAAGACACAGACTCCCTACATTCCCATTTCAGCTTAATTTTTTTTTACACTAGACAGACACTGTTATGTTCTCCAAAGGAATTATACAATTGTTATTTCTGTTTTTTCTTGGAATTGGAGTCAGTCTTACGTGAATGCAAGACAATGCATTCAATGCAAATATTTAGACATATAATACCTTTTTTAAAACATAAGTATCAACAAAGCTCTTCAATCTTATTTGATTAAGAATTCTGGACCATCAGAGTGAGCTGAACCACTTCCCCAGAGTTTACTCCTTCAGGAACAGCAAAATCTGACAACTCTCCGCAAAAACAGTCCAAAACAAAATTAGATTATAAAAGGAAATACATAAAAGAAAAATAAAATGGTGGGGGGGTAGAGTATCCCTATCCACTTAGCAGTTAGTGGAAATTTTTGCTGCCCGCTTGCTGTCTTTGACACGACTAAACCTCATTTTTCAGATTTTAACAGCCCCAGAATTTTTTCATCTGTTCATTTTGAAACCGATATAGTTGAGCCTGATCACCACTCTACTGTTCCAGGCTCCTGCTGAAGAGCAATTTGGTGTAAATGTTCAGATAATAACAGGGTATGCCAGAGAAAAATCCCTTCCTGCAGCTTCAGTTCTGCCACTTCTCCAAAATGGGCACTTTTGGAACATTCTAAGCAATACTTTGAGTACTATTACTGACTACTAACAACAACTTTATCTCAGGCTCAATTCTTGCAGTGTAGTGCTGAAAACAAGTTTCCCAGTACATGAATACAGACATAGAAATAGGAACAGAGATACTTAACCAGGTAATGTTTTTTATAAGGATATGAATACGGTCTAGGCAGAAGAAACCTTCCACTCCTGCTGTATTAGCAGAACAACATTAATTACATGAGCCCATAAGCTGTAAAAACCAAAAGAAGCTCTGTTACAATTAAATGCTGCTGCCAGCTCAGGTAGCAGCAGTGTGGTTTTCACCTCTGGACTCCTCAGGGTGGGTCCTTGAGCCCATTTTTCTAATGACCAGGAATCTTTCGTGTGTGAGCAAGACAAATAAATATTGAATAAATGCAGCTTTGAAAATCAATATGCACTGTGGATACAGGGAGTGGTGATTTTATCCTAACTGCTTCACAAGCACATACCTAAAACAGTCTTAAATATGACTGGTACCCTCTGCTATCATACTTATCTCAACAACTGTCTGAAGCTCATAAGTCTTGCCTGAAAATCCATTGCTCCTTGGTCCATATAATAAAATACTATATCATCAAGAAATCAACACTATTTACTCTTGTGCATTTATGAAACCTGACCTCTTGCAAGATCCCACGTGCAAGTGCTCAAGGCTGCAGTTGTGACGATGGCCCTGTACAAAAGGTCTGCACAACAGAATATTTGCATGGCGTGGCTTCATCCCAGCACTGGGATCTGTGCAAGCTCAGCTCAGGGTCTGACACTTGTACATGAATGGCAGAGACTGCAGAACATTGTGGCTAAGAAGAAGAAAACCATCATCATCATGTAGCTGCCTATTTTCCTTAGGGATGCACAAGCAGTATGAGTTTAATTAAAACGCAATGCCCTCGTAGCCCCAAGAATGTTCAGCTGCACACTGTGGGCTGTGCTTTAAACTTGCCAAGATAAAATTCTGCGCAAGATTTTCTGCTATGAAGATGGTTTATCATTCTTTCACTTGGTGGCTCTTCATTGACTTCCAAACTCCTGTTTCTCTGTCCACAGTGGGCAGTAGATACAGACTAATGCAAAGAGTTGTTTTGACTGGGGCCATCCCCAGCCGCAGTGGTGTGAGGAGGTGTGGCCGACTGCCCAGCCCCTGCCCAGCAGCTGGGCATCACAGGAATTAATTCCTATAACCGAGGACACGATGAAGGAATATAGTCAAACGTGATTGCTTGCTATAGTGACACCCTAATTCAAGATCATTTGCAATGAACCATTTCCCAAATCAACAAAAGCAAGACTTCTGGAAAAGGAAATCCTTCTGCATAGTGCTCATTCAGTCATGTTTTCAAGCGCTTGTGCAGAGATAAAATAACACATTGTCAGGTTTGCAGTGGTTTTACTACCCATAGAGGAATTCTCACTCAAAGTCTGGCCCACAATGTTGTGTTTTCTCAGTTCCTTTTTCTGTTTTATGGAATGTTGTTGCTTGTTATGTTTGTCTAACACCATAGTGTTAATTGTTTAATGTTATAGTGTTAATTAGAGGCTCTCTACCAAGAACTATTTCACCCTTCTCATATGCAGAGCTGATTAATTCCTAGGTATGCATTATACTAAAAGGTATATTAATTAACATCCTAACATTTTATAATTATATTATGCATTAGCAATATTACATTTAATTGCAATAATCATCGGGACATCGCATGTGGGTGGCACTACAATTTAATATATTTTCATTTTTCAGTCACAAGAATCATGACCTAAATTTCAGTAACTCCTTCAAAAACTGATCTAATTTGTAAGCTTTTCTTTAAAGGCCACTGCTAGTCATTCTGCAGAAATTCTTTGATTCACAAATGGAAGATGCAAGTTTAAACTAAATTTCTTTTTCAGATGAAGATTCCTACCAGACACAGAGATGAGACAGAAGGTCACTGAGTACAAACTGTGCAAGCTAAGGGGAAAAAAACACCCCACAACTAAAAACATCTTTACCTTTTATTGTTAGACTGCTGTATTTCTTTGATAGATCTTTCATGCAGTACATGCTATTGATGTCTAGACATCTTATCTTGTTTCTGGCTTATTGTTAAAGTGTCTCATTTTCCTCTAACTTCACTAGCACTACATCCTACTAAAGACACGCTTGTATGTTTGGCTGACCTAACATCAATACTTCTTGCTTCTGCCCCCACTCCTTCCTCCACAAATCTTCCTCTGATACATTATTTAGAGTCTCACTGATTTTGTGCCCAAACCTAATCCACCCTGTTCCGTCTCTGAATGTAAAACACCGCAGGCAGTATCTCAGCAGGCACGAGGATGGTAAAGTTTGATCCTCAGGAGCATGAAGGATGCCATCAGAACCCAAATGCAGCACATACTTTTTCACAGTTAATAAAAAGATACTAAAAGTTACAGGAGTCATCATCTTCCTCTAAAAAGTTAGATTTGCACTAAAATTTCTCCTGCATGCAACAGGGAGATGATCTAGCAGTGTCATCTTTCACCAATCTGGTGCACAGTTAGACCCAGAAAGAACTAAAGGAAGCTGTGCTGAACACATAACACAAAATTGAGAGATATTTCACATGTGTGAAGCCAGAAGCCAAATCCTGAAAACATTTTATAATTGAGAAAGGAGACAACTGGCTGTCTTTTCCAAGGACTTTTAGAGACTCCACTTTACCACATGCCCAGTCCTGTCACTACTTCATGTCCCTTTTTGCTTTTTCTTCCTTCTTCTCCTCATAAAATTTATGTGTCATCATATACAGATCACTACTAGAATGGAAACAACTATTTCATGATTCGTGAGGAGGAAAACATTATTTCAGTCTGACGGAAGCAGCCGAAGTTATCCAACATGTCTAAAACACTTTCTTAAGGAAGTTCTTAAAAGCAAAGTTAATCTACTTTCTCTTAGAATAGCTAATAGTGCCTGTGGCTATGTTTGCATGCACAAATGTTTGTTCTCTATTCCACTTGCAGAAGTGTTCTTTGCCTAAAGGTCACATGCCAACAAAACATGATGATAAAAGTGTGTTATTACTCCTTTCCACTTCCACACTAAAGCAGAGAGAAAGATAAGTAACTAGAATATTTTTCCATGCCCGTATAAATCCTGACTGCCTTGAGAAATTCTTGTGTAGGGTTATTTCAGGGAATTCTTGAGGCAAACACAGTTTAATGGATGCAGAAACCCACACATCCTGGAGTAGGGAGGATAAAACTTCACAGTCCAGAGTGACTCAGTGAAAGTGCTCAGGAGTGGGAGAAACCCTTTGGTGTTGATGATCTACAGGATCATACACAGCAGTTTTATCATGTTGTTCAGTAACACCTAAAAGCACCATGGGTCCATTGCAGTGAAGATGCTGTAAGAAAAGCCAGACTCAAAATCAGGAGGTCAGGATATAATCCTTACCTGCCCACCACAACCTCTGGACCAGGGAAAAGACAGAGTCTCCTCTCCCAGGAGCCTGCAGGAGCTGATAATGTCTATGAAAGCAGGATCTTAATCATGTATCTGGCCTTTTCAGATTCATCACATTCTTATCTTAAATTAACAATTCAACCTGACTGTAGAAGAAGGTGGAAGCTATTTTTCTTTATGCTTGTTCTTTAAAAATTTAAATTTTGTGACTAGTAATGAATATAAGATTAGGTTAAGTATCTGATCTGAGAAGAAATTTTTCCTGATACTTTCCTATTTAATATAAATGTGTGGGTGTTTTTTGAAATGAAAAATTACTCAGGTGCCTTAGAAACCTTCTTCTTTGGAAACATGTGAAATGTCTGTGTTAGTTTCAGAAATTCAATTTAGTTCTTCAAGTCACTTGGGCACACTTGAAAATATTATCCTTGATCTAAACCTTGATAGAAAAAGATTAGTGTCTTCATTAAGCAACCCTCTTGAAATAAAACTTCTGTAAAGTTCTCCATTTTGATGAAAAGAGGTATTTAATAAACAAAAAAAAAACCCCAAAAAACAACGTTTTCACTTACTTGATTAAACACACATTATGGATTATTGCCAAGACAAAGAAAGCTTTAGCTAAGCATCCAATCTCAGCTTACTATTTTAGATGGTTATTATGTATAGTCTTTCCTATATATACCACTCTCATTTAGTCATAATAACTCTTTCATTTGCTATGTTGAGTTTGAAGAAGACAGAGCATTTAAGCTGTTTAAATCTGAGAGCATGAACAGAACCCTAGCAAAAGAATCTCTCTTCATATGAAGAGGTTATTAAGTAATTGGCCATCTCTGTTCAAGCCATTGAAATGATTGTTCTTTACAGTTATTACCCTGTGCTTTCAGTTTACACAGTTTTTCCATTTAATACAAGTAGAAGATAACTCACCAAGTTGGCAAACAGTGCTCTGATTAGCAAAACCATTTTGAGCTAAGACAAACTCAATGCAATTATTAGTGTAATCTTATTACCAAGATAAATCTTTGGACAAAGTTCAGACAGGAGCCAGTAGCTTCTATACGTAATACTGAATTTAATTACACCTAGTTAAACCATTAAATGAGAAAGCCTGGGCTAGGCTGGGAGTTTGTGGATGTTTAAGAAAAGGCCCAAGAGTTGACAGGTATCTCCTGTCCTCCTGTTCTTCCCGCATGGGTTTGGTGAGTGATTACAAAGCAGTCTGGCAGGACACAGAAGGGTGAAAAGGATCTGTTCCTGCACTATAATTACAACTCCCAGCATATATAATTCCATGTATTTAGTGTGCCTAGGATATGGGACCAAAACCCCTCCCCAGGAGGGTGTCACAGGCTGCTGTGTGTCAACATGACACTGATATTTGTTCACTCCCAAGTGCAGCCCCACATACCCAATGTTGCTCCCGAGCCAGCTCTGCACTGTGGCACACGGCACTCAGGACACTGGAGAGAGACTCGAATCAGGTCCAAGATAACCCAAAATCAATCTGTAACCCCTTCCACTGAGCAGTTAAAACGCTAACAGCTCCAGCTAAATGAACATGCATTTTACGACATTATTGCTGACCAGTTACCAGTGCTGTAAGAACCTCTGGCAGCCCTTCCTTCTGGCATTTTGCACTCCTGGTGATGCAAATCCAGAAGGACACAGCTCCAAGGTCTGCTCTGCTGAAGCCAGCTCAGTGTGATCACACAGCCTCAGGACCTGGGCTACACATCCTGACACCACTGTCCCCATCTCAGACCTGTTTTCCCCACATATACTGCTGCCTACAAGAGCACCCACCTTAAAGAAATAAGTTGATTCTCTTAGATGTTTATATGATTATTTTAAAGGCCTTGTGACAATCTGATTCAGTGGTGACCTGCTTTCTGTTTGCAGTCATCTGGCATGGACAGCAACAGCCCTGGCTCACCACAGTGGAGAATTAGACAGGATCTCTTATTTCTGCTAATTTAAGCACTGTGGAGGAAAAATGAGCCAAATCCTGCCAAACAGAAATGCTGAATGGGATTTACCACAATCACAGAGTGCAATCAACAAAAATAATGCATAAAAAATATTGCACATAGCACTTGATTCACAACTCAAATGGTTCTGTAGTACAGCAGATGTGGATACTTAGAGCACCCACATGCTAAATAACTGACGGAAGTCACGGGAAATATTTGAAAGAACACCTAAAACTTATAAAATTTTAAAAAATCAAATCCAACCAACTTCTGAGTTTGCATCTGTGCAGATCCAAGCCATATCTATGACACGTTAGCTATACTGGGAAACTTCAGAATACACTGCACAGACCAAGAAGTTATTTTTGAGTGTCTAATGAATTCAGTAGCATTATTCCTTTTCATTCTATTGCATTCTTGATAATAGATGGGTTTTATTTATTAATACACATTGATGGTTTCAAGATAAGTTTTATTCCAAATATGGCAGAATAACATTCTGAATTTGTGCATCACAGTTGCTTTCCACTAGGGAAAGAGCCGTTGGATGCAGGCAGCATTTGCAGGGTTGTTGCCATTCTAACTGGAGCAGAGCATATAAATTATACCACCATACTTCATGGAAAATCAGTCATTACTGTAATTAACCACCTTACTTATCCCCTCACGCTTTTGCCTTATCACGTCATTGACTATCTGCTTGTAATGAGTAACACTCAGGGATTATTGTTACATATACAATTTACGGTAATTATTAGGTTACTGACAATGAAATGACTTATAAAGCTAATAGTGCATCTTTGTTTCTCCAGGTTCAATTTAAGGAACTGTGCCATTCTCACTTCATTTCCAAACACCAATAAAGCTGTTTCCAAGTTGAAAATTCATTTTCCTTTGTACATAGACTATACATTTCTTAGGACAGAAACCCATTTCCATATTAGTCACAGTAGCAAAATGATTTCTCATTTACACTCAGGTTTATTAAAAACAAAGTGCTTTTAATATTGGGTGAAGCTGGATTAAAAGCATACATTAGCTTCTGACATTAAAATGGAGTAATTTTATTTCTTTAGTCTACAGTCTGAGACAGCATTAGAAGTAGACTCTCAACCGATATTTTGGAGTTGCAATTACATCATTATGAGGCAAATCTGGACTCCAAGCATTTAATGCATTAAGAGATGTATGTAGACTATAAAGGTGGATACACATAAAGGTTTAATTACAATTTCTTTTTTAAAATATTACTGCAAAATACTCAGTGAGAAACAGCTTTCCAGACATTATTGATATATTTTTCTGTTTTCCTAGTCTGCAGAAGGAGAACACTAAAATCCCTGAAGTTAATACGTGACGATAAGAATCAAAGCATCTCATTTGGAAAACTGCTTAGCAGAGCTGCAAACCAATAAAAGTGTTCCTTCACACACATAATTCTCAAAACTCTCAACAGAAGCACTTCTAGGTCTGTTGCCTTTAGCTGCTGGAACTCTCCTCCAAGCATTCTTTCATGACTTTTCTGACAGCTGCCTCTGCAGAGAGTCCCCCTCTCCCTTCCTTGTTCCCACCTTGGAGAAGTTAATAGAGACACTTCAATGCCTCTGTCTCACCCTGTGCCACCAATTCACCTCTGGAGAGTTCAACAAAGTGATCCACCCTTCTTTTGTTCTCTTTTCTCCTTGGTTGCCTTTATCTTTAGCTTCTTGAACTACACAGACACTTTTCCTTGTCAACTAGTTTGATATGGCCCTCCCACACCCAGCAGGTCACCTTGGGCTGCCCCAGCAGGGAACCCCTGCTGGCTCCAGGACAGTCAATCCCACCACTCATTCTTCACCAGAGATCTCTCCAGCCCTCAGGGGACAACAGGGAACTGCCCTCTGCCAACAGTTTCTTTGAGTTCCCGAGAAATCCAAGCCAGCTGTCTTCCCCTGAGAAACCATCCACAAGAGCTGAAGTTGCTTTTCCTCCTCCAGTCTATTGGCTTCTGGTACCAGCTCCTTCCAGGATGGGCTGACATGCCCCACAGGAGCTAGAGCTGTTTTATTTTTAAATCAGTAATTAATTTGACACTGACTCCCCTCACAAGTGATAATTTTCGAGGCCTCTGTTTTTCCTGTTTTTGCACTCAAAGAATATATGAGATCAGGATCATTATTTCATGGCTATTGATTGCTTATACACATTAAAAAGCAAGAAAAACCTACCTTTTAAATTTTATTATTATTGTTAGCCAATTGCATGCACAAATTAAAACAGAAGGAGCACTGTTTGGTTTTAAACATGCCAAACAGTTTGCATGTTTCAACACTGCATTGGAATGAGCCAAGATTTTTTTTCCTTCTTCTACCATGGTCAAATCACTTCTGAAGCGTTGATAAATCAAGTCAGCTCTTTATCTGCAAGATCAGAGTGGGTGGCTTTATTTTTGATGCATCAAGGACAATGGTAAAATGGAGAATGTAATACAACTCCCTAAAGTGCTCCCAGATGAGAACTGGGTTGGAAAGAAATGCTAAGATCAGGGTGACCAGGGACACTGGAGCCAGAGTGCCACGGTGGAGCAGCGGCATACAGAGAGGGGGGCTGGTGGGGGCTTGGCAGCTGTTATCTGTGAGCCAAAACAGACTGCTCTGCTTTTGCACGGAGCAGCACAATGTACAGCAGCACAGGCACACCTTCTGCAGGTGCTGGACCTCAAGAAATTAGGCTAAAAGAAGTGACATGCCAAAGAAGGCTGAATCAAGTTAGACTTCCTAATGGGACTGGGCAAACCCGGAGAGGCTCTGTGCTCCTGCCCTGTGGGACACTAAGAGCTGCATCCTGGATACAACCAAAGTGAACAGAACCCAGAATCCTGCTTTTGACAAAGAACAAACACAAACTGCTTAGGGAAAGAGTTTAAGGCTCGAAGGGGCCCTGAGCAACCTTCTCTAGTGGAAGGTGCCCCCAGCTCGTGGCAGGGGGGTTGGAACAAGATGATCTGTAAGGTTCCCTTCTAACCCAAACCATTCCATGATTCTATAATAAGCAAGAGAGCACGAATAATACCAGCACGCCCTCATCTCCTCTGCCAAGAACCAGTTAATTGATTTGCTGAATTAGAAATGTAAATAGGACTCACGATTTTAAATAACCATTAATGGACTCATCCCTCATGAATTTATGCAGACCTCTTCTTAAACATAACTACTTTTGACTTTCAGAAGACTTTGAGGCAGAGTAAGCTTAACAATTATTAGTTTTCCTAGGAAGAAAAAAATTACTTTTTATTGCTGGTCCTTCATCTGTATTAATAATTTCCTTTTGGGTCCTTGCAGTAGTAAATCCATGCCTCGAAATTATTTTCAGATCTGTGTATCTGCCACCTTCAGGTCTTCGGGATCTCTTGTCTGGTAAGAAGTAGAAGCAGATACCCCCCAGCAATCTAACATGGCCCACAAGTAATAGTCCTCCAGTTCCCTGAGATTACTTCAGTTACATTGGTGTAAAATTTGAATTCCATTCCTTAAGAGGTCAACATGAAGACTACCCTCAGGAATGAATTCCAGAGTCAAGTCTTGAGGGCACACAAATTCAGATGTGTACCTTGGCGCTGCTAAAACAGAATTATCCTAAATGGAAAATTTAGGAATTTTTTTGTCATAAACTGACTGATGTTGAAAGAAAGGCTTTTGTAAAGCTTCAGTCACCAATGTATAGGGGGAAAAAGATCTTTAGTAACGAGCCTAATGCCAATAAAGTGAGCAAGAAGCACATGGATAGCAACGTAAGGTAAAGCTTACAGTTATTATAATCCTACAATGACACCAGACTCTCAAAATGCTCTCTTTCAATAGAACAAAAATCAATTCTGCTTTAATGGAAGAATATTCAACCTCATTACTGTTCATTTTTAAGCACTCAGAATAAAAACAAACAAAATGCAATTATTTTTTCTGTTATGGTAACACATAAGACCCCCTACCAGGGCTCTAATGAGTGAGGCACCCTTCAAACACAAGATGGGATCTCTTGCTTGAAGTTCTTACAAAATAAGTTGCCAAAAAAGCTGACATGAAGAAGAGAAGCAGCAAGTGAGACTGTAGTCATCAATTCTTTAGTTCCTTCCAACGGCGTTGGAAGCTGTTTAATAACTCACAATCATTTCTATAGACTCAGGAAAGTGACTTCTGCTGCTATCTCAGTAGGTAACCATCAGCCCCAAGTAGTTTGGTTTTTTTATCTTACAGATTTATACATTTAAATATATATATATATAAAAATACATGTATATAAAATACATGAGTCAGTTCATGCTTTTCCACTGCTCTACAAGTAATTTGTGTAGTAGTTCCACAAAAGTTACACTTACTTAGTTGAGCCAAATTACACAGTGTTTTTTAACAAGTGACCACAAGGACCAAAAGGGACTTTGAATCAGACAAGTGGGTTACAAGGTCACTCCTAGAGCATTTCCCTGCCCAGGCAGGCCAAACGTGTGGCCACATCCATCCTTAACTTAAGGTTACCATAGGTTTAGAAACAGCATTCTTGACCTCATAGTGCTTTTTAAAAAATATAGTATTTTAACTTCTACTCTTTGTATCCAGAGTAAAATGGAAATCAAACACTAAACAATGAAAAATTAAATATAAAACTCAACCAAGATACATTACAATGAGTGTATTTGGTCATCATAAAGAAAGGCAAAATCAGTCCCAACAAGGTGCTATACAACTTCTGATGAAACTGTCCTTTATGAAAGACATTACTAATTTTTCTTCTGAAATAGGTCTTGCAAAGCTAAGTAAAATCACTCAACTAAACTGCAAAAGTACTTTAAAGAGTCAAGCTGGTTGATAAAATCAAGGGCTGCCAAGTGACCTGAACAGATATACAGAAAATACCACTGGAAGATTTTATTCTGAATTTGCCCGCAAAGGCACGCTCAAGGTTGTGATTCCCCCATAAATTGACTATACTATTAATAGTCACAGAAGCATTACTGGCAAAATAGAATAGGAGCTACAATTTCAGCAACAACTAAGTCAGCAATACAACATTTAAAGCGAGTAGCTGTCAGAAGTCGCTTTCAAAACCTCTCTCAGGCTTTCTGTTACTGACTTAGTGAAACAGGTGATGCCACCTGGTAGCCAGAGCACTGCGATGTGCTGGTCTCTCACTGTTTGTGCTGATTCACACCATTTACCACCTCCCTGGACAGAGCTTCAACAGAACAAAATGTTCATATAAAAATAGGAAGTCTCACGGACGAGTCCAAACCGTGTCTTGAGCTGTGCAGATTCACTGCAGTCAACAGAACTGAGCTGAGCTCGTTCCTTATTTTCGGGCTCTTCAATTAAGGAATTTGCACCAGGAGTAAATTTGTGCCAATACCTTTAGGTATGTGAAGCGATTCTGCTTCTGTTGGGTGGGACTTGACAAAAAGCACTGAATCAAAGACCATGGGAGCCAACCAACATTTTGAAATTCTAATTGCTGTTATTTACGAGGCTGAGGGAATGAGGAAACAGAACCTGCTTTGTACAATGGCCTTGTGTTGCTTCCAGCAGAAGGGCTAGAACTACTTTGTTTCCCATTTTACTACAAAAACAAATTGAAGAAACTTTCACAAAAAAAAACAAACCCAAAACAAACAAAAATCAAACAAAAAAACACCAACTCACAGTGGAGCCACTATTTTAGTTTCCTTTCTCATATTTTCCATACAATCAATACAAAGCTGACTTTTGTACTGTCATCAATAATTAAATACATTGAAAGCTATATTGATTCTCAGCTACAATTTGCATTTTGCATCTTCCTAAATCATTTTAGGAATCATAAAATGAGTAATATTTTTTTCCAAAATGCTTAAGACACGCACACACGATAATGTCAGTTGGTTTTGATGCAATCTGCGCTCACATTCAAGATCTGGTAAAGCTGAGCCACTGCGAGAAAGCGCAGTGAAGTCTTTCATAAACAAAGATTTATATGTACAACAAACACGTGTGCTTGAACAAATTCATGGTCTGTGCACTGACCTCAGACTCTCAGGTTAATATCAGCATCTTCTTAATGGACTACAGTAGAAAATAAGATTTCATGGACATTACCCCTGAGACACCCAATCTTTACTGGCATCATCAAACAATTACAGCATTATGGAAACTCAACCAAGGGTGAGAAGAGGAGACACAGAAGAAACACAATTTACTGTAATTAATGTTATGTTAATAGCATGCATTTCACAAACTCACTGAAGCAGGAATTCCATTGCTTTATTCCTGGAATACAATGCAAAAACTGGGGCATTGTGCACTCAGTGCACATGGCAGCAGAGCTGCAGAAGGCAGGGAATAAAGGGCAGGTTTCTATGGTCAGGTGAGCAACTCCTTCCTGCTCCCCTTATAACTCTTTCTGGAACCAGTGTAAAGCAAGAATTCTGTTCATGTTTTCACAGACAGGTATTTCCCTCTGTCACTCCCAGACAGCTTCAGCTTTATTTGAAAGAAACGATTGTGAAGGGTAACACTAAACTCTGAAATAACAGACCTGGTTGTGAGTAAAAATCATGTCTTTCTGCACACTACCCTGCTTTTGGGGGGAAAGTCTGTTCTCTACCACAAGAATTTATTTTCTTGTTGGGACTAAGACACAAAGATAATTTCAATTTGCTTCATTTACATCCATATCATCCTGTAATTTATTAATCAGTATTGATAAGTTAATTTAAAAGCTGATAGCTAGAGGAAAAGGTATGATTTTGTATTTAGAATTAAACTCCCCTTCTCTGCTGTTTCAATAATATCCTGCCTGGCTCCTTCATTCCTTTTGCCTCTTCCATCTTTTAGAGACACTTTTGGAACATTTCAAATCATATGTGCTCCTGGCACATTTCTCCTGAAAACAACTTGTAAATTTTTTGTTGCTCACCATATTCCCATTTAAATAACAATCCCAGGTAAAATTACTTAAAATGCCTTTTTTTTTTTTTTTTTGGATCCTTACAGATGTAACATCAGCAGAAAAGTACAGACCTAGAGCTTGTAGAGAGGAAAGTCTACACCAAGAACTTTTACTTCAAAAATCTCTTAGAAAAACTAAAATGGAAGATGAATTCATGAGGTAAATAAGTGGGTTAAGGCCATACCTTACATCTAGTACAGAATAGGCTGTTTCCTGGGGCAACAGGTCAACATCAGCAACAAAAAAAAAAAGCTACAGCCCCATGTCTGCAATCCTTATGTCTCCTCTATATCACAGGAGATATGTATATACAAGTACACCCACATAATATAGCACTATTTATTTTTAAAGGCACACTAGAGATCTTCTTTGTGCCTTGATCAACTGCCTATGAACAAGTTTTCTGTTTAGATAATTAATAAGGCTCACAGCTATAAACTGACAAAGTTCATTTTGCTACTTTGATTCATGGCCAATACTTATCAGGCATTTAAATTTCTAAGGTGAATCAAATCATCTGCTAATCTGTTTGCTGATAAGTGGGAACTAGACAAGTTTTGATTTGAATGAGAAGGAGGCTGATCAGAGGTGAAAATTATATTAAATGTTAATTACTGTAAAAAATTGATGCGACAGTTTAAGTCAGGCTAGGAGTGAATATTTGATTTCCTTTTGTGTTCAAGGCCAGGAGACATCCATTAGGTAGCTTGGGAACACAGAACCACACACTTCCAAATCATTATTATAACCAGCCAATGTACTGTCTAATGAAAAGGCATTATGCCTGATGTAATTCTAATTACAGAATTATTGTATGCTTATACTTATGTCTTTTTGCAGTACACTAACAAAACTCAGTGTGCTACAGACTCGGAGTTTGCCCTGCAAACAATTACACACTCGAGCAGCCTTCCTCTTAGGAGAGGTTCCACTTCAATGGCTTTAATGAGACAAGGTCATGTGAGCAAAATTCCTCTTACATATATTAGAAATTTCTCTCCTTAGTATTTAACCTTTGGGATTTTTTTACATTAACAGTGTTGACTTAAATTTGGGGGAAGGGGGGTCCCCCAGTTGTTTTTTTTTCATTTGCTTCTCTTTGCCTGTTTTCAGTAAATTGGCAGAGCAGATCTATTTCAAACAGACTTACCAAGACAAAAAGAAATATTTCATTGCTGTTGTGTTTTAAAACAATGTCCTAGTTCATGATAAACAAAAGATCCCAAACATTGCTTTGGGGGAAGGAAAATTAAAAATGGAAGTCTGAAATAGAAAAATACTAATATTTCACTTTTGTAACAATAATAAAGTTAGTATCATTGCTAAAAGATTCAACCCTAAAATTTGAGTTTCTTACTATCTTTTATTAGCTTTATGGCTTCCACAAATCTGAACAATGCAGTGTTTTAAATATTCAGGACAAGCTGATGTTGTGATTTCCCTGTTGGCTTGACATCCACCAAGATCTGGAACACAACAGCTACTTTTCCCACTTTTTGCCCCCTTCAGCCTATTTCCCTCAGCATACCAAGCATCCAACAAATAATGAAAAATCCAGCTGCTAATCTCAGCCTACAGCAGTATAAGTCTTGAGGCTGCCCTGGAAGCGAGCAGACATCATCCTTGAGAGGGCAAAGATTTATCAGGACATGACTGGGTGTTTCAGCCCTGCTCTGTCCTCCCGACATTTGATTAAAGAGATGTGGCACGGTCATGAGAGGTGGCTATGAACAGTGGCCACAAAGTTCAGCCAGAGACATGTCAAGCCTGCCCTGGTATTTGAACAAGGCTCGTTCTGTATGAGAACTGCTGTTTCAAACCTCTTTAAAAGAAAATAAAATAAAATCTGAGGACATGGCTCATTAAGTTCCTTTTCAATTTGCACTGGAATATACATCTCTTTAACCGAGTCACTCAAAATTTGCAAGTAGCCACAGTACATAAATTGTTCACCATAATTTTTCCAAAATCCTTCCAGGAGGTCCATCCCTGGGTCTGAAATATTTCTGTACAACTCCAATTACATTCAGTAGGATCTGAACACTTACGTCTGCGGAGAGTATGACATTTCTACTCTAACTAAATTCAACGTTTATAATGCCAGGCTATTTATTTACTGTCACCCATAACTTACAGTGGTGCTGGGTTTTGTCTTGTATTTCTGATACACTCTCTATTATTGCTCATTTATGAAAATAACCTGTGCCATCAAGAGTTCTAGTCCTCTTTTTATTAAAGAGTCAGCAAATAAAATTACAACTGTAGAAACAGATCAGACTTGCTGACCTGTGGCAGAGTGCCATCACAAGCAAAATAAATACAAGTTTTGAATTACCATGGGTATGTGCAATGCAGACTAATATTTTTCTATCATTACTTTTTACACAGTCTTTTATATTAATTTGTTGAAATGAACTTGAGCAGCACTTAGGGACAGTTCATATTAATCTCTAAGATAAAACATCTGGGTTATCACTGTCACAGGACCTCCAATACTGTTCAAGGTGTACAACTGGATCCACACTGGACATTGTGAAAAAGCATTATTTTTCTTTTTCTCTGTCTCCACTATATTCATATGAAAATTTATGAGATTTCTGAGACTAAAAGCTGGAAGTTTTGACTGTGGAATATCAGTTCATTTTTCAGGCAAAGAAAAGGACTGATGGGCCCTTAACAACCAGAAGAAGGGTTAATCTCTGCTGTGGACTAATTGAAGTACCAAGGGAGATTTTAAACTAGAAGCATAAAGTCAAGCTATAAAACAAAAAAATGAAGAGCAGAAAAGTCCAAGATTTCATGAGAGTTCAGCCAAATTAGGAAAAAGACAAGAAACGCTTCAGTTATCACTGTATTAATGACAGGAATCTGCAAAACAAAGGAAAATGAATTGGAAACTCACCACTGGGAAGAAATTTCATATAATTAGCATTAGTGAAGCCAGATGGGATGGTTTGCAGCATCACTGAAATGCTAAAAATCCTGTTTTATAGTCTGCTTAAGGGCAGAATGGGTGATAGAAGTAGAAGTGTATATTAAAGACATCATTACTTGTTTTATGGTTAGTGATTACTGTGGAGTGCCTGGTTTGAATGTGTAGCAGTGTTTCCAGCAGCAGCTTCCCAAAGGAGGCACAGATGTAGCAAACACAGCTGGGGAACAGGATGGGCATCTCCTCCAGCACATACCTACATTATGCAGGAGAAAGCATCTAACACAGGGCTTCGGTTTGAGAACCTCGCAAAAGCTACTCCTGCCTTGTAGTCTAAAATTTGTGTGAGTTACTTCAAGTTACACTTGAGAGCAGACATTGAAATGAACTAACAGAGTGTTAGCTAGCTCTATATACAGCCACATCCTTAGCTAGAGCAGTAGGTTTAATCTCAGCACCAAAGCCTGAATTCATTTTGAGACAAGCGACCACAAAATACAATGCTGGATGTGAAAAAAGGTAGAAAAACTTGGCAAAATATTAATTCAGAAGTCTGAAATAGTTATTCCAAATGAAAGGTATGAAAACTAATGGATTCTTTATTTCCTTGCATTATGCTCTCAAGATGGGAACAGTTTCAGAAAACAAGCTTACTCCTACAAGTTATGCAGTCTCTAAATAATGGCACTTGGAGCAAAATGGAATCAGTCACGGAATCATAGAATATCCTGAGTTGGAAGGGAACCACAAGGATCAAAACTCTAAAGTTTAGAGAGTTGTATAAAACAGTCATCAGATCCGAGACACAGATAACAGATACTGTGTCCACTTTCAACTGTTGTACTTTCCAGGTAATCACTACAGAAAACAAGCACAGTCTTTCTAGATTAATACTTTCACCACAGTCACTCACATCACCCAGTTGAGCCCAGAGAACACCTCAGGGACTGGTTTTAAAGGCCGAATCCAGATCCAAGAGCAGAGTTTAGAAAAATACTCCATTTATTACCATGATACTGCATAGTCTAGCCTGATGTGTTCATACCAGAAAGTTTCTGTTAACATAAGTCAAAATTACACAGAATTACATCAGCAGACAACTGCAATGTGTTCAGCCTTGGCAGTGTGTTTAATGACACATGTATTTGTGATTAGAACTGGAAGACTTTATTTACCCAGTAGCTTGTTTTAATAAAGGTATCTTCCTATGATTAGACAGCCTGCATAGAATTTATAAGCAGAAAGAGCAGCTGATAAGAAAAGCTATGAGCTCTTACATACTGTCCTGAATTGTAAAATACCACAAGAGAACTCACCAAGGAAAAATTGCTATGCACTGTGAATAAGCACCCAGCACAGCACTTGCTCTTTGCATTTCAGATGTGATAATCATCGTCACTGGAAGTCTCAGCTTCACCAGAAAAATGCATTGAGTTCTATAGTTCAAACTTCTGTGAGACCTGCTTGCTAAAACAAATACATTTTCAGTCTCGTTTTCCAATATAATCCCCACAGAGAAAACTCAAATGTAGCATTGCATAGAAATGTATTTTGTGCCTATATAACATAAGTCCTAAAGCACATTTCTATTGATTTCTCCTGTTCAATAGAAGGAACTGAGTTACACACTGAGTCTTAACTGGAAACCCTGATGTTTAGGTCATTACTTCTAAAGCACCAGATATTACAGCCAAACCCACACAACTCTTTAGCACACAGCAAAAAGTCTATCTCCAAGGTTATTTTGGAATTCATTTAAAAGCAGCTGAAAACATCCTACTTCAATGTCAGAAACCATGACTGGGTACTTTGAAGGCAAAAACTGCTCACAGCCACCAAATTCTAGGATTTTTGCTCCTTTCAGTCCATCTGTTTGTTATCCCTGTAGTGCTAACAGTAAGAATCCCATGTTTTTCTTTGGGGTGTTGACGGACAAGACAGGCTGTGCAAGGAATCTTTTCTACATATCTCTAACTTTTTGTGAGTATGACTTAAGTGAACAGGAAAAATTGTAACTCAAAAAACTGAAAACATCTAAATTGAGAAAAACCACTTAATCTGCTTGACAGACTTTTTGTTTTACCTACATTTTCAAATGTTTTAGAAAATAAAGTCCGTGTCATTAGAACAGATGAGAACAGATATAAAAAGAGGAACACACGTTTTTAACTCAAATTACAAAGAGAGAATTTAGATAATAAGGAAATTAAGTGACACAAGATGAGAGAAAATTCAGTGTTTTAGTAAGAAACTGTCATTTAAGGTTTCCCAGGTCCTGAGCTGGTGCTATAACTAAATTCCATCTGTTGAAGCTTCTCAATAAATACAGAGTCTGAGAGTGGCTTAAAGCACTGGAGGTTATACTTAATGAACCAATCTGCTGAAGCTTTATACTACTACCATTTTAGATAAGGGAAATTAAGTGGAAGTATAAGCATATTCAGATTTCCAAAGGGTACTTGATGAGATTCTATGATTTAAGATTGCTTAGCAAATTGGGAACCACCAGGTTAATTAGGACAATTTGCTTGACAGGCAATGTCTCAAGAGCAGGAATTCATGCATTAGCAGTTCAGAAGACAGTGGTAAGTACAGAAATCACTTGAAAAGTCTAGAAAGTAATAATAATTTAAAAAAACACTAACAGACGACATCAACTAAAGCGCCAAAGAAATGGCATGAACTCACATGGATTGTAAGCATGAAAGGCTGAAGAGGAGCAAAACCAGGAAACTGACATATTAGAGAAATGACCAAAAATTAACTACTCAGTTCACCAAAAACTTCAAACACGAGATTTCAGAGAAATATGCATCTATAAAAAGTTGATGGGGAAGAGCTGCTGGGTCACAGTGTTTCAGAAAAGGACAAATCACGGATGATAAAGAGCCATTGATACCACGCCATTGTAAAATAAAGCATCCTAGGAGTGTGCTCTACATCTTCATTACAGATTACATGGAAGCAATAGCTTGGGCCGCAGAAGGAAAACATTCAGGCTGGCTACCAGGAAAGTGGAGAGGGTAACTGGGACATGGGAATCAATAGTCTGAGATACACTCTCATCATCAGTGCAATGGATGGTTCTTCATCCAAGATTTAAGAGGAAAAATAAATTACAGAAAATGTCTTCCCTACAAACTCTGAGTCAGGCAGAGTGGCTCACACAACCACACAGGAAAGCTGCTCTCCCTATTCCCTACATACATCCAGTGGAGAAAAACAGGCTTCTGCACAGGGGAAGCTTTTACTCTGAAGTGTATTCCAAAAAGACTTTGTCTCTTTTCTGACTACCAGAATGTGGGGAGAAAACCCACATTTCTGTTGAAGCTTCTCAATAGAAATTTTTTTTCTGAAGAAAACTTGTCTAATCTAGGAAACACTTGAATTTAAGCATTGTCTTAAGCATGTCACTATGGCTCTACCTGGATCAATGGGATTTATGTTTGTTTCACAGTAGTTAGTGCTAAGACCTTCAATACTTTATAAATATGAAGCTAAGTTTGACTGAAGTTAACAAGGAAAAACTGAAGCTATCACAACAAGCAGAGGTAAGAAGTCATAAACCTCACTGCTGGAGAGCTCATCCCAAATCTGCATGAACTACTCAACACTACAGACAAAATGCTAAGAGCCAAAGAGGCTGTAAGTGCCTCAGTAAGTGGTTCAACAGGAGAACGCAGTTCACTGCAAATTAATTCAGAAGCAAACAATAAATCTCCCCATACCCTACCCAAAAAGGGAAGGTCTTGTGAGACTATGTAACAACTAGCAGGGAAACATCCTGTAGCAGTTTTGCTGATGTTACTGTGTTTTTAACAGGTAGCACATCTCTCCCCTACATGGGTGGCATCCTGGACACAACACCGTTACTGGTCTGGCACCATCTCACATCAAAACCTCACAGCCCCTGAAGAACATAAATGCGAAAGCTATTTAGAGAACCTAAAAGATCCTTTAAAAGGTTATTTCTTATTTGGGGGAAAATAAAAATGCTGACCTAGCCTAACATGAAAGATTTATTTAAACAGTAAAAAAAAAAAAAAAAGAAAAGGTTAAAAGAAACAACATCAGATCATCAGGTGGTGTCAGCTGGCAGAACTCCATTGGCTTTAAAAGTAACTGCACTTATTTCTGCTAGTTCAGGATTTTTCTGGCACTAAACATGCTCCATATTAAGAGTAGCCATTCTTAAAAAGATAAAAGGACCACCTGTTAGGACTGGTCACTATTACCACATACAGAGAAAGAATAAAAATCTGGAATGCAACTGAAGCAAGAAAAATTTGAGACGTAATTGTCTGACTGTTGACAAATGCTGTTAGTTACATTTTGCTAACAAGACAGGTGAAAGGAAGAAGAAAAATGCAGCCAAGAATATCAAGAAAATTTATAATAATGATGCAGTAGCGCTACAAACATTTCCAAACCTAACACAAACTAAAATTATTTCATATATTTAGCTTTAAGTTAGCATAAATAAAACTTGTCACTGCCTTTTTGCTGATATTTTCAAATATCCACAGTACCAGGTTTATCCTCCTTTTGCTGAACTTTACAGTAAAATTTCTAGAGCCTCTAATAGGAAGAGCTTATGCTAAACATATCTGGGAGGTACTCTCCTGGCAGAGAAAACTGTTTCCTATGGGTATTCCTCATTTAGTGTTTGTCATCCCCTTTCAGGGCCTCTGCTTTCTTCTGGGAAATGCGAACTGCAGGCCAAGATCTTCCAGATCATCCCTCACGAACACAAACTCTACCACCTCAGCCTGCCTTGAGGGATGGGAGGACCCACTCTGGTAGGCAACATAATGTAATTTTCTTTATCATATCTTTTCAAATAGAACAGATTTTTAAAGACCTGAAATACTCCAACCCAGCTACATATAAGTCCCTTCCCATTTGAACTCCCCAGGGTTTTTTTCCCCTTTTTTAAATGAATCCTGGTAAAAAGATTTCTCCTCTAGAAAGTCCTTTTGCATAGAGAGATGCTCTTTGTCCTGCCCACCAAGAGAAAAATACAACTATATTACGTTTCAAGCCACAGGACTTTACAAGCTGTACAAGACATTTGCTACCCTTTTCATCTAAGCTGAAGATGTTATTTGTCTTTAACAGTGAATTCTATTGAGAAACATCCATTTCCACACAAAACAGAAATCCTGTGTATCTGGAAGAAATAGGAAATAAGAATATTACTGTGCTTATGCAACCCCAGTGTCAATTTAGCATAAGAAAAGCATCTCTCTATGACAGGAAAGATTCCTACATCTGATTTTATTCTCTGTGCTCAGGAAAATCCAAGACAGTAATCATAACTATCTCTGTATGAGCTGACAGCCTGCAACAATATTTGCCTCAGCTGATTACTTAGCTCTGCCATGGATCCTATTACCAGGCTTCCTGACTCTGTCTGCCTGCCTCTCTTTTGAGAGTTTGAGATACATTTATTTGATTTCCTCTAAGATTCACACTCACCTGTAGGGCTTTGGTTCTGGTTTTGGGTTGTTTTGTTGGGATTTTTTCAATAAGTCTGTCAGAGCCCCAGAGCAGACACGTCCAAACCAGGCAGAGTGACAATTTTTTGTAACACTGTTTCACAGAAAGATAAACTACTGAAATGTGGCTGTGATATGCTGGATAAAGCCAAAGTTTAAGATCAAAAGGAGAATTATATTGACAACAATCAAAACACACCTGCCTGATGTCAAGACAAACCACAGTGTACACACGAACCAAATTTTCACATGGCCTTGTGCTCTACTTTTGATTTTCTGCACAGAAGGAGACACAGACAGAGATGATGTTTTTGCTAACATCTGTTACATTTAGTGCATGCTCTGATCTTCAAAGAGATAGGGAAAGGGTATTCTCAATTTAAAAGCCACCCCAAGCATTATCTCCTGGGTCATATCAGTGAGAACTTGCCCCAGGTGAGACACTGCTGCTGGCTGGAAGTCCGGGGGGGAATCTGTGCAGCCTCATTTCAGCTACTGCTCACCTCATCCTGGAACTTGGCACCAGTTTCTCTTTGCTGAACCTTTGCCTTGCTTCTTGCATGGATTTCAAAACACTTTTGTGTATCCTGTGTTATTTGTTTACACCAGGACCAAATTGATCGTTTATAATGAAAATTGCACCAATGGGATTTCAGCTCCTTTTCTGTTTGCAAATTGCCTGTGAACAAATTGCAGAAGCCTCCAATGGATAACTCAAAAATATTGACAATTTTTCATAGAGTAATTAATTGGACTTACAAGCTGCTAGCAAATATTTCATTGTAGTTGCACACTCCCTGCTGTGCTGGTTAGTGTTAAAAGTTATGTTGCACCAATTCTGCTCTTTTATTGGGTCTCTTCAGTATGGTAGACTCAACATCACCTGACTTGAAAACGATGCATCCAGCCATGAAAATAAATTCTGAATCATGTACTTGAATGTCAAAATTAAAACTCACAGTTCAGAATTCTCTTTCCACTTCAGAGCATATTGCAGTTTTTGAGATGAATAGTGTATTTTTGCTAATCTTCATCTTGCAGTGTTTCCACACTCTCTATCGTAGGAAGTATCTTCCAGGATTACAGGAATGTAACCAAGGCAAAGTCATCTTAACGTTCAAACGCATATTTGCTATTTCTATCCTGTGCTACCTCTCACCTTTGTTTTCAACACTTGAACAAGTATGTGATTAATATGTAGTTCATGTCATTAAACGGCTTTTCTTCCTCCTGGATGATTAATGACAGTGTTAAACAGATACTCCATTTCCTTCTCTTGGAATCTTTAGAAAGATTTTAATCCACGTTTCAGTTCCCACAGCCAGGTCAATTTCATTTTTCTCAGCTAACATCTTATTATTGTTTGCTAAAATCAGGAAGATTTATTTCTATCACATACCTTAAAATGAGTGTATTTCATAATTAAGCAATTTACTCTCTATAAAAGCTAAGCTGTACATAAAATGTCTTCACAGCACTCAAGTTATGATAACAGCTAAAATATTAAGTACCCAAATAACAGTTTTAGCCAAAAAGAAGAAATCGCACATCTGAAAATAAGATGCAGCTGCTAGATCTTGTGGCAAAAGGTGACATCTTTTCCTTCTCCAATAGAAGACCACTCCCATTCCTCACTGACAGAAAGGGGCACAGGCTGCTGTGGCTTCAAGCTGCCTTTGTCCTCTTCCAGTCTGATCTTATCTATGTTCCTTCAGACCCAGGGATTCACCGTAAAATCACCATCATCCAGTTTCATGCAAAGGTAGGGTATCTCAAGTACGCTCAAACACTGATATTTCAGTTAGACCAATAGTTCCTAAACATAGATGTTTACATTGAAAAATGCCTGGATTTTTGCAATTTGAAATTTGGGACAAAGCTCTGTCACTATGGGGAACTGGCAACAATTTCATATGCAGCTAGGCTAGAGAGACATCTAATGTTTCATTCACAAGTGAAGCATGGGAAAAGCTTCCCAAAGAGGGCATGTAAAGAATGAACAAGTTGGACCCAAGCAGCCAAGAAAGAGAAATTTCCAGCATTTTTCTTCTCTTACGAGAGAACACAGCGTGAGAGAATGATTAGAAGCTGGGGTTCAGATTGAAGATACAGTATGGATTTTAAACCACTGGAGCAGTTACAGAAAAACATTTCCAAGAGATATATAGTAGGTTCTCCCCCTCTTAAAATATTTAAACCACAAGCAGATTGCTTTGAAATAGGCTGTGTCCTACTAGGGACAAGGTTGTGAGAGCTGGTACAACAGTCATTGCTTGGCATTGTGTGCTATATGAAGCTGGGCTGATCACAGTCAGGCCTTCAGAACTCAAAATTTATTCATCTGTAAGTCTGTTGATACAGACACAATGTGAAAAACATTTCTTTTGTTTCTTCCAGAACAAAAGAGCAGTATCTGACCCGAGACAGAGTTATTTTGTTTTGAAGAACCAGAAATCCTATGGAAGGCAAAACAAAGATTGTGGTGTGGAAAACTGAACTTTGAGGCTCTGTTCTAACAGAAAGTTACAGTAACAGAATCACAGAAGGAAAACGGCTTGCCTGGAAAACAGCTGAAATTGTTGAAGATGAGCAGAGGCACAACAGAAAACACACAGGGAATTCATATTCTGAAGTTTTTGAGGTTTTTCCATATACACACCAGGAAAGGTAAATGGAAACATCAATGTAGAGTAATTTCAGCTAAAGCCTTAAAAAAATGCTTTTTTTAAAAAAAGTAACCAAAACTATTTGAGTGAAGTCCAGAAAGAGCGTTCCTTGTTTCTTCCCTTTTGGTGTTGTGGTCTACATATTCAGCCTTCTTCTTTGTTACTTGAAGTTGTTCAAAACACGGGGTGGAGAAGAGGTAAGTCAGCTTTTAATAGGTGGTGTTTTTCCAAAAGAAACCAATTCAAGAGGGTATTAAGTGGTGAAGGCATTGCATAAGAGGGTATTAAGTGGTGAAGGCATTGCATTCTCCCTGACAGCAGCAAGGTGGAATTAATGTTTGGCTATCCAGACTAGAGAAAAAAAGCCATAACTACATTGCTCTTTGTTGACTTCTGAGAGTGGTAAAGTCTTGATATTACCCTGATAAGCCAGGGTAACCCACTTCCAGGGTAGCTCTTTCCTAAGTACATCACTGTTTCTCCTGATTTTATATTAATCAGATCTAAAACCCTTACAAGTAAATGATGATCAGAAAGAAAACACACACTCTACAAAAAGTGCAGTATTAGAAGACAGCATGCAAGCACCAGGAGAAAAAATAAGACATTTCCATTAATTCATATTTCTAGAACTCAACCAGATATTTTCCTCATATGAAGGAAAATAACATTTGTCCACTTTATTTCTGTGGTAACTATATAGCAAAACAAAATCCTTACTAAATGACATTTTTAAATCACTTAAGACACCATTTTATTATTACCTGACAATTCAATATAAGGTTGCTTAGGGGATATTATTCCAATTTATTCTCAGTATGCTGAATAGAGTTTTTAGAAAGCTTTTATTTCCCTATTGGTATTCATATTCTTTTGTGTTGGTTTTCTTATGTGTTGATTTTTCTGTAATAGAAAATTAATAAAGGATTGCTCCTTTTCAATTACAGACTATATGGTAATGTGAAAATTGTAGACTTGGCACAACGAAAAGGCCTTCAGTAAAAGAAGACTAAGTACTACAGTAGTGGGAGTAGATAATACACAGTCTTTAGATGAAAAGGAAGCGTCTTCATCAAATTGGACTGGTTAATAATTACACATCTTAATGCATTCTCAAGACAAAAACACCCAGTGAAGATCTGCTCCACTATTAGGTTAGACATCAACATAATAAACTGGCGGGGAAAAAGGGCCACTTAACAAGCCTGGGTAGCAATTTTGTAGATGATTTCTGTATGTGTGTTTGACTGCATGTTACTCCTGTTTCACCAGAAGGAGGTTACCTTATTATCTGGAAGTGAAATGAGATGAGTGCAGAGTTATATCATTGTAAGGATCAAGTTTTTCGTGAGACGCACAAAGATTACGTCAAGTAACAAGAGACCTAAGAACAGCAGTCTGAACAACTAAACTAAGGCTTAGAGTGCCAGCTGTAAAAGCATTTCACATTTCTTTCCATCTGAGATAAAAGCACTCTAAAATATCCTTAAAAATGCAATTTTTCACGAGGGCAGTGAAGGCACATCTAAACTAAAAGCAGGTACAGAACCAGAGCAGGTGAGCAGGGTTTCATAGCTGTGCCCTGAAGCTGCTGACAGAATTTGAACATCAGGATAACAGTTTCTCCCCTTCCCATATCAGGAATGGAGGGTGAATTTCTGTGGTATAAAAGACAGAAATGACTACTTGGACTGGAGTTCCACTGAGATGAGAAGTCATCCTTGTTCTAGGAAGCACAGAAAAATCAGCACTCGATTAAAGTACACATTTATATGAGTGCTAAAGACAGAACCTACTTCAGTGTCATTAGAATGCTTTGACTGCTCACTGTTTCAGAAACACTGGGAATTTAAGTTCTCCCATCAAGTGCCAAACAATAACAAAGAAACCTGTATTAAAATTTTATAGTATGGATTTATTTTCTAGTTCTCATTTCCACAGTCAGATGTACATGTGTGCAGTGCTGTCATGGGTACATGTTATTCCCCTAGACAACAGAAGAAATAGATCTCAATCTTATTGATTTCAAATCTGAGGCAAACTCTACTGAAATAAAGACAATGATTAAATTATGTAGACTATTTATTTGCATGAACTGAATGAAATTAATAGTAAAATTATATTTTCTTTTAAAAATCTTATTATTACTTCAAAATTGTTTTTTAACCTCACTTCATATATATATGGGTCAGTATTTTATCTTCATGATTTCCATCTTAATAATTACCTATTACTGCACATTACATAGATTTATTTATTCTACTACAGCAGAATTACAGTAATTAACTTTGTACCAATTACCAGGGTGCATATTAATATTCATACAATTTTACAGAAAGAATGATCTTGAAATCTCACAGCAGTGATGGTTAAAATGATTCATTAATGTTCTGCACAGGTTTCTTTTCTAATTCATTAAGAAAATATTAGCATAATCATGTGAAATTAATTTTCTTTAAAAGGTTGATATAAGTAAGGGATTAAGGGGACTGGTTCTAATATAAGAAACATGGCTTGCACCATGCTCTTGGTCTCCAGAGGCCAACTATCATATTTGAGCTATTATTTGCCACTGTAGTTTGATAATGAAGAAGAAATCAGAGATAGATGGAGGTAGTTGAGCTGAGGATTTCATTTTCACATAAAATAAGGAAGTCTCATGCACCCTCTTCTAACAGAGAGAAAATACACATTACTCTACATGAACAGGAGGCTGAAAGGAAATAAAATGAAGTGATAGGCTAGAAATGAGAAGAGCATCAAGAGAATGGAATGTGTCATGACAACGGGGTGAAGAGAAAGTTCAGCAAAGACAAGGAAAAGTAATCCAAATGGAAAAGACTTGAGTGAAAGTTAAATGTCCACTCAAAAAAAAAAAAGTTTTAAGGAAAAAGAAAATGCAAACTCAATAACAAATGGCAGTGACAGTGTAACAGACCTTGTTCATAGACTGATGTAGAAGGAATATGAGGGAGGAGGACATTAAGATCTCTTCCGCTATAACCCAGAGTGCCT
This sequence comes from Gymnorhina tibicen, assembly GCA_013399875.1. Classification (NCBI taxonomy): domain Eukaryota; kingdom Metazoa; phylum Chordata; class Aves; order Passeriformes; family Artamidae; genus Gymnorhina; species Gymnorhina tibicen. The sequence continues at coordinate 973,889 of VXAZ01005100.1, read as the reverse complement.
CTTGATAAATTCAGCTCTGGTATGTGCAGTTAAAAAAAAAAGGTGAGTTGTGGAGGCTACATTGAGGGAGAATAACTTCACTGAAACAAATGCAGGAAAGTGTGTGCTGTGAGCCAAGTCCAGGGTTTTTGTCAATACTACCTTATATCTGGCATTCCATTTTCCTCCTGGTGACTACACTTTCCAGGCAGCTTTTAGCTCCATAACAAAACCCAGCTCAGTAACACTTGAATGTCCTCCAGAGACAGAGGAGAATTGGTCTTCTGCTAAGAAAGTAAATGCAAAGGTTTTAATCTTCTTTGCCAGGACTTTATCAGAGGTGGTATTCAAAGAGCTCATTATAAAGATATATTCCAGGGGCTATGTTTTATATTTGTTTGCGTTTTTTATTTTCCTTATAAGACCCAATTGGCTTTCATGACCTGAATGCTCGGGCTCCCTGTCCGTGAACCTGCTACCCAACATCCACCTGTGCCAACCTCCTTATTCCTTTTCACAAAAGCACCTTATTTAATATTCCAATTATGGAAATTGATTATAAAAACATCTTCTTACCTAAGTCACAGAGCACCTGGATTTCTGTACCAAAGAAGTGCACGCAGACTTAACTCTTAAGGTTCAACATCCTGAAAATCAGCATTTCCTAGCGTTTTGCATCAGCGATGTAATAGTTAAACCTTGGTACAGTTTCCCAGTGCATTCCATTATTTACGGCCTCTGCAATTATTATTCTATGGCACAGAGAGTCAAACCTTTCACGAGTAAATTATATGCACATAAGTCCCACCGATTTATGACAGACATCCATTAATTCTTATATGCGCTCATATTATTCAATCTATTGATGTGAAAGGGCCGTATCTCACTTTAAGCAGCAAATCCACACGGATAGACAGGGAATGCAGTACACTGGGGATCTTGTAATGTGGCAGGGGCAGAGGGAAGGGCACTCTTGGATGAATGTGCACTTGAGAGAGACACAAGGAACGGCCCCCGCAATTTATCTCTCCTCCACATTGATGCAACTTAAAAAATATTTTACAAGTTTTTTTTTTCTTCCCTTCTAATTGCTTTGAGTCTACATTCTTTCACTTTAAAAAAAATTCTGCATTGTTAAAATTTAAAATGCATTTTTTTAATTTATTGGAATTGCAACATAATTGCCCCCCCACACTTTAATTTTCACTCTTAATCATTTTCTGCTTAAAATGCATTAAACCAGTATTTGTAGGTACCAACTCATGCCTGCAGGTTCCAATTTCTCAACAATTTTAAGTGTCATTAGATTTTCTTTTACTTTTTTCCTTTAATGTTCTATCTACTACTAAGCAAGATCAGTAAACTCAGGTATTTCAGTTTTCTGCTTTCCACAATTTTCTGCCATTTAAAGTAAAAAAAAAAAAATGCCCTTTAACATAGGAAAACAGAAAATTTCATTGTTTTCCCCAATTAATTTTTCTGAATTTGTCCTAATTACACAGGTTTCTTAAAAACCTCAAAACATTATTACTTTTCTAAAGAGTTTTTTCATCCAAATAAAAGCTACAGTTCTGAAGGTTTTAAATCTATGCGGAAATGCTCAGTTCACACATATAACACAGATCCTCATTCTCCTATTAACATCTCTCTTATTGATTGTTCCTGAATGAGGAAAGGGAATACATTCCAAATATACTAAAGGGCACACTTCCATCTTTTTTTCCTGAATGAGGAAAGGGAATACATTCCAAATATACTAAAGGGCACACTTCCATCTTTTTTTCCACATGGTCTTTTCTTTTTTTTTTTTTTTTCTTGCAACTTTACCTGCTCACTGGTGGGAAAGTTTTTTTTACTGACATGAAAAACTTCTTTGATAAAGGAATGAAAAACCACTTTCTGGAAGCTTTTAAGCTGCTGAAAGGTCATCAACAGGAAAAGCAAAGCAGATTATCTGTCCTCATTAATAATATTAAAAAAAAAAAAAGTTAGGAAGTCATGGACATACCTCTCAAAGAGCTTCATGGAAACTTTTTTTCAAGAATATTAGCTTCTCTCAATTTTATTAGCATCCTTTTCTTTTTTCGTCTCTTTGTTATAAAACTCAAGCTTTTAACTTCATCTAATAACTCTCTTAGCAGGATTTCCACTCCAATTTGTGATTCATTAAGTGTTATTATATAGAGATTTATTTCAAATTGCTTTTGGAAAACTAGACAGCTTAAAAGGGTGGGGGGGGGAAGCCAAACCCAGCTCCACATAACATACAGAGAGAAGACATTTTCAAGCAGTCTTAGAGAACGAAGTTCAGACTCCATTGCTGTCCTGACAGCTGGGTCAGGCAGCCACAGAGGTAATTTATTGTCAAACCCTAAGCAGATCTAAACTTTTGCGTTATCTCTTTAAAGCCTCATGGACACTTTAATTATAGCCACTCTGTGGGTAAACTTGGAGCAAGTCAAAGGAAGGCTGTAGATTCAAGGGCAGGGTACATAGAGATAACCACACACTGCAGGATGCCACTGTTACAATAAGCACTTCAAATAAAAAGAAAAAAAAAAAAGAAAAAATATTAAAGCTTGCACAAATGTAGGCAAACATCTGTGTATAAGGAGCAACCTGAGTGTCACCCACTCAGTGCTGGCTGGTGCTCCTGGATGCCATAGGTGATTTATGCTCCACCCAACATCTGAGAGTTACTGCATCCCCACCCTACCTGTTCTGAGAACTAAGATTTGTTCACTGATTCTGGGGTTTGATTTTTTTGGCTTTATAAAAGCAGAACAAAGTGAAGATATTAGAATTCCTCTTTTAAAAAGCAAAAATAATGCATTTTTCAGTGTTCTCCACTGTCTTTGCTTCACCTCACTGAGCTTTGCACAAGTCCTAACTGCCTAGGTGTTCCCTGTGCTGCTCTTGCCCTAACATTTTTGGTTTCTCTCAGCTCTAAAGTTTTAAAATGACCATACTGAAGTGCTGGCATGAAAACAAGGGTAGTGAAACAATTCAATTAAATAATCCAGTCCTACAGTTTTCTATAGCTCTTCTATCTACTCTGCTCGTTGTCCTCATTTATCAGCACCAAAGCTTGAAAAATTGGGTTCTCTACCATTCATCAACACTTCTGTGACAACCTTTTAACTAATTCTCAGTTTGATCATCCTATTAAAACTGGCAAACCTGATTTCCATTTTTTATGTCAGCTAGATCTATTCTCTTAAGAGCCTGAACCATTTGTCTTTCTTAACTTGCTATCTGGGGTCAATGCTTCTTGTTCTTTAAGTCTTTTATGAGATCACACTGCAACGTGCCCTCACTCTCTCTGGAGGTTCTCTCTTTTACTGCACTATTTTCTCCTTACTTCTCTGTTTCCCATGGGGTTTCTGGTTTTGGCTTTTTTGGCTTTGTTTAGCTTTGTTTTAATAACACATTTCATCCCACATCTCTTGTCTGAACCAAGCTGATATCAACTGCAGACAGAGCCTTCTTGAGATAGCTGAAAAACGCATTACGAAAAAGATAATCATGAAAATTATACTGGGAAGAGCTGCACCTAGCTGTAAAACATTTAATAAATCAGACTTTCATGGGCATGCAAAACCCACCCTATTTCAGAATTCACTCAATCATTCCTTTCTAACATCAAATATTACATGCATCAACCACCACACTTCATTTGTGAGATGATATTCAGCCATTACAAAATGAAATAAAAAACATAAAAGCATAGATGTTTTGAAATTGTTAACCTCACCAAGACACAGGGCAGTGGGGATAGGCTGACAACAATAAATTAGGTCCAAAACGTAAAAAATAAAATTCTATCAATGAATCAGATATCAATTGGTTCAAGAGAAAACAAGAAATGCAAATTACTTCCTGGCTTTAAGTCCATGGGGGAATCTTGCTTTAAAAACTGGAGATGTGAATTAAGCTTGCTGAAGTAATAAAAGACAAGTAAATTCAACTTTATAAGACTGAGGAAGTGTACAGCAAGTTGACAACCTTTCCTCATAGCAGATTCAGGAGACTGGTGAAGTCTCACAGATACCGTGATGCACTTCAAGTGGATTACATCAAACTCATCAAATCCATAATAGAATCATGATCTAGGAAATTACTTTCTTGATTAAGTATTCCTTGAAATGATGCTAATGGCAGAGGTTTCTCAACACACAGAAGTGTAGTAAAGGAACAATTTGATCATATGTCATTGCAGACAACCCAATTAAAATGTCTATTTGATGTTCAGTAACAGAGAAAAAGTAGAGTTGTGAAGTTCTATTAAAAATGAATAAAAATAGCCTAAAAATACAGAATTTCTAGTTAGATTTCAGGTACGCTGACATTGAACTAGTGTCTGACTGGGGCTGTCATATTGCTAGAAACATAGGACTGAAGAAGTTTCACTAATTTAAAAATAAAACTAAAAACATAAATGTATTAGAAAAAAATACTAGAATATTATTTGAACCTATTATTACAGGAGTTGTAAAGTACAAATCCAGAAGCAGTCACATCTCATCATATAGGCATAATTGCTGCTTCCTTTAACACACCCACCCCCTGCAGGCACTGATTTCTGCCTCTTCCAATATTCATTCCCTCCCAGTTCCAGGGCAAAAGCACATCTTCCCATTTCTACTGTACATCACCCCTATTAAAAGTTAACTATTATAAAGCACACATGCCATTCAGCTTCCAGCCTGGAGACTGCTAGAAATATTCAGTATGATGTCCTGGGAACACCCAAGGGTGCTTGGAAGGCACACTGCTGCTGCCTATTGCAGCATCAATGGGCACCCACTTCATCCCTCAAGAGTAGCCACTTCACATACACTTGGGTACTTCTTTTTTCAAATGCAATAAAATATCCTGCAGCTGAGTTTCTTCCCTCTTTGGAATATCTCAATAGGTTTTCATCCTAAACCACTTTGCATCTCAAAAGTAATAAGCATCCAAGCTCCCTGCTGGACTCAGGAACTCCTGCCTGCAAACTTAACCAGTTTCAGTATTTATCTTACCTCCCTCTCACTCAGCATTGTAAATGTTGCCGTAACATCAAGTTGTGGGTTTGGTTGGGGTTTTCTTTTGTGAAAGTCATGTAGCAACCCAATCCACTAGAGACAAAAGTAAATGAGAAGCTAACAGGATCTCATCCTATAAATGGGACTGAAACTAAGGCGAGAAAAATTCTGATTCTGGAAACCTGCAGCTCCCTCATCAATGCCTACGTGAGATGTCTGTGCCCAAACTTCTAATTCTTTTATTTGCAGCCATCACCTTGAACAAATAAATGAAAACATGCAGAGGGGCAGGTGGCTGTGCAGCTGCAGATGTCACTGTGAAATAGATTTGATCAGGCTAAACTTAGTGATGACCCAGTAGGAAACGAATTAGAGATTATAAAGGGGACTGTGGGCATTTTAAACAACCTGAATTGCATTTAAATTAGGCAAAACCCTTATGCAAATTTGTGCCACTTTGCATCTTCAGCGGAATAATTCCAAACCTATTTAAAACAATCTGAGAACATGACATTACCCCACTGTTCATTCCCTTGAAGCGCAGGATGGTGCTATGGTTTATAGCAAACCATTACAGATAACAGGACACAATTGTACTGCACATTGTCATTACTGGAGACTGGGTTTTGCAGTGCAGTTACTCAGAATAACGTATATCAGCTCACCAGAGACAGCAGGACAGCAGCCATTCCTTTCTGCTGTTTTCCCTTCCTGTTTTCTCGCCTCACAATTTGTTATCGAGACACTTTTCAGCTGTTTACTTCCGAGCAGCTCATTCTTACAATATATGACACGGCAAATAATTCAAGTTCCTGTCGCATTATTACATCGGTGTGCAATGGGGGAGCAACACGCGGCTCGCTGTGGGGTTATTAAATCACAGTGCTATCTCCACAGCTGCCACAGACATGCAAACAGACCTAACTTATTATTCCCCTCCTGTTTTTTCATTTACCCTCACACCTCCCCTCACTTTTGCTACCTCACTATGCTCCGTGTTGTCTTTCTAACATGAATAAACAAATAAATAACTCCAGAAGAACATGTGTTATTCCTTATGGGTTACATTCATCCAAAAGGAAATTAATGGCAAAACCCTCACTGATTTCAGAGGTGCCAAGGCGAATCCATTTGTTGCTCTAATGGTCTGAGTGAGCACATCGCTAGAATTTTCAGCCTTCTCTAACCTCTCAAAACGAGTTTGCATCCTTGCCATTGCATCTAACCATTAGTCCCTGTCCTCGGAGTGGCACTTAGTGTAAATCTGTGCAAAATGTTAAATGCAATTCCAGGCTGCAGCCCCCCGGCTGGATAAAAACATGTTTCTATAGAAAAAAAAGGACAGAGACCATCAGCTCATCTCAAACACCACTATGCATTCTTTCAGGATATGTTACAAAAAATAGAGATGTCTGAGGCTGTTCCAATAATCAGGTTTTGGAACCAAAAGCAATATAGTAACATAAACCCTTCAACCCACTAATTAGCCTCCCTGAAAGTGAGGTATATGAATTTGAGCAGGAAACTGGATCAGTTGCAAAATTTCTATGTGGTTGTTGACAGCTGTAGGTGGAAACACTTTGTTTTCACCTGACATCTGCTCCTTTGTAAAAACATCTTAGTTTTCACTGGGTTCCTAAGGACAAGTAGTCCCTGTAGTTCCTTAATCTTTTTGCTTTTAATCATTCAAGAAAGAACAGAGAAAAGGGTTGTTAATATACGCCTAGATAATCACACAGCTCAAATTCAGGCAGACCAATATGGGGACAGACTGTGTAGGGAAGTTTGTTGTGGTTTTATGGTTTGAGTTTGTTGGCTTTTTTCTTTGTCTCCAGCCCCTTAAAAGGTTTTGCTTCTTACACAAAACAGTGACCTGCAATTTTCAGATATCAGTCTAAAACATATCACAAAATGAAACCCTCTGAAAAAAAGAGACTGAACAAATGCACTGCAAGTGTTGGGTCACAAAAACTTGACCAATTCTGACACACGGAAATTTTTATTCCTCTCTCTTACTAATCCTTTTCACCAGCAGGATCTTTTGGGCTAAAGGGATTAAATTCAGTACTTTTGTAAAGGTCAGAAAGGATCATTTCTAAAATCTGTTCAACTTTCTTCTTTGCTTCTTTTGAACGGCGCACAAGAGAGAGCAACTGTATAGGCTCAAGTTTCCATTTAACATATTTTTGACATTTTGCTCCTCTGGTGAAGGAACGAAGGGCAGTCAGTTAACTTTCCCAGAGCTCACAAAGGAAGAGATGTCAGCAGAGCTTATCCCAATTTCTTTAAAGCTGACACAAGTCTTCAGAATGCCTGGGAGAAAGCCACATGAAGTATTTTGTCATAAAAAACTTCTTATTATTTTATATTTGAAATCCTTCAGTGTTCCCTGGGATGGACCTGGGGTTCATAATGCTGTATTTCAATTTATTTGATAAAGCTAACTCTCAGTGCTGCTACTGATTATTTTAAAAGCTCCCTTAAAATATAAAGTAGCATCTTGGGTCTGCACAAGGAAAAAAAATTATCACCTAATCACAGCACTACTGAGTAGCAGAAATTAGGGATGGAAGAGAATATCCACTCTATCCCCATGCCAGTGAAGGATTGCCCTCTAGAGTACTCTTTCTACTGCTTTTTCATGTCTAATTTTAAACTGTCTTAAGTCTTTCACCACTTCTTCCTCTCCTGCATTCTCAATTTAGTGTCATGAAGCTTTATCATGGAATTGAACCCACATTTTATTTTTCTTAATTTCAACCCATTATTCTCTGTTATACCACTCTGTTCCTCTCCATAGTCATTTTTCACCATCATTAGTCTTTACTGAGCAAGTATTTCAAGATAGTTATCATGTCCCTTGCTCTATTTGCATATCCAGTCTAAATATATGGCACTCTTAATTTTACCTGATAAATCAGATCCCTCCAGTCACTTAATCTTTCCGGTTGCTCTTCTATAGCTTGCCTTCAAATTGTGCACATCCCCAGGGTGGCAACAGGCAAAGGCCCCAATTTATCTTTCAAGGCTACACTCAGGCTAAACCCCCAAAGCAAACCCTGGTGTCACATCCTGCCAGTCTCCAAGAACAATGCAACTTTTTGTGTCCTTGCTGTTCTCCAAGTCCTGTGTTTTGGCTGTGACAGGAGAAGGTAGGATGGACAGCCTGCAAAATTTTCACAGGATGGAAAGCAGCAATGCATAAGAGGAGATGACCAAAAGAGAGGAATATAATCCTTTGCTACTATATTTGGGGGTTTTTTTCATAGACGAGTTACAGGAGGAGGAACAGAAGGTTAAATTATTGGTTTCAACAGTTATTACCATAAAAAATAACCAGATTTTCAAAGGCATAACAGAAAAATAGCTGAAAAGGGGAACAGTAGTCAAGGGTTGAGGAAGAGCAGATGAGCCATGGAGACTCTTTGAGGTCCCCTGTAGGCAAGGAAGCAGCTGGTGAGCACTGTAGTGACAATCCACACTGAATCATGGTTTTCTGCACCCTTAGGTTCTGATCCCTAAAAACAAGGTCTGAAAGGGGTTTTTTCACTTTTTGAAATATGAACTCTTGTACTGTTCTTGTACTTGTACCGACCTAAAAGAACATACACTTGTTTTGTAGACAAATATCCTGTTGGTTTTGCATAAGACATAAATTAAAATGAATTCTGTTCATGAAGGACTGATTTTTTGCAAGTGCAGCTGTCAGTCTGGTCACAAGTAAATATGCTTTTGAGTGAATTTATTATTGGCATTTTTAACTAGAAAGAAGTTAACATCTGATGATACCAATACACTTGAGCAAGTATGGGTTTCCTTTCTTCTTTTAAATAATTTTTATTACCATCATCTGGACTCGTTCTTTGGGGCAAAAAAAAAGTCCACTTTAACAGTCTTTATACACATTGATATACATAGATTTTAATCTGAAAAAAATCTTGGCTAAAAATGACCACAGGAGCTGCTTTTGGAAAGAAGAGGGTTGCACTGTCAGCAAGGCTACTAGGGCAAGAAAAAATAACAACCATAATTGAAACAGAAAGAGGAGAAATCAACCCCATGCACCAAGGCAGAAAAAGACAGAAAACTCCAGGCTCAGGAATTTCCCCCTCCCTCCCCTACCTTTGGAATGGCAAAATGCAGTGTTTCCACACAGCTGTGAACCTTGGAATCAGTCTCCACTGAGATTAATAGTATCAAAGGGATTTTGTGCTTTAAAAAGTACTAATCCTAAAAGCACTTGTTGGCCAGTTTCACTAGGCAGCTTGGACATCTCCACCTGTGCCTCATCACACCTCAGCAATGCAGGCAGCACACATTCTTCCAGCCTCCCTTTTCAAAATAAAAGCACTACAATTTTTTTTTTTTGGTAGAATCATTTGTCTCAGTATTAGTTGTCGTACTAAACCCTTGTTCCTAAGGACACACATGACAGATTCCCAATTTATCCAACTTCTTCATTCTCCCAACCTCACCACACATGCCTTGGTAAATCAGTGAAATTAGTTGATCTCCATTTCAATCCAGTCCCCTCTTCATGGAAAGGAAACAGAGTGGGGACTTCTTTTCTACTACATATATATTTCCATTAAACGTTCTTTCTATTTCATACATGCAAGCATAACTATTTCTTGTCTGGCAAGATTATGTAGTAAAACTAGAGTGAATTTCAGTATTTTCAGGTTTGATTTTTATTTTTTAACCACAAACCCAGCACAGATGACTCCCTCTATAAATATTGTTCAAATTAGTGTGTAAATTTGAAAACTACAAGCACCACCTCAGGGTGTTCAACAGCCTTCTCCCTTATCTGTCCTGATAAAAACATTTTGTAAAAGTCCAGAAACATCTCTCAGCTATTTAATGCTTCTCATCCCTAAACAATAATGATTGATTTTGTTTGGTCTGGGAAACACAAATTATCCCATAATCATTTTATCTTGCCAGCCTTGCCTCCCTTGACTTGCTTGCATTTTAAGAAGAAAATGCAGTGATTCTAATGAAAAATGGAAAAGGCTGGAGGCACACAAAAGATTTCTCTGCTTCTGCAAATACATCTACTATAATCGTCTACACAGACCAGACCTAGTTTTTCCATGAAAACAAAATGAGTTTACAAATAAAAGGGCACATTCCCTTTAAACTTGTCTTGCAATTATCCAGGGCTTCATTTCTACATTTTTCCTGCTTTACAACAAAAAAACATACACACAACAGCGATGTTTCTTTCCTCTTATCTTTTCAAATAATTTTATACCTTAAAAAGACAAAACCAGAACAAAATTCAAACCTTCAGATGCTTAAAAGAAGCTTTGATTGAGACAGCACAGTCAAGAGAAACAGGGATTGGACTGCAGCAAGTTACACTGATGGCTGGAGACTGCAAGAAAAAACCAAAAATTCACCAAATTTATGGGAAAGAGAAAAAAAAAAAGAAGTGTGGCAAAGAGGAGGCAAGAAAATGCTGGGTTTTACCTGTAGGCCTGTATGTCAGCATTTGGAACTTAGTGTTTGATGACAGAATAACCAAAAAAGGATAATGAGATGTCTGTGGAAGGAAGGCAGCCAGTCCTGAAACCATGGATATGGTGTTCTCAAAATCCCGAGCTGAAAACACTGACCTGAAAACAGAGTAGATTCTTTCCTTTTTTTTTTAATTCCAAAATTATTCTCCAAATTTCACACAGCCTCACGGATAAACTATTCCTTGAGAAATATTTTTCAGGAATAACTTTCAGAAAGTTCCACCTGAACACAAGGAAGAAATTCTTTCCTGTGCTCTGGAACAGGCTGCCCTGAACTGAGACTCAGAACACCAAAACTCACCAAATCTGGACAGGGCCACCAGCATACACTTAGGTCATAACATCCAGGACAAAGTGGTGCCTGCTGCACGCACAAAGTACAAGAACACACTCATAGAGTAAAGCAAAGGATATTTGAGCAAACTGCCAGGGAAGTTGTTACCACAGCCAGGCTGAACATGTAAGCCAGTTTGACGTGGAAAGAGCTTTCTGCCTTTAACAACAGCTTTATTACATTAATAGCAGCTTAAAAAAAGGTGTTATAGCAATATTGCTTCTGATCTACATCTCCTCTCCCAATAGAATAATCCCCTATTAAGGAAAGGGGAATTTCCAACACTTAATATTAAGTCTGGCTATAATCTTATTAGATTTTGATACCTTTACTGTTCTCCAATTTCCTGTCAGCAAGATAACCCACACAGCACTTCTCTGAAACAACAGGAGGGATATGCCTGCACTTACTGCTAGTAATATATCATATTTAAGAAGTTCAATCAAAAGCCGAGGTAGCCATTTACAAGGAATTATTGGATCTCAGCTCTCAAAGACCCCATAAGCTGGAAGGAAGAAAAACTTTAAGGGCAATAAATCTATTTTTAATGTCAATACAAAACTCATTGCTGTGGCCAACAGCATTTCAGAGGAGTTTTAGGATGTTCAGAAGCAAAACACTCCCCTAGAAGTTCCACCAAACGTAGCTGCTGTGTGAAGTCAGCAGTTTTGAAGTGCTCTATTTGGTAAAATAGCAAACAACCATGACATATTAAATTCTTGCATTGATTCAGCCCAACAGCAATCCATCTGTGTCTTCAGCCAGTAGCCCCTGCACTGCCCTTGTCCCCTCCCAGCCAAGCACTGGGCTCCAGGAAAGCCTGAGTGGAAACACACAGTCCCCACACACCCCCTTTAGCTGTTATAAATGTCAGCTTCTTAGAACACGCTGCCAGCTATTAAGGATGAACAAACAACTGTTGAGGAAGGACAACCACATAGCTGCCACACTCCTCACTGTAAAAAGTGAACTGCAAAAAAAACCAAAACCAAACCAGGAAATAATCTTTTTTATTAAGGTTGTTTGGCTTTTCACTCCAATTTACTCCACGTGTTACACAGACCCATTTTACCAGCTAACTTTTCTAACAGCAGAATTATAGTACCGGTGTGATTAAAGATCTAAAAGCAAGTAGTTTCACTGCAATATATATATTCTTAAGTGTTGGGGATTCTCAGCTACAGATGTCCTTTAAGTATGCACAGAGGCCTTTGAGGCAGCAGGCAGGTTTTAAAAAGGAACAGAAATAACTCCAGTGATGCTGCTTTAATCAGTCCTCTGCCTGTAGACTCAAGCCACGTGTCAGAACTCAAACTGGAGTTCATTAGGTGGGAGGAACTTAAGTGCACTTCAGAATCTCAATATTTAGTTTCCTTTTAAGGTTGGAATAAAAAGTTGACAGCATAATTAATCTTTCACTACAATGGAAGCTCCAGAAGAAATGCATCAAAAAACAGAAACCATTTTGGTTTGGTTTTCCTTAAATCCAAGCATCTCAGTGCTCCTTCAAATTAATTATTTGTGTTAGACTACTGAAATGAAGCCAACTGATCCAAAACTCATCTGTCTTTTCATATAATATTTGCTAAGTCAAGTATTATATGAAACCCAACAGGGTGTGATGATAAAACAAGAACACCTGTTTCATTTCATCCACAGCCTGTAAGTGGCCCAAATTAAAGAAACAAGAGGGAAGAAAGTATTTTCATAAGTGGTTTTCATTCCTGCCAACAAAAATAATATCCCTGTCTCTCCTGGTTTGAAAAGAGTGTCCCTTTGACACCCAGCCATTCAGATGTTCACCCAGAATCAAGATCAAACCCTGCCAGTGGAGCATGAAGCATCTGAGCTGTGTCTCACAAAAGCAGCAACCTCCTGCCTTCCAAGCTCTCATGCATATCTGCGATCAGCACTCTGCATTTGACAAGACCAGCCCATGGAAGATGCCAAGTCTCCTGTCAAGTGCAATGAAATTCCACCCTGTGATCCAAAGCAAAATTGGCAAACTGAAGTCCAGGATTTGCCATACTCTCCGGAGTTAGTTTATTTATTTGCCCAAGAGCTCACCACTATTAATTTTAAATCCCCCCTCAGTGATGTCCAGCATAACAGACAGCAGGTAGTTCTTCCCTCTCACTGCCTGGAGGACTGAAGCTGATCTGAAATTAACTCTTTTTTCTTTAATTTCCTTGGGAATCACAGCCTTTTCTTGCAAAGGAAAGGTTGCAAATGGCAAGGCTGACTAGGAACCATCTTGATTTTGTGTCAGTGTAAATTTTGTCTCTGCAGGGGACTTGCTCACAATTTAAACCAATAAATGACATCTGAGAGCTTGGCTTTAAGTTGACAGCACTCAGCTAAACTCTGGCAGGAGCAAACAGACAGCAAGTGCTGGTGTTTAATAAGAAGCTGTTAGCAGCTGGACAGCACAGAAGTTTCAGATTTTCTGAATGAATTATTATTAGAGCTGTGATTTCTCCCCTGTAAGTAGCCAGAGTCCTTCCTCTTGCCCTGCACTTCTATTACGAAGTCCCACAAGCTGCTCTGTTGAGGAATGCCATGGATACTACCTGGGGGTACTGAGCACTTCATTCAAGTTTATTAGGAACATAATGGAAACAGATGGAAACCCACTGCAATTAAGCAGCAGCCATCTCCATTCTCTGAGCTTCTCAATTTCTCCCAAGCAGCTCAGAGTCCAGCAATGCAGAGACCCCAAGCCCAACAACTGAATTATGCACAATTTTCCCTGGAAGGCTCCAAATACAATTGTTCTCAGCAAGTACCTTTCCTAAAGATGCCAAAGGGTATTTATCTTTAGTCTTGCATGCTGCAAAATTATCAGTGGCCGGCAGAGGCATTGGTAGAAATCAAAGGGAATACCCTGCACTCCTGGAACGGGCACTGCATTTGCACAATGCTATCAGCTCAGAAAGACCTTACAGTTTCATGTACCCACTATCTTATATTTTTCCTTTGATGAAGAAATATGCATCTATTATGTTTTGGGAACGTTCCTCAGGGCACTGTTATCACAGATACAGAGGAGGATCAAAATGTGATTTTGTAGCTGCACAGCTGTGAAAATCTGCAGGAAAATAAAAAAAATTGTGAGGATATCAAGAACAATATTGTACTTCTCCAAGAGACAGGCAGATACATCTTTAAAATCAAACTATTTGCTAGTCTACTATGTATGAACTACTTTCTGAGTTTGGATTTAGACTGAGTAAACATTCCCCACTCTCAAGCCAAAGAGCATAAAACCAGGGGGAAGGAGCTGACAGAGGGCACTGTTCCCTGCCGTGGTGCTGGGGGAGTTGCTGCTCTCACCTTTCCACCAGTGAGACATTGTCACATCACCTGGTGAGAGGTAACCTGCTTTTATGCACAGCAAGACCGAGGAGGGGGAGGAGGGTGAAATAAGTAAATAAATCAATCAATCAATCAATCAATCAATCTACCCCTGGCCCGACAAGCATGAGGAGTAATGTATTTTCAACTACATCAAGACAAAACACCACATTAAAAATGGGCAAGAAAAGGTCTACTGAGCAGTGTTTATTTATTTTTAATTCTTAAATAATTTAGGGCTTTCATTCTTATCTTCTAGCAAACTATCACATCTTGGTTAGATATCACCTCAAGGACAAAGAAAATGCCCATATTTACCCACACTTATGCATCCAATTCAGCCATTGTAGTTCCTGTTTAATTTATGAAAGGGGTCAGGCTTGCGAGAGGAAAAAAAATTAACAGATGCAACATTTGAAAAGATAGTCTTGAAACTAAAGAGGACAAGAGGACAGAGAAGCAAGCTGCTGCAATTCATAACAGCTTTCACCATTCTCAGTGTGCAAGGGTTCTGCAAAAAAGAAAAAGAAAGTGTCAGAAGTAACAAGCAAAAGCAATTTCTGAGTATTGGTGATAATACAGGGGAACACACACTGCCAAATCACATATTTTGCAGTGTTATTCTAACAAACTGACAATAAAATGCAGTGAAATGTAGTGTTGGGACTGAATCCCATCTGCAAATGTAAATGCATTTTAGACACGTCAGCTGTTCACAGCACTCGTATCACCCCACTATTTTCCTCCGAAACGGTATTAGGAAGCCCTACCATGGCAGAAAAGGCCATCAAGGGCTATTAAATGCAAAGATAGAATATAATCTCCAGCTCTGAAAGTCCCTAAACTGCAGATTGCCAGACGCTGGAAGAGTACAATCAGAGCTGCAGGTTTGATTTATTCCCACACCCTTCCCCTAAAGCATCTGCTGCTGGCAGCTGCTGAGGGTGACGGGGGACAAGGCAGGGCTTCCCTCTCTCCCACTCTGACTGGTGCCACTTTCCAGACTGGTTGAAGTTTCAGGTTTTCAGTGGTACCCCCCAGAACACCAGTAGGGTGAGGAAGAGGATATTTTACAAAATGAAGCAAAGGGGAGAGCTGTTGTGACCATAAAAAAGTAACATATAGACAAAAACCCCTAGGCAGGAAAATGAGACCCAGGACTTTTAGCAAAATCCATGGGAGGAGACCTCAACAAATTGTAATCCCTTCAAAGCAAGGGATACTGACATGAAAATACCTTTTGAGAGACACCAGAGGCATCTCTGGTACTGTTAATAGTCACATTAATATCACCTTTGGTTACTCAGGAGGCCAACAAAAACCAAACCTGTTTGACAGAACCATTAAAGTAGAAGTTCTATGAAGCTCTTATTGAGAGTGCAAATGGGAACAGATTTATAGTGATCTTGCACAGTTGCTGTGGTCTTGCAGGAGCACACACAGTTTTCAGAGGGGTTTATGGTATTTCAGCACCTCTTTCTTGGCATAAAGAGTAATTTAGCCTGTGCAGAGCAAATAGCTGGGAGAAACAACCTGCACATGAAAGTTTGTCATAGCAAGGGTGACAGACAGGAGTACTCGGCTCTCAGCTTGGCTTCTATGCTTCTATCAAGTGCTCTCAACAGAGCTCAAGAATAATCCTTGTCTCTCAGCAGTCATTGGATAGTCTTAAGAAGGATAAGGAAAAAGAAAACTCCTCAATTCCCATCCCCAAGTATCTCTTCACAAGCGTGGAGATCACAGTGCTTCAGTGCTGTGAACAAGAGCTTCTCCAAACCTGCCATGTCCATAAGGAAGAGAAATCTAGACTTGCATTAAATTGTCTCTCATTCTCCACTTAAATGCACATTTTCTACTTTAAGCTGCAGGTGCTGCTGGAGACACAGACGCACTAGGGATAAAACCATGTTTTTCCCCTTCCAGTGGTGTACAAACCCAGATTCAATTATAATGACATCTCCCATGTGTACCAGGAAAAAAAAAAATCTCCTGAACAAGGCATTCTGCTTAGTAATACTCCATAAAACTGCAAACACAAGAGACCTGAATTATTAGGATTTCCATTACTCAGGCCACTAAGTATCCATAATTAACTGCTGCCTTGAGTAACTGCTCACTAGAATCCCTGCTGCTGTGAGCAAAGTAGAATCCACCCTAAAGAAATAATACCACTGTTAACTTTAAGGTAAATAGAATTAGAAGGATTTAAAAAAATTAAAACAAGCAGCAGAACAGGATCAGGTACTTAATATCAGTTCTCCTTTTTCTCCTCACAACAAAAAAAATATACTGCTACATCCAATGTGAAAGCACATTATTTCTTTCAGAAAATTCAGTAAAAATAGATCATCCACAGGAAAGAAAATCCCACTAGGCAAATCCCTAGGTATTTCTAGGACAGGCCCAGTGTTAATAGACTTGCTCCCCACACAATAGCTGGTACTGGAGACAGGGGTTTCTGCAGTCACAAGCTGCAAGTTCAGATCAAACCTTGCAAGGTGTAGGAAACATTTTGTGTTTGAAAAAGTCCTTTCTGACTGTGGAATACCAAAGCAGCTCAGTATGGCCCCGTACTCCTCCAGACTCAGCATGGTTTGAGTTATAGCCCTAGACAACTATCCTAACTCAAGGACTCTTAATTACTGCTTACATTTCATGCATTAATTCCCTGGAGAGGGTAGGAACAGAGGAAAAAAACCCACTTGAGTTATCCAGCACTATGAAGGGTTAATAGCCCTACAAATATGGAATAAACAAAAATAACCAACATAAGAAAAATTCTGTCCAATATAACTAAAGTAACATGAATCGCAGCTACTGAACGGGAGAGGAGGGAGAAACTACAGCAGAAAGAAGGAAGCTGATAACGGTGCCTGTGTCCAGCTCATCCTCAGAAAGTCAGCAGCAGAAGGCCAATACTGTTTTGGAAGACAGATAAAAGAACATCCTATCACTAAGCACTCAAAGGAGAAGAAAAAAAAAATCTTTGCAGCAAATCCAGTCAATTGATGCTGAACCTCCACTGATCGGAGCAGCTGTGGAACGCTTCAGGTGCAGGTGTAATACTGAGACATCCTGGTGACTCGCTGCTAAAGAAATCCTCACAAAACTACAGCAAGGTACAGCCTTGCAGAGGCACTGCAAGCAGGTCCTGGAGCAGCAGGTAACACATGGCAATGACAACCCAGTGGAGCAGAGCACGATCACTCAGTCCTCTCTGGATCTACAGGGACACAGCATCCCGGGAACTGGAGAACCAGACTGGCAAATCTGTGCCAAAGCTCACAGCAACCCACTCAGCTATAGAAAATGGACTTGTCTTTAACATAACTTTTCTCTAAGGAATAAATGCACTTGCAGAAGGCCTGCTGGCACAGCCCTGCTCTCCAGGTGAGCCATAGCACAGTTACTTCTTGGTGCCCAGGTCACACCAACTTTTCCTCTTCTCCATCTACTTGTATTTCCTCCACATGAAAACAGCACAGTGATCCATACCCCGGGTCTTAACTTAGAGCTGAGACACTACCAAGGCACAGACTAGAAAACAGGAATTGGAAAGCATTTCTGGGTCCCACACATTAGATTCTTCATCTTATATTTGATACTGGTCACCTATTTATGCACACAGTGCAAAAATCCAACTCGACACCATCCAAACTCAAGTCTAGTTTCTTGAGCAAGCACAGCTGATAACAGGGTACTCAGAGTGAAGAATGAGCAGGTTTCCATCCCAGGAGAGACTCAAGGCTTGTGGAAACACTAGAGCAAAGCAGACAATGTGACAGAATCAACTAAAGAAATCCCACTGAATGTAAACAGGCAGAGTTTATAGACAAGTGAAAAATTTTAGGCCAGAAACCGATTTGATAAGAGTGCCTTTTCAATGTCTTTCCATTAGTCAGTCAAATTTCTGACTAATGAAAGACTTACATGCTTCCCAAACAAGTCCAAACACTCCTGAGACAAAATAAACCAAGAAAATAGTTGCATGGGTCACTGTCCGTGACAAATCTCCATTTCATACATTCTACATAAATTTTGTTGTTTACAGCTTGGAGAATTTCATACATCTTGAAAGCTCAAAAAGGTTTTTACTGACTAATTATCATCTCAAAAGCACAGCTTGATCACTATAATCAAAACCTTAAAAATTCACTTATTGCTTAGTAAAGGCAATTGGCTGAAAGAAACAGGATAAAAGTTTGTACCCTTTGTTGTGTTTTGTTTAAAATAAAAATTTCCTTTGACTTAAATAGAAAAGCTGGAAGAGAGAAACAATTCATGAACTGATTCAAATTCCAGTAGTTCCTCATCTCCAGATGGCTGAATGATCTTCTCTGGAGTCACAGTAACTCAGACTGAGACACTTAACTGATTTCCCCTATTTTCCAGTATTTCAAAGGTAACAACAAAAGTTCCTCAAACAGAGCCAGCAGCTCTAGAGAGAGCTATTGTGCCACAGGCAATTGGCCACTGGGGATTTAAGCAGCCAACTGGGGAAAAAAAGAAAGCAGGTGGAAAAAAATGTTTGTTTTTTTTAACTGTAAATGCAAGAGAAATACAAATAAATAGATGGGGAGAGTGCGAGGAAAGCTATGGAGATTCTTCATAAGAGTATTTGGAGCCAAAAGGAAAGTATTAATCAAACTCTAGTTTTTCCCCTTATGTGGTTAAATTCCGTGAAAGTTGCTGCTTTTTTTTTCCTTTTGTCCTTTTGTGCAAAAAGATACTAAATGATATCATTATCTGCAATGAATTTTTGAGGTTTAGCAGCAAGGCTGCACTGACATTTGAATCTTATTGTACCTTCATGGGAACTACCAACAATGACCCAAACCCAGTTTCTAATTGCAAAAACCCCACTATATTTTCCTTTAAAAATTTAAAACATTTTGGCCATTTCTGTTTAAAGTAAGTGAAAAGGAGAACTTAACATCTCATACTCTAAGAAGATTTGTATTTCTACAGCTATTTCGCAGTGATTGTTGATTTGTAGCTGAGGAGTTTAACACACACAGTGGCACAAATTGCTTTGAGGGCAGTCCCACGATCTGTGGGGCAACACAAAGAGGACAACACTGGTGACACAATGAAGTGCAGGTATGGTGTCAGAACCAGACTGATCCAGATATGGAAAAGGTCTGATGCCATGAAATATAAATTACTTCACAGAATAAGAAATTACAGACAGAAATAAAATTAAAAAATATTCATGAAGAACATTTGTCTGCATTCACCACAGAATGAGGACAGGCACACACTGCCAAAACAACCATGGGAATTAAGCTGAAGATAGTGCATCAGCAAATCCACAGCTATCTAAAGATATGAAACCCATATGTTGTCCCTCTGCTGCATTTACCTTTCAATTTGAACGGGAAAGTAGAGCCTCTTGGTTTTCAGCAGTTTGTCTTATATGTAATTTTTATTTTCCATTCATTTCCTGTTGTAACCATACTTTGTGTGAAATAGCATACAATGGAAAATAATATCTATACCCATTTTACTGTCCCAAATTGGATTTTCCTGCAGTTTCTTCTGATAGACCGGTTTTATTTCATCCCATCATTATTTTGCCTTATCTGCTCTCAGTCTTCATTTCATGTCAAGGAGAAACTCATCCTTATGCAGGAAAGCCAGCATATGAAATATCCAACATTAAAAACTCGCTGAAGCTTTCTTTGGAGCACATAGTTCACAAAACACAGATGAATTTCACCCTCCATAAACACCGAGGATTTCTGGCCAAATGAGGGAGAATACAGCATGCCAGCATTCAACATATTTTCTTCAACACAATGTCAGTGCTTCATTTCTGAAGTGATTTGTGGCCATATCCTATTCCTGACTTTCAATATCCCCTTAGCATCTTCTCAAATGACAGAATAGCTGAGGTTATGATATTGTCTGTCAACCAGCTCCTGCCACAGAGTCAAAGGTTTGGCAATATAAATTTGACTCTTGATGTCTATTGGACCCTTTTTCAGGAAAAAAAAATAGATAGCTCTATACCTCTAAATTTTACGTCATGTAAATCAAGATGTAATCACATATCCAATTTTTGCTGTCACAAATACAAAATGCCTACTTTTCACCCTGTGCCTATTTTCCACACTTAACCCAGACCACTAAAACTGACTCCAAATTTAAATTGTTTAGAGGAATCCAAGCTTTTCTTCTTTGTAATTTTCAATAAGATTTTTGTGTATAGGGAAATATCTAAAATATCTACCTCCCTAAAAAAGAATGCAATCAGGAAAAGAATCTGCAGAATATATGTGTGCCTTTAGCCTAAAACAACTGGAGTGATGCAGTACACAAGGACATCTCAGAACATCTTATATGTGGTCACAAGGGAAAGGAAAGAACTCCCAACAGAAATTCCCATTCTTCAAAATATTTGTGTTGATTGCTAACTCAGGAATGAGGACAGTCACATAGATTGTCTTGGGGGAAAAAATAGCCTTGACTTTTAATGTTACCAGAGCTCAGTGTTCTTATCCACCCTGGTCTTGTTTACCTCCTCGCTCAGAACTCCTGCATCTGTGGCAGTGTCAGCTAAAGCCAGGAAGCAGCCAAGCTCTCAGGCCAAGAGTTCTCATCTCCATGGGATACTCGAGGCCTCCCATTGCTCTGCACCATGTCCCTAAGGCGGCTCTCCTGTAAAACACACGTTCTCCACTTCCCCTGTGATCTCCCAAGAGCTTCTTCAAAATACCCAGGCTTGCCTCGCTTGGGGATTCACCTTATGTTAAAAAGTGTTTTTCATGCTGAACACTCAGCGGCATTTCCCAACCTTGCCAAGATGTTTCCTCTCTCTCCTCGACGAGAGGCAACACCTCCGGGTGTGATCTACGAACTGCAAACGCAGTCTATCACAACGAGCTGGTACTAAACTTCAGGCTCATTAAATAACCCCTGCCTCTTAAGTCAGTTACATTCAACTGCAAAAAACACATTTCTCAAGGCTTTTTAGTTTCATATACAGGTTGCTTCTTTTCCTTTTCCCACTTTCACACTGTTTGACATCTTTTGTTATTCCCTTAGACCAGCAGAGGCATCTACAGACTTGCAAACTGAAAATGAATTTTATTAGACCCAACAGGGAAATGGTACCATGGGATTCACCACGGGTTTGTATCAGTGACTAATTGACAGCAGACTAAAGGCATTACATGGTTCTGATTTCATGATTCCCACCACAGCTCTGCAACTACATTTTTCTTTTTCCTCTTGAAAAGCAGAAAATAGTCATCAAAAGCAGCACCAAGTAGTCAAAAAAGTAGACAACTATGCATTCATATGAACAAACCTATTGCAAATATCTTTGCTAAACCACAGCAATTTCATGAAATGAAATAATTTAATAACTAAAATAGAAATTAGAAAAGAAGGGGTCATTTACAAATACATAGTTATTACATAGTTTTGATTTAAAAGGGTGTAAATATACACAGGTCAAAATTATCAGCCATGTTCAACCACTAATTTTAGTGGCAGGAAAGACACAGATTTAATCTCAGACATTTAAGTCCAGTTTAGTTGTAAGTAGGAGATTAGGCACAGTCACAGGGGTTTGTTGTTTTTTTTTTTTTTACAGTGGCCCATTTTCTTATCTCTGCTCTGTCTGGTTTGGAAATAATATAATCTTCCATGAGTAAGTGCATTAGTTCCTCCTGAAAGTCTCCCTGTTTCACGTTCCACACACACACACACGCTGAATCATCTAATGTGCAGTGACAGCTGCCAAACTGCTCTTTCTTCCCCAAAAGATGGGTCCTGTCTTCTATTTCAATCTGTTAACCTCACAGTCACGGCTCTCCTAATTATCCACAAATTCTGGATTGCCTCTTACATCCCCCAGATGGAGCAGTCCCTTGGAACCTCAGCCCTCCCCGGTGCCTCTCAGCCATCCACTGCTCCCAGGGGATGGGCCAGGTCTGTCCCTTTGGCTTCTGCCTGGAGACACCGAGTGCCTGCAACACAAGTGCTCAAACCTTGCTAACTACTGTCCAGCCAACATTAAAAACCATTTTCTGGTGTTTTGGGGGCAGTTCCTGGGATGAGAGGGGAAAACAGGGTTTCTCAGTGGTGTTTTTTAACCTTTCCTTTGTAAAAAAGAAGAAAGACAAAAAAAAAAAACCCTCTTTCCTCACAGCAACAAAAATACTAACATGCCAATTTCCTGCAGAGTTCAGGACATTCTTAACATCTCGAATTTTAAGGCAATTTAAACTCAGAAGAGGGTAGAAAGTATAGTTTAAAAGCCATAATGAATACAAGCACGTCATGCTATAATGTAGGGTTTTATTTTAAGCCAGTTAAGCTGATAATTTGCCAACTTTCTATTCTTGTCACTAAATTACATATAGTGACTGGTGTCACACAGTCCCTTCCTTTTCAAAAACACTTCAGATCATTAGAAGCCCTTGTTGTTCCAAGAATGTATTACAATCACATAAGCAATTCAAAATTACCAAAATACTAAAGTCCCATGCCCATGAACCTTATTTTTTTTCCTCGTTTTCCTCTTTGTTAGCAATGCAGATGATTTGTATTTTATTTTAGATTAACACTTCACTTCTAGGAAAGCTGATAAAGTACCATATATGCAAGTTGGATCAAAGTTTTCATAGAAAAATGTAGGAAATGCACAATACTATTTCCTTTACTGTCCACAAAAACAATGTATTATATAGGCAAAGGACACCTTGTCCATGAAAGTGCACAGAATAGGCACTCTGCAAGATGAACCTCCCAAGACTCAGGTTTTACAGAGACCAAACCAATAAACATCATTAGTCTTCCAGAAGGACCCTGACTTTCACTGCTGACACCTTCCCAAAAGACCTGGAGTATATTTCCACAGCCTGCAGCTGTGCTGTCCCAGGTTTGTTCTCACTCACACAGACCTAGGGATACAAGCATCTCAGCAGACCCAAAACCTGTTGACACTGTTTTTCTATTAAAATGGTTCACTAAATCACACCACTAAGGCTGTAATTGATAAGGGTAAACCAGGCAATTTCTCACACATCAAATGAGAACTTGGTGCCAACTTCATGGATGGACTTGGTCACACAGACAGAAAACACAGTGTTAAATCACCTCGCAACAAATCATGGCCTTTCAGGGATGGCATTTAAAATGAGGAGCATTTGCTGTTAAGACAGAGAAAGCAATGACTGTAACCACACGTTGCACTGGTACTGTGTCATTGACTGCCAAGGGCAGAAAGCACAGAGAAAAAATGCACATGCAAGAACTGTACATAACATTTAAGAGGCCATGTATCTTTAATCCAAAGCAACAAGTAGATTGTGAAGCACTCTACTGTGAAGGGGAAACTTCAGTGTGAAATCTCCTTAAGGAATGAAAGTGGAGCACGAGAACCAAGCTGAATATTCTTATCTGGTCTTAAGAAATAAAAAGTGCATAGGACTGCAAAAAAAATTATGTAGGACTCTCCTTTTCTCTAACAATTTTTCTTCCTCTGCATCCGTCATCAAGATGAATCTCACACTGGGGAAGACAGCACAGAAATATGTGCTTTGAAGTTTTATTGTTTCTCAGTACCATGAAGCATCAGCACCACTTATGAGCCTATCCTGGATTGAAGGGATGCAAGTGACTGAACAGCTGTACTAGTTTGAAAGCAAACTAGTGAGAGAGTCCAAGTTAGAAATACAATTTAATAGGAAAAATAAAATAAATGCAGTAGCCCAAAAAAAAAAAANTCTTGTCCTCTGGGATCCCAGTAGGTAAATCTGCCTCTGCTGTTCCAGGCCCCAGATTTTATCCTGCTGGAAATGCTTGGCTCCTTCCCCCTGGGCGGAGCATCTCACGATGGGATGGTCAGTCATAGGGCAAGGCACTGATGGGCCCATTAACAGAAGATAGTCCAGGTGCAGGTTATCTCTGAGTCATGGGGCAAGGCACTGACGGCCCATTAACAGAAGCTAGTCCCGAGGGAGGAGGCAAGGAACATTGGCACACCTGGTTTTCAACAGCTCATGGTAATAACCCAGGACAACAGCTTAACATATTTTATCCACACAACAATTAAAAAACCCCCAAAATTACAGAAATTCCTTTCAAAGAGTGAAAGGCTCCGCATGAAATTGGAATTTTAGGCTGTCCACTGTTGCAGAAGCGTACAGGTGCTGCATGCAGGGAGCACTTGAGCAGCTGCACAGCCATGATGGGTAAAACCAGTCCTGTTCTGCAGACTGGCTACAACCTGTCCCAGAGAGAGTAAACCCAATAAGAACAGCAATAACCAGGGAGCACAGGAGCACATGAGAAGATGAAATGGGCACACGTTTGTCCCTTAGGTAGAGGGGAATGCTGCAAAACACATCCTTTTAAAGCAAGCTCTTCCCCTCCACACAGATGAAAACAACAGATAAAGCCTTCATGCCACCTCTAGGTACAGCTAACACATCCAAGCATCCAAGAACTAATTTGCTCAGTTATTCAAGAAGTGGAATTTACTTTCAAGCTCCATTTTAACAATTATTTAACAAAACAACAGTGTAATCAGGAACACTGGCAGCTGGCTACACTATGTTTGATGGCTCTTGAAGGAGAAAAGCCGATAAATTGATTAAACATTAGCTGTAGGAAGTTGCCCATTTTTTTTTCCCCACTACAGAGATGCTTTTAAGCCTTACAAACTTTATTGTAAATTTGATTTGCTGTATTCTTGTCCGGGAAAGCAGGAATGCCAACCAGCAAACTGGACAGATAGAGCAAATAGCAGTAATAGTGTTTAATCTCAGCATTATCTTGACCTGGCAAACTTAATTTCAAGTGTCAGGTATCTCACAGCAACCTTTTTCTTTAATACTTCAGCACCTGTCAAACAGTATTGGCATAAAAAGCCAAATGAAAATTAATGTTTATCATTCTCTGTTGCAGCATGCATTTGGTATACAGCCCTCAAGCAGACAGTATGGCTCTTCTTGTTTGGACCAGACTGAGCAAAGCATTCCTTTTTGCAATTTGTTTAATCCAAAATTGAACCCAAATACATCTTTTTGCCAAAAAAAGCTGTGATTGTGAGGGGAGATGCAACTGCAAATGTAGATGATGTGTGTATATTGTAGGTTGATTAGATGAGGCTTTTTGTGTGCTCTCAACTTGAATAGCCTCTCTTCAGAGATCTCTGCTCCAGCTATCTATTAGTCATGGTTAAATGAGCAACAATTTCAAATACAGAGAAAACAGGCACACTTAAATAATAGAAATTCAGTGTGTGCCATGCTCAACCTTAAGCACAGCAACAGAGGTTATCCAGAGCCAACAAAGTGCGTCTGCAGCTGTGGAAGGAGAAAGGGATGCTCTCCTGCTCCAGACACAAAACAGCAATCCCACCTTCCTGCCTGAGGTGCTGGGGCATTACAGAAGTGAGCACCAGATTCTGCAGACCACGCTTTGGAGGCAGATTTTGCACCACCGTGGTTTAATTGTAAGATTTAGTACACAGCATATATCTGCTGCAGGGATTTCTGGTCACAGAGCTTTATATTTACTCTTTGCTTCAGTGATTTCAGAATATAATCAAACTCCTGGTTGACAAAATTCAAGAACTGAGGTCCCAGAACATCTGTGCAACCTTTCTACTCTGTGTCCCCTTTATCAAGCTGATCTTCCAAGCATGATACTGATGCCCCTCACCACGTGAAATACCACAGAGCATTTGCTTGACGGCTACCAAACCCTCACTGTGGTCCTCAGAGTTTTCATGGTTCATAAAACAAAGGATGTGTAAGGGGTAATAAATGTGATGTACCAGGATAAGAAAAAAATTGTATGTGGAAATGCAGCACTGAGAATCATAAAAAACTACAGCTCTCATTTTAAAGCAGGATTTCAATCTCTTTTTTCATACTTGCACAGTTTCAGGAAAAAAAACATAAACAGCAGAGTGATTTATATTCTATATGAATACAAATAGTTCTCCATAGAAGCCTAAATGTCAAATATATCCCAACTAGACAGAGCAAACTTCTCGGGAATGAGAGGGGCATTTTTCCATGTATCTTTCACATGAAAGAGCACAGAACACAGGAAAGATCAGTGATCATGCATATAGTAATATATATCATTATTCCTAATAAGTAATGTAGCATTACCACATTTGTTTTCCCATCTTGGGGTGGTGGGAAAAGAAGCACCTGGGTGAAATCTACCAACCCCACCTCTGAGTGAAAACAGGAGCTTAGACTTCACAGCACAGAGACTGAGCTCAAAATTCAGCCTCACTGGGGGCTCATCCCGAGAAACATCACCAAATTAGAAACAGTACCTGGTGAGCCAGACTGAGGGACCAGACATCCCTCCTCTCTCAAGTGGCCTTTGTTGGCAGATGTTTAATTGTGACCATGTTATTCCATCTGTCCCCCTTCTCTCCAAGCCCTGGGCTTCCTTACACACAAAATTTTCAGCATTTTGACGAAGACACTGCAGAATAAGATCCATCTCTGAGACAGTGTAGAGACAGAAGTGGCCACAAGCAACCTGAGCAGCCCCCCTTGCCCAGCCATCAGCCTTCACCCTGCTCAGAGCCAGCTGTGTGATTCAGCAAGAGCTCTCCCACACTTGCAATTTAAACAGAGGGTGTTTCTCCAATACTGAGCAGAGAGATAGACACAGAAGTACAATAATATCCTGATGGACAGAAATTCTCTCAACTGGCACTACTGCTACTTATTTGAAAATACTGGTTATGATTTCAGTTAAAGCAAAACTAAGCATTGGTTTCTTCTACCATGTTACGTATAAAGATGAAAAAAAAAAAATTAGAGAGGATTGTGACATCAAATGAAATAACTGAGAGAAAGCAGCTGATGTTTTCCTGACCATGCTTCCCAGACATAAATCACAAACCCGACCAAAACAACTTTGCCATTTGTCAGCATAAGCCAGAGCCAGCAAGGTGTGCTCAGAGCAACTGGACATAAAACCAGTGCTGGTGTGTGAAGAACCGCACTGCCACCCTGCACGGTGGATAAATGCTCAGCCTTGATACTCCCTGTGACCACTCAACACAGCCATGGCTTGGGAAGAAGACAAGGGCAGTGGTGTTCACACACTGTGCAGCACCACAAGGCTCCAAAGCAGAGATTTAAAGAGTTACTCGAAAGGAGAGCAGAAGGTACAGTAATGAAACTGGAGACCGAGAAACTCATGGGGTCCAGGCTTTTCAGAAGCACAGTGTGATGTATGTTTACAGAGGCCTCAAATGCCCTTTTCCATAACTCTGTTTATAGCTCATCTGTGTGCAGTAAGTCTTGACCAGAATTGGTCTTTGACACAGACTGTAAAATACAAACCTTAAAAGGGCCCAACGGAAAATAAAAGTCAGTATCATGACAAAATGGATGATTTCTGATGTAATCTCCTTCCACTCATGCCTTCCATGTAAAGGAGACATGGAAAATATGTTTCCCACTATAGAAATTAGGAATTCTTCTTCAATAAAAACATCTGTCTGCTATGACATTGATGTAAGATCTTATTAGTATTATTATATGCTATTAATACAGCTGCTCCCAAACAGGCAGCCCTCCTTCCTGAAGGAGTTCCTCCTCAGATGCCTGTTTATTTGTCAAAGAGAGGGGCTGTTGTAAGAAGAGATGGCACTGGCTTCCCAGCAATATACCAAATTATCACCATGAAAACAAGCTAAATGCAGCAAAGCTGCTGCTGAACCATGTACAGATAAAACATCTGTTTATCTGTTCCAGATATTTTGACATTGACAGTTCTGTTACAAAGACATAAAAAAAAAAAGTTGTCTTCTACAGCTAACAACTTTTGTGACAGTGAGAGCTTGAATAGGAGAGGAAATACAAGTAATTTGTTTCCTGGGATGTCAAGCCCTTTGTCTTGACCCAACAACAAACCTATTGATCTACTTCAAAACACAAAGGGAGGGGTAACTGTCATGACAGTATGGCACAAACCAGATTTAAAAATAAAAAGAGAAAAGTGAAAGCAGCTTGTTTATACTGTGACAGCTGTGTGCTCTGGCCTTACTCCTCCATCACATAATGTGCAATCATATCTGTCCCATGTGGCTGTGCTCTCCGGGAGTCACTCAGGATCCCCTCTCCTGTGTCCCATGAGACCTCTGGCCCCAGCTTTCTCAAGGAAGAAAACATGATGAGAAAATATAGTAGTGCAGCTGCCATTTACCCAGACAAGGGAATTTCTCAGTCTGCTTTGGAGGAGGATACCTGGCATGAGGTGGTGATGGTGCAACCTGTGAGCTCAGCCACACGCCTCCAGGAACAAGAGCTTGTGCACACAAGTCAGTCCCTTCCTACTGGACACCTCCCAGTAATGGTGGGGTTACCATCTTTTCCCTGCTCTGCCAGGGAGCAGCACATCCACCTAATTTCCATCCCCCATCCCTCAGGTAGGGATATCCACAACTTTCATTTGAATCCAGATGTCTCTGTCCATCTGGCTTCCCTGCGATACGGAACAATGTGGCCAGTGTCTCCACACCACCTGCCAGGATTGCAGTTGAAGTTTCCTTAGACCTTCTCCAAGCCCATCTTCCTGAAAAGCACTGAAAAAAATCCTAACAATCAATGTGTTTTGGTGCTTAAGAACAGATCACCTTGCTTGCAGAAATACCAAAAGGTTAAACTAAGATTTCATGGAGACTACCTGGTATTTTTCCTCTAAGAATTTTATTGGAAAAAGAAAGTTAAATAAAAGAGAATGCTTTACTCTGCAGTTGTTTTGACCAGTCCAACTTCAATAAATCAAATACCCTGAAAAGTTTCTCTCTCATTGGAGCCTGACTTGACCCCCTCTCTGTTTACTGCTTTGACTGTAGAACAAAAATATATTTCCCAGCTGTATTAATCAGATATTGAGGATATTCCATTATTACAGCACAGTTCTACAGAGCTCTCAGGTTTTCTTTTAACAGAAATGAAGTTAAATCAATACTAAGCAAATTTCCCAGAAGTCAAATTACGATGAAGAGAGATGAAGAAGAATTATGCCAGGTAACACTGCACAACATGAGGGCATCTGGGGCCAAAGGTACATTTCTCTGTGCCAGTAAGAGTTGCCCCTTTGAGCAGATGCACAACTCTACAAAACCTGAAACTCTCACTGATAGGCAGAGCACAAAAAGATGATAAAAGAGCCTATTTCCCAACCACCACCAATTTAACCTTTTCTCTTCCTGGCACCAGTGGAAACACCCGGACTGATGGACTGTATGTGCTGTGATGCCCATCATTAACTCCCAGAATGACTCTGTTATATTGACTGTATTTTTAAAAGGACACCAAAGGGTACCCAGACACAGCCCCAGTCACAATGTTTATGTACACTGCTCATAAATGTTGGTCTTGCTTTTACAGGAATACTTCTATAGAATATAATTTTCCACTAATCTTCAATTTATGCAGCACATAAAATACTCCTCCCTCCAGAAAGGCATGCAAGTACATACTAAAATTTAGCATTAGGGCACACACATTGAAGCACAAAATAAACACATTTTAAAACTTTGTTATTAAATCCCAATTTAGCTTAACTATGCTAAGACCTGACTTATTTTTTCTTTGAAATTTAAAAATGGTCAATAAAGAGGTTTTAAACATAATCAGATGAGCAAGAGTCCCTGCACACCTACTAAGATGGTTTCACTAAACAAATACATGCTGCATAGCAACATATGCAAATTACATAAAAAATTAGATAAGGGCTTCAGTATTTACTGTACTGCAAAAGGCAGGTTTTATAACAGTAAATATAGACAGTGACAGGAATAGTAAACAAAACAGATGACTATTTTGTAGGAAAGAAGCAACCTATTTTCTTTCTGCAAGCAATTCGTGTTATGATGTTTATATACTTCTCACTTTTACAAAAAATCCACAGCTACAGCAGGCACTATTTACTAAAAGTGGCAAACCAGCCTTGGGTATAAATCCCATTTCTAGATGTACACAATTTTCAGACATGGCTGCTTGTGTGGTCTGTGTCAGCAGCCTATGAGTGAAATGAATTTATTCCTTCCTTTCAGACAGCAGTTACACCTCCCAGGTTAGTTTGCAGCTTGGAAAACATTTTTCCTTCATGGTTAAACTCTAATCTGTCAGCCACTACCTGTTCATGGACACCGAGGTCTAAAAACTTCCTCTACTAGAATGGAATTCTAGATGCCCTCCAGTATTATTTTTCAGGGAGCTATGCTGGCCATACCTGACCAAGTCCTAAATGCAAGGCCCAGAGAATCAACAGTGTAACCCCCAAGACCAAAACGTGCATCGCAAACCAGAAGTAATGCAAACATATTGCACATATTGAATAAATTACCATACACATTCACATCTGTGTGTATTAGCCAAATACAGATGTGCATGGGGGTTTTACTTCTATGTTCAAGTATTTCTCAAGAACAGACTGACAGGGAGCCCAAAAGGAGCTATAACCAACCTTTCCCTTTTATGCTTGGATGTGTCATGTAAGATGGGAAATATCCAAAAGCGGGAAAATTGGAAGATGATTGTACTTAAAAGGATTAAATGATTCATTCAATGGCATTTCTGCAGCCCTCTGTGTAATTGAACAGCCTTTCTTCCACCTTTCTCCTGAAAGAAAACCTTAATTGTAACCACTGAAAGGAAATAAGTTTCTGGCTATTTTTACAAAATATGTGTTATGTCTCAGCAAGCCGCTCCCATTTAACTCTGCAATACAGCTATAAAATGGTTTATTTGATTTAGTACCCTACTTCTGAAGTAGCTCACACACCACACGAGGCAGTGAACCACTGAAGAGGTTCAGATTGCAGATGGAAATGCAAAATCTTGAATAAATCCCCTGTAATGAGAAACTTCTGAGGGACTTCACTGCTCCTATTTCAGGAAGAGGAGGGAAAGTCACTTTACAAGCCTGCAGAGAACTTCAGATCACATCAGTCCAAAGTGCCATCAGCCACACTTCAGCAAACCATTCATGTATTACCTGGAAAACAGGGTAAATTTTTTTCCACCTCTCAATCTTTCCCAAGGGATGTCATTTCTTTCCAATTTCAGCCCCTGGAATTATGCCATGGACATTTTTCCCATCATACTTCAGTCACTTGCCTGCTGGCATGCAGCCTTCAGGAAGGTCATCCCTGCCTCCCTATACAGTGCTCTGTTGTCATCCTGTATCCTTGCAGAGGGTTCCCTTCAGCCCCAGGGAAACTAAAACCTGCTGGGTGACTCATTCCCACACAACATCTCATCATTGACTCAGTCCAAACAACCTCATGGCCCTGATGCTCTTTTACACTAAAGCCAATTAACCCGAAATTTCATTTACTCTAAACCCACAATACCACCCTGGCAGCACAGAGGGGCTTTAAAATGAGTCACAATGTCATTCATTTCTCTTTTACGATGCCAAAAGAGCACAAAGTGGCCGAGTGCAGACAAGATCACAGCCAAATGACGTCTGCCATTGATTTCATCAAAGCAGAATTTGACCCAATTTAGCATTTATTGAATTGAGTGTAAAGCCCAGTTCAGTGGTGCTGGAGTCAGGGAAGCCACCTGTTTGGCTCAGCTGGGATGCACACCAAGACATCCAGATGTGCTCAGTTTAAGAGTCCCAACAAGATGTGCTAGAGAAAAAGAGCCAGCTCAGACAGTGGATATGGGACAGGCTGCAACTCAAATCCTCCTAAAAGCTCAATAGGTGGGCACCAAAAAACAGAGGGATTCATGAAATCCAGCTGTTCTGACCTTAAGTTCCAGGCCAGTTTTCAACTACCATTATTTCATATGCAGCTTCATATCACATAACACTGTAATCTGCCATATTTTTGAGTCTCTACTTTTCATTCCCCCCCTCTCCCTTCCCTGATAGTGGCTGGAGCACAGAGGAGGCCCAGAGGTCTTTGGCAAAGACTCTCACAGGTCTTCTCAATGTAAACCAAATCTGTGATGTTCTGAGACACAAAGGGTTGTCACACAGCAAGAAGCAGAGAGATCAGAAGATGCCATCAATCCTATTCTGTTCCAAAAACCTGATGTTAAAAAGCAGTTTTTTCCAATTTTTGCTTGTGTCCACTTGTGGCCCTCAAAATCATTATTTGACTATTTTTTTTCCCCCCTAATTTTTGACCATACTTAGCAGCCCCATGGAAGAAATAAGCATGAACTAGTCCAACATTCTCTTAGTTTTGACTCCTGAGGAGCAAGGTTGGTAAGTGGAGGGAGGACAACTAAAGGCCATGAGCTCTGCCCAGTTCTACCCACACGATTCTTCTTTGCTGAGCTTGCAGACCAATACTGTCCTGGTAGCTACTCTATTCATATAAATCCAAATGTGGATTTATTTAGTCAAAACAATGCTTTCAGCCTAGGCACGGGCGCTCCTGAAGGCAAGACTAGTGTCACAAAACTAAAATTGGATCTGAAGTTCTCAGCTCATGTCTGTTGCCTCAGAAAGGCCCAAACCACCAATTTTCTTCAGAGTCTTGGTCAGAATCCTGCCTGTGATACTGATCTGATGTAAAGGGAACTCAGCTCTAAA
This sequence comes from Gymnorhina tibicen, assembly GCA_013399875.1. Lineage (NCBI taxonomy): Eukaryota > Metazoa > Chordata > Aves > Passeriformes > Artamidae > Gymnorhina > Gymnorhina tibicen. The sequence goes on along the minus strand of VXAZ01005100.1, from coordinate 941,109 downwards.
GCTCTGGAGAGAAAATTGCCTAGAAATGCAAAGTACATATCAGTAAGGTAAAGATATAATGTCACACATGATATCGTTTGTCTCAGCTACTGTAGGTGAACAACAACTCTGGGTGTTGAAGAACAAGTAACTGTTTTCATGCATCAGTCCTGCAAATGGTTTAATGGGAAAAGCAGTGTTATCTTCATTTTTAGTGTATATTTAAATCATTCCTCCTTCCTGTCCAACTGTTACAGCTGACATAACATGACTAATCACCACTACCTTTCCTGCACAGAATAAGTGTGTGGCTTCTGACACTTCAACTAATTCACTTCAGCTGGATATTAGGCTTGAACTAATATCAAGCTCAATTTCATTACAAGATGTGACATGTATATCCTCTAAAAATTGTAAGCTTCAGTCAAATGCATACTACTTGCAAACTGAAACCAGTGTGTGAATTGCAGTTATTCAGAAACCACTAAGTAATGAAAAATAGCTAGGATTTTAATAGGCATAGAAGGATATTTACTGTCTTATCAGAAAAAAATAAATTCACAAAATGTTAAGATTCCATTATAAAGTTATGTCATCTAAGGAAAAAAAAAAAAAACCCCAAACAGAAACAAACCAACACAAATTTCCCTCCCTTTTAAAAGTTTTGGAAATAATTTGTTTTATCCATTTTCCAAAGGAAAAAGAAGTGTTCATTCATTAGGAAACATTCACTATAAAATAAGCTTTCCACAAAGAATTTAGCTAGAGAATTTGCTTTCTATTAAAAAATAAACAAACAAACAAAAAATCAAACCACATGGTTACACCTTCCAGCTGGTAAAATTAGCTTAAATGATTAGCAGTAGGAGTACAGAACTGAGACCTGTCATATATGTTCTATCCCTGAAGTAATCACCAACCCCAACCATATAAGACATGTCAACTATACTATTCTTTTTCTTCAGCCTTTTTTAAGCAGTTTCCTCATTACAGACTTTTGGAAACTACACATACTTTAGCCTCTTTTCACACAAACATGCCCATTAGCAAGCCCAATTAAGCACAAGCTATGTGCTACTTCACATCGTTCTTATTATTACAACCAGCACAATATAACTCCTTTATAACCCCCAGTTTTCTCTCCCCATGCTCCTTCTTGAGTGGATTCCCATAAGCATTTTTCTAAATCTCATCCTGAAACCTGCCCACACACATTCCCAGCCTGTTTATAACTTTGTTCCGTGCCAACAGTATCCTTTAATTTAAGCACTCATGTTCGTTTATGATGTTTTAATCATATTCTACAAGCAGCAGTGAAAATGTACAGTCAGGCACAAAAAGAATTAGCCCGGTCCAGGTGCAATCTTGCAGCCTGCAAACCTGACTTGGCACTGGATGCCCAGCGCCATGTCCTGCGCTGTGTTCCTGCAGAGGCCTCACAGCATCCCAAACCCTCATGGAAATACCTCTCCTAATTCATCCTCCAGCTGTATTTGTCACCATCACACTGGTGTCTACTGTGTTTCTGTTAGAGCTCCCAGCTTAGACCAGCAAATCTTCACCACTCCTTCAGCAGACATGGCTCTGCCTTTCGGGCTGCTGAGATTGATCCTGTTCTCACTGCTGTCTTCTCCAAGGTCATTCATTTCTTGTGTAGAGACCCTTTTTGGTATTCAGTCATTCCTTTTAGATTTGATCTGCCAGGAAGTTTCATTAACCTAAATTTTGGGGAGTTTTGGTGGGTGCCAAGTTTATTTCATTACCAAAGGAAAAGGAATATTGAAAAAAATCATAGAATGGTTTGTCTTGGAAGGTGTGTTAAAGATAATTTAATTCCAATCCCTTTGCCATGAGAAGGGACACCTTCCACTAGACCAGGTTGTTCAGAGCCCCATCCAAGCTGGCCTTGAACACTTCCAGGATGGAGCATCCACAACTTCTCTGGGCAACCTGTGCCAGTGCCTCACCACTCTCGATGTGACAATTTCTCTCTAACATCTAATCTAAACCTCTTCTCTTACAGTTTCAAGCCCTTCCCCCTTGCCCCTGTGCAAACACAGATCTGATTTTGGTATTTATCACAGTTTTATGTAAGAATCTGCTGAGCCCTGGCTTGCTGACATCATTTAGGCATTTATATTGAGTGTTAAGATAATTCCTGTAAGTAGTACAGATGCAGCCCTTTAAAAGTTCAAAATGCATCTCTTACACCTACATTTAATTTAAGCAAAGACTAAATCCTGAAGGGTACCCCCACTACCTAAGAAACAAAATAATTAGTTGTCTCTCATTTGCAGAAACCCCCTCTATACAGTATTAATAAAGGAGAAATTATAAGGCATATTTTACATGCGCCATTAAACTGGTAAGATTAAGTTTGCACAAAATGTAATTGCCTTTTGATGTGAATAAAGCACAAAAAGCCCAATCAGATGCAGCACAATTTAATTTATGACACAACCCTAGAATCTTTTGGTGATTGGTGTCACAACATCACAAGTCTGATATATTACAGAGTTAAGAGGTACATAGCCTTGTCATAAATTATTTCACGTTCTGTTCCTGCGCATCTGAGGTGGCAGAATGAAGGTAAATTTCTTCCTGACCATTTAGACAGCTCATTATTTCCCCAGAACTCTCCTGTGCCATCACTAATCCCTGCAATGTATCATCATTCATTTAAAATATCAGTTTTCTGCAATCCATGTTTAACAGCACATTTTGTTTTCTAACTTTGTAATATTTTTGAGGACAACTTCCCAACTAAAGTCTAGAAAGACTGACAAAAGGCAACTCTCAGAAACCTGATGGTAAGACGCCTTTATGAGCTGGTTTCTCAGGTGACACAAGTTGTATTTTCTCCATTGCATGTGTTACATCAGGGCTTTGGTTGGTTCTCCAAGTAACCAAGGGACACAAGAGCCAACTTTCACTTGGTACTTAACCAACTATCAGCTTCTTCTTAGAAAAGGTGAAAGGACTCTTTACCCAAAAGCATGTGCCTAACAAATGGTAATTCTTGCACTTATATTGTGAGCATCATGTGTGAGGCTCTGCAAACAAAGATGCAAACATCAAATTGCACTGCAATAGAAAAGAAAAACCAGAGAAGAAAATGAAGCCTCAAAATAAACTATTTCTAGAAGATTATTTCTGTTTTCCCATCTACAGGGTGATCAGTGTCAGGTGGAATCAGCAGATTCAAGCAAAGATAACCTCAGAAGTGAGATTGTGAAGCAAAGGATGCAACAGGCAGCTGCACCCAGTTGTGAAGTTACATCGTGGAAACAGGCATGGAAAGAACTTCCTCTCATCCACTACTGGATCAGCTCAGGAGGACTGCAATGATGTGTAAGTTGAACTAGTAGGCAAATTAGAAATATTCAGAAGAATGCATTATTTAACACTTGCCTTTATCACTTGAAGAGCTGTGATTGCTGGGGGAAGGAGGCAGCAGGACTGGCACAGTACCAGGAGAGGGACTGCAGAGGGGTATAAAGTTCGTGTATCCAACTAAGGGCTGGACTCTTACAGTTCCAGAGCCCAAAGTGGGTATTTTAAACATCATCTTCATTTCACTCCAAGGTTAGTTTAGCTAAACTCCCACCATCTTCCCCTTTTCCCAGGAATCACTACTGTTCTTTGCAGTCCAAATTTGCTTGTCAGTTTGTCCAGCAACACAACCTTGGCTTTACCAGGTTCTCAGTTTAACTAGGAGCAGAACTTTTTTTTTTTATCCTTCCTTCTTGGAACAAAGATAGTTGTTTACAAATTTATTTTTTTTATTGATGAAGACAACTGAGGGACTGATTTGTACTTTCCCACAAATCTGCAAAAATCAGTGGGAACTAGGGCAACTTCTGTGCCAGAGACAGTATGACCTTCTGTTTAAGAGCAACTTTTCTCTCAAGATGTCCACCCAGAGAAATTTGGCTTTAATCTTCCTTTTTTGACAAAAAAAAAACCCCAAAAGCTGCCAGCTCACGAACACCTAAACACACCTGCTTCAGCACAGAGCTGTTGCTTATCCATCAGCCTCTGGGCAGCAGAAAAATTGTGCCTTCTGACTGCTTTCAAACTGGATTCAGAACTTCCCTGCAAGAAACACTGCACGTTTCTCTGTACTGGATACGGCAGGTAGAATGAAGACATTTTGTAAAATTAACCATTTTTCTTTAATTGGGACATGGTATAATCAGCCTATTCACACATCAGGGAGGGCTCCTATTAGGCAGAGTTTGCACGTTTTTGAAACGCCTTCAGAGAAGAAAGGTGTCTATCAAGGGCAGTGATAAGGTGTGTCTGCTCTAAGCCATGAGGTCTCTGAAAGGGTCAGGGAATACAAAGGCACAGAGCACCTGTTAAATTGCCAGAGCCATAAAACTCCTGCTCCGAGCACGGGCACAAGAGAGTTTTGTGTTGCACACAGGCCGGGTAAAGCACAGAAAAGGAGAAGGACAATTGTGATTTTCAGGTTTTAAATACATTCCTAGTCTTTTTGTGAAGAATTCAGCCTAGAAGAGTTACAACAGAAGAGACTACTTGTGCCAGGTTATACAAAGAGGTGAATCCATTTCAGCACTCACATGCATTGTACTGAATAGCTGTTCAAGCCATGAACAGTTTCAGCAGTGCTACTGGGTTAACTTGAAGGATGGCGTTCAGCATGACTTAAGTTATCCTGTAGGTTTGTTTGATTTCACTGACAGGGCAAAGAACTAAATTAGTTAACACAACCTGCCTGTTGAAGAACCATTAATTAAAAGTGAGGAGGCCGTAAAAATTCTGTTTTACCTGCGCTACTCTTGTCTGAGTGAAAACTCCTCCCAGACAGAAAACCTGAACTCTTAGATAATGTTGTTCTGTTTGCGCTGAGATTTTTGTCCTGAGCAATCACTTTAGTTGTCTACAAAGTTCTGCTTGCCAGAGAGTACCTGTAGGTGCCATTATAAATACACAGACTGTCTTAGCCAATTCTAAACTAACAGGTAAAGCTCAGTTTTAAAAACTTACTGTAAATACCAGAAATTTTTCACATAGTACCTTGATTCCATAGATTTCCCTTACTCAGATCAGACTGCTCAGGAAATCTTCCTCTAGTGACTTATGGTTCAGATTTATTAAGTCTGTAATAACTTCATTAACTGTGGAGTGTATTGACTTTACCTGCATAATTGAGGGCAAAAAAAGTAATTCCAGATTTTCCTTTTTGAATTTATTCCATAACTTCTATTTACAAATGCAAATCTTGACTGTTTAGGAAATATCAGAATATCAAATTGATGTTATAAGCTTTATATTTTCCTTTTTGAATTTATTCCATAACTTCTATTTACAAATGCAAATCTTGACTGTTTAGGAAATATCAGAATATCAAATTGATGTTATAAGCTTTATATTTTCCTTTTTGAATTTATTCCATAACTTCTATTTACAAATGCAAATCTTGACTGTTTAGGAAATATCAGAATATCAAATTGATGTTATAAGCTTTAAATGGGCAGATTTCTCACCTTGATTATTTCACTGCATAATCAGCTGTGTACTGTAATACATGCTACATCTTCCAGGCCAGAAACTGCTGATGGCCATTATCATAGCAAACTTGCTTTTAAGGAGAGTGAATTAGAACAAAGGGAAATAAACTGAAAAAAATCACATCTGCTCTGCTTCCTCGTGCTGGGGAAATGGAGAAAGGTAGGCTTCAACCAAGGAGTTAGAGCTGACTTTCAATAAAGAGTAAGTTTTAAGTTCAAAAAAGCCTGGAAGAAAGTGCTTAGCTTTCTGAGCAACAGACACAATTTGCCAGCAGATATCAGCAAGCTCAGAGGAAGCAGCAGCACAGGCTCGGGGGGTTTCTACAAGGAGCAGCAGGAATCCCCACTAGCAGAGCTGGGGAACTGAGCACAGATAACTCACTTTAGCCACATCCCCAGCACTTTGTCAGTGAGTAAAGACCATTTAGTTCACCAAATCCTCTGCAAAAGCTCTGTTTTCTTTCCTTCAGTTGCTATATCCCCCCAAAGAATAAAAATATGAAGTGTAGTGATCGGGAGCCGAAATTCTACCAAGAGAACAGCTGAGCAACAGGCAAGTCCTGGAGATCAATATTCCCCTGCAGGTGCCTTTCCCAAGCTGTCGTGCCAGGGAGAGCAAGCATCAATCTGTGCCCAGAAAACCTGCCCACGGAGATGTGGACAGAGTTTGCAATTAGACTCATGACAGCTCACAGGGAAAAAAAAAATAAAGCACACAGCTCCAAAATTCGACTTCCAGTGCAGTTGTTCACAATCGGGTGCTCAGCTGGGACTGAGCAGACAGGTTTTAAATAAGCTCACTGCAAAACCGAAACGCTTGAACCATATTGTTTGAGATACTAAAATAGATGGGTGTTTTTTTCTTTAATAAGAGACTCAAATCTGTGGGATTGAGCCTTTAAATCCAAAGCTGGCACCTAATGGAGACCAGCTCCCCTGCCATATCAGAGACCAACCCAGCAGCACAGACACCCCCAGGAGCCATCCCTCTGTGCCAGAGCTGATGTCTAGAGGCCACACAGCAAGGAGGACCACAGGGAAACACACAGCACAGGGATGCAATTCTGCAAATAGAGCCCCACCATTTAAAAATAATTTTATGGCACTATAGTGCATCCAAAGGACAGCAGCAAAGCAGACCCTCAGGAAAAACAGCAATAAGAGGGGCTGACAGAGCATCCCCTAAGAAAAAAACCATTACCTAAAGGCAGCTTTTAACATACTAATAGGGGCTGCATCTCCTGAGTGTGTTACTATACATGTCAGAGGCACAGCCTTTAACCAAGCACACCGAGAGGAAACAGCAGCAGAAGAAATTAGAAAATAATACTTCCACCAAAAGGAGATAAGAATTCAATAAAGATCAGAGTGTAGTAACAGCATTCCTAGACTGCAGTATTAGGGAAGAAATAGTATTCAAGTCAGTGCTGAAGTTGCCAAAAAGTCACAGAAATCCAAGTTACTTGTTATTTCTTCACTAGCACCTTAGTATTTGGTACAATACAGGTCCTGTGCTTACAACTACCAGTAACAGCAGCTTTCAGCATTAGCAATTTCCATTGCAATAAAATCTTGGAAGATACAGTAATACCAAAAGCCTTTAGTTAAAACAAAGGTGAAATAACTGTTTGGGGGGGAAAAAAAAAGAAAGGCAGAAGTCTGGCCTCAATTATTTCATCGTTTCTACAAATAGAAGCAAGAAATCACGTGGGAGGACATAAAGCCATAGGTAATTTAAAAGGTGTAATATCTCTTATTTTATCCAAGAAAAGATTTTTATTAGTTTTGCTATTGAGGTGAGAGAAAAGGAACAAATGAATCAATGTAATAATTCTGAAAGAAAAAATCAAGTTTAATAACAAGCAGCTGTAGCGTACGAACAGATAGAAGACAGGCCTTCAAGATGATAGTTCTGTGTCAGCTTTTGACAAGATGTAGCTAGATGATTATACAGTGAATTTTACACTGATTTCTGCTAAATGGTTACAGTGAAATTGTGTTGTTCCCCCTTGTCTCTCCGCCATGCCACTACATGAAAACGGCTTTTTTATTCTTTTTAAATTTACCTAACTGTGCTAAAAAGTACCATTGTACCTGCAGACACATCAGCTCCTCCAATACTTTTAATTACAAAAACAATAACCAGAAAAAAAAAAAAGCAGATTAAGGCAAGGCAAAACCAACAACTCTTGACCCAAGGAAGATACTGGGCTGAGTACAAGGAAACATGTTACTGTGCTACTGCTACACACGAGTCAGCTAAAGAGTTTGAGTGGTACTTTTAGAGGTCAACTGATAAAAATCAGCCCCCTTACTCCACTTATTTCCTTGCTCTCCCTTAGTCACTTGATGTGTAAACTACCACTTGGACTTCTGGCCAAGGCAACAGGGCAGAGACAAGCAGATAAAAGAGAAGAGAGGGGAAGCCATGCTGAGGCTCTGTCTCAAGACCCTCAATTCAAAAGGCACAACAATTCACAAAGGAATTCTCCACAGCCACTTGTTTAGATGAGGTCTAAAGATAACCTGAGCCAAGAGACCCAGGGGCTGAAGGGCTTCCAAGCTATACCATGGGGGTCTGGATTCAGTAAAGAAGGTTTTCTTCACAACTTATTTATGTATTATGCAGTAGTCAGCTGTTCTGGCACCCCTGCTAAATCCTTTAGTCCCAGCAAGCTAAGCTTTGTGTCTCATTTGTCCCTGCTTGAGGGCTCTCGTCTCTCCTTAGATAGGCCCTGCATGCTCTTACAGTTCAATCACTAACACACAACCTACTTCATTCCACTTCTGAGCTCCAGAAATAGAAATAAATACCAAGACAGATATTTTACAAATAGACAAGGTACCTCCACAGCAGCTTGTGACATCCAGCAGAAGACATATTCCTTACCTTGCAGCAGGCAGCTCAACAAGCAGCATCCTTTAACCCTCCTTATCCACAGGGATTGTTGGAAAATCACCCACAGCTTTTAGAGAACACTTTAGGTCTCCTCATACCTCAAATACTGCTAGTCTAAACCCAAACCTTTACCCTGCACCCCTCCCTCCAGCTCTCCCTTCCTGTGACGAGCCTTGGCCAGCTGCTCCATCCCACCCTCCATGAGATGAGTGTGGTACCAATTTTCCAAGGCACCCAGCAATTTGCCTTGAGAGGTTCCAGCTGTCCCTGGGGCTGGACACAAGAGACTCCTGACATGCATTTAATCCATAGGATTACAATCTCTGCCTCTTGGTCGTGCACTCAGCAGCATTGTGTCACAAACAATGTGAATCCTCATACTAACCACATGTGAGGATACAAAGATTTGCCAGTGGGCTTAAAAGAAGTTTAAATTGAACTTTTACAGCAGGTGAAGGGCAGAAGTCTTTTGCTCTGTTCTGTGTGTGCTTGGAATTGATATCACTCAATTTCACGCATTTGGGGAAGGAAAGTATGCAATTAATAGTCTGTAGACAGTTTGTATTTTGGAGTTTTTAATATGCCTAGGGGAGCAGCTTTGGCTATTCTTGTTCAACAAGCACTGCTCACTCAGCTATCCTGAGCAATGTGCCAGTGTTGCCAGCCCAAAGAATTCAGCAGTCCTAAAATGGAAGCTTCAGAACCATGAGGTTTCAATTAAAAATTGCAATTTTTTACTCTTTGCCTTCTGATTCTTTTTTTCATCTTCAAGGTTCAGTCAATACCTACTTGCAAGTTTCTTCTTCACAAACCCAAGAGCTTAACAGAAGCTGAAATTCTCATATTGATTGCCAAGAACTGGAAACTGATACCTTAAGCAGAACAGTAAATATTGTAACAAAGGCAGAAGTTGTGAAGTCTGAGCAATTCTTATTTCCAAAACAGGCTTATGTCTAAAGTTTTGGGAGTTCTTAATGATTTAAATTCACCATTAACACAGGTGTCTCAAAGCTACTCACAGGGTTATCATATTTGCTGCAGGATTTGAGATCCCCACTGAATATAAGTGGCAATTCAAATGATGACTTCGGCAGAGCTGTGTTGATGGATACCAGAAGGTGATCTCAAAGTTCACCAAAAAGAGATGTTATTTTCAGTAAAACTTCTGTTCAGAGTTAAAAAGAATCTTGGAAGTGCCATTTTTATGCATTAAAGCAATCTAAATACATCTACACCTTGACTGTGCTTGTCTTGAAATATTTGAGCTTTCTTTGATAATATCCAGTTCCAGTACTTTAGAAATACATTTTTCAGTCCTTCTGGTTTTCTACACTGGTGACAAGCTCTTTCCTTTGATCTCCATGTAAGAGTTTTCTCCTCCATGCTCTTTGCTCCCACCTTTTCCAGTCTACTTCCAAGAACTGAACATTTTTAGTTCTCCCATTAGCTTTTAACTTTTGTGTATTTTCCTTTATTGGAACTGGCAACATGGTGCTATTTGAGCACAGCTCCATCTGTCAGAGTCAAGTCCTGCAGGTAGGGTGTCACGTTCGATTTCATGTTATCATTTGTTGTGCGTTCAGAGCTAAAGAAAAGAGATGTTTACTATAAAACAGTTTCTTTCATAAATTCCTTTGAGAGCTCTTTTACTGTTTTTTGTGGGACCTACTTGTGTCCTTATGAGCACAGCCCCTTCTGCACTGCCAGAGAGAAAACAGAAGGGATGTGCTCAGCCTGGCCTTGCTCCTTGCACTTCCTTCCCTCTTCTGCTTTCCACGTGTCCTAAGCACGTATGCGAACTGGAATGGCAGCATTACAGCTGATGGAAAACACTGTAGGCTTAAAAGAAAGCTGACATTTTGGAGATTGAGTTTTCAGATTTGAAAAGGAATCTACTTTGATTGCCCAGCTTCAGAGCTGCTGCCTGGTATGAGGTTACATCTGACGCTAAAAGAAGAGATGTGGTTGGCTTTTATCCCAGCAGGACAACAGTTATTCTTCACAGTCAGGCCTTCCCAGCCGGAAGGGGTCTGGATGGGAAGAAATGCCTAACAAAAACTTCATTTCCTGGAGCCTTTCTGACACGCATATCAAATAGATCTGGTGAACACAATTGTTTCCTTTCCAGTCTCCTAGATTGCTTCCTCTGTTCCTTTTTCTACTCAAAAAGACATAACCTCAAAACCAGCAAAAATATGGTGTTGACTATAGTCCAGAGACACCACAGCATATCTAGGAGCCTCTGAAGCCCATTAGAATGCTTGTTTTTTCTTTTCACAAATATGCACATCTTGCCTTGCAGGTCTCAATGATCACATATTTTCTCAGGAAAAGCATTAAACACAATCTTTGATTTTGCTTTATCCTGGACACTACATCAACACTAGGGGTTTTTTTAAACCAGCTGGAAATGACTATTCAGATGTAAGAGCTTTCCCAAATTTCTTCCTTTTCCTTTAAAAAGTTCACAGATCTTTTTTCTTTTTTTCCAAACAGCAGCATTAATGTTTCTAGCCTGACATTTCTTAAGGTAGACCTGCAATACACAACCTGTACAGCCTCACCAAAGCAGTGGAGCCCCAAGGTGGAGAGCATGGCCAGCATCTCTCATGCTCTCCCACTTGGAGAGACACCATGACCAAGTGCTGACAGACAATCCATGTTTCAGCAGCGGGAGATCCAGCACTTCCCAAAGGACTGCCACATGTGTCCTCTTAATGTTAGGAGGACCTTGGGTGCTGTGAGGCTGTTCCCTTGGGGAGGATCTGGCAGTGAGTGGCAGTAAGAGGGCTGAGCTGTGCAGAGGCAGAGGAGCTTTTCTGCCACCAGGACCCAGCAGACCTGTGGGGGTCAGAGGGGCTGAAAGTGTAAACACAGGGAAGTGGGATGCAAGTGGAGGGCTGGGTGGGCTGAGCTGCAGCCGAGCTGCAGCCTTGCTCACAGATGGCCCTGCTGGCACAGGCACCTGCCTCAGCCACAGGAGCCTGGCCTGACTCTGCGCTTGGAAAAGCAAACAGCTGGGGAAAGGCCATGTCTTAAGCAATCAAAGCTCCTCTGCTCAGTAAATGTGAGGCATAAATCTCAGGGCTTACATTGACATAAGCGCAGCTGACCCAGTGCTAGGCTGCTATCACAGGATCTGTGCTTTTAGTGCAAATAAAATACCATATCAGGGGGAGGAATCAGTTAAGCCCTCTGCTATTAGCTCTGTTGTCATTGTAAGCACTTCCAGGAAGTGCTGCTGGAAGCAGCTGTTTCAATTCACCCACAATTCTTTCCAAAGCAGATACGACCAGGTTCTCCAGTCTTGATGGAATGTAAACCATTGCAGCGGATGCAGCGTGTCCAGAACATAGGATACACACGCAAACTCTCATTAATGCTTGTATTGAACTGGGGACTTGGAGAGCACGGGTGTGCTGGACATTGTGCAAACAGCCTAAAGAAATTATGCCCACCATATAAAACTTGAAACAAAATTACAAATGGATAGCTCCTATCATCACACGTGACTGGTGCTCCTATTTAAAACTTCAGAACAGGGCAATCCGAGCCCTGAACTAATGCATTAGAGTTATACAAACATTGCCTCTGCTGAGGAAGGCTGCTGGGATTCTTGGGACTCTGTCTTCTGGTACAGTAAATTTATCCGCAGCCATCTTCTTGCTCAGTTATTTAGTGGCTGTCCTGCAGACACGGAAGGAACTGTGGACAGCCTTTACGCTGCAGCAAGCAGCTCCCAGAACCTCATTGCTCACAGCCTGCAAGGGCCCCAGAGCCTGAGCCTGGCTTGCAGTGGTTCCTGTTTCTAAACAAAAGGAGACAAGAGCAAACTCTGGATCATTTACAGCTCATTCAATAGGCCCTGAAGCTGATAGCATAACCATGGAGTTAAAGAGATCTTTCATTTTTTTGGCCTTCCTTGTACTTAGAGCTGCAGACATCAAAGGCTGACTCACTGCACAGACCAACAAGCACATTAAGTACCAGGCTTTGCAGAACAGCTGCTGCCTGGCCAGGAGAAACACCCTTCAGGGCCATTGTCATTAACAAGTCTGTAATTTATACTGACGGCAATGCAGGGAAACAACAACTGTTGTTCAGGCACTAGAAGTCCTCTGCTGGACAGCCTGTCTCTCTCCAAGAGCTGTATACAGCCTGTTCCAGTTTGGCCTGAGCACCTTCACCACCATGATTCTGCCAGAGCTACAGACCCTGACCTCCCACCAGGGCACTAATTCCCTGCAGGGACTGTACCAAACGCAAGCAGAGGATTTCCCTTTAAGGATTGCTTTCTGATTGTCATCCTTACCTCTCTTGGTTTTGTTTCTCTGTAAGTCACCTTTTCCCATATTGGTATTTATAGTCTCTAATTCTCCAGACACTTCTGTTTCCAGGCAGGGATGAGCTCCTCCTCACAAGCATATTTTGTCTCCTCTTTGTCTGCAGCTTTTTGTGCTGCTTAACCAACATGGGATTAAAATTACCAGAAAAGTATTATCATTTTTAATCACACAGACAACTCTGGGAGAGCTTCTGATGCCCTATGATTAATGTATAGATTCTGAACAGCTTAAGGCTCCTTCCCTGGCTTTTGGGAAGAAAGAAGCTGCAGCTCATCCACTTCTCAGTTTGGAGAGGACGGAGGTGAGGTGCCCTGTCTATAGGTAACACAGATGTAAGAAGGTCTGTGGGAGTAAAACTGCGTCAATGGATATAATTCTAATTTTAGATACAAGCAGCAAATGCATGGGATACAAGTCCATCCTACTCCACAGCCATTTTCCTTCCAGATCCCTCTCTGTATCTAACCTACCTAAAAATTTTCTCTACAGCAAGGCAGAGGAGATTGCTTTGGTAAAGCTGTACATTCTTTTAATCCTACATTTTCCTCTCTTCTCATTTACCTAAGCATACAGAAAGTTTTGTTTTTCCTTTTTTTTTCGTACATACGTGCCTAAATACAACCGTGTCAGACTGCATTGTTGTTGGCCATCGTTACAGTGAATTTTGATTTCTGCTCAGGGCTTGTTGCTCACAAATTCTTTGATTTTCAATTAAATTCCCTGCCTCAAATTTTCACCATATTCCCTCAGACCCTCAAGATAGAGCACCTCCACACAATTAGTCATTGGAAATAATAACATGATTAGGGATGAAAAAGATGGTTAAAATGGAGGGATGAGTTGGCTGCTTCCATGTGGAGCCTATTCAGCAAAGTCAGTACCTGTGCATGTCATACCCTGCTGTCTGTGCTTCACATATGGGAACACTGGGTCAGAGTTAGACATGAAATCAGAAGTTATCCTCAGAAAGGGAATGGGGAGGAAGAAGAAAAATGTTCACTGGATGTGGGGAGCTGCTTCTTAGGTTTCCTCCTGAGATCTGTAAAGTTAGACCTCAGCTCTGATAGTGCAATAAAAACCAGTTCCCCTGAAATACCCACACTGTCAATGTTAACAGAAGTCAGAAGCGTATCTCCAGCCTGAAGCTGATTTCCAATTGGACAGTAGTGTGTTGTTCAGCATTTTTCTAACCCTGAAAGAAAAATTTAAGGATGAGGCAGAAAAAGGGGAAGCTTTTCACAAATTATAGCAAGTTACACAAATGCAGTTGTGTGTTCTGTACAGGAGAAAGCACACTGTGATATGACTGACATCATGTCCACAAAATAAATTAGCTGGGCATTAGATCCCTCAATCTGTTCCATGGGAATCCTCTCCCTCCCCCTCCTCCTGTTACAGGAATGACTTTCTAGCTACTGATAAAAGGTGCATTGGATGCAGAGAATTATTCCAACACGTTTTATCATGTAACCTGTGGTGACAGTGGGCTGTGCTCTGACAAGAGGCAGCTTGCAATACACAAATGGGTAACACTTCAGGAGGAAGAATGAAAAACTGAACCTGCACGATGCTTTTTTTCTCAAAACTGCATATTTCTTCTTTATTTTTTCTCTGAGAGTCTTTCTGGAAAACTGTAAATTACAAAACTTCAGGTGCAGCAGGACTATAGTGTAGCATGCAAAGCTTACTCACTCCCTCTGAAGAAAGGAACAGCTCTGCTTTTATTTTTCTGTCTACCTTGTGGGTCTATTCTCTACTGGCTAAATAATAACAAGTGTGATGCCTCTCTATTCTTGCATTGAAATCTTAGATTTTTTTTAAGAGAGGAAATCTATCTAGTATAGCAGTAATAATAATAATTATTGTTATGATTTCTTTTTTGATGACTGCTGATGGAACCATGAGCCAGAAGTATGGAAAGATTTTTGGTTTCCTTTCAAATAAAAGTTTTGCAACTCTCAGGAGAAAGAATCTTTCAGAATGTACTAAAATTTTCCAAGAAAAAAAAAAAAATAGGAAAGGGAGACAATATCTGATTAAGCAAAAACCACAAAAAACATTGCTTATATAAAAAACCTAATTTCTTCTATTAATAGGAAAATGTTAGCAGTATTTTAAATGCTGTGGATTTCATAATTAGTGGTGTTCATAAATGAGCAATATTCATTTCCTACAAAAACCTAAACCCAGACAATGATGAAATGCTGGAAACATTTTTTAAAAGAATGAGATCAATAAAGTTAAAGCCAAATGCATTTGGAACAATGGCATGACTCTATGATGTGAACCCTGAATGTTAGTGGAGAATTCCCATTGTTGCAACTGTGCCCTCACATGGTCACTTCATTAACTATGTTGAACACCCAAAAATCAAACTGACACAGAAGTGCCTGACTTAAATATTACACCCATCAGTTTTACAAGTTAAAAATGAAACTCCTTGTATTTCAGCACCCGGGTTTGTGCCTGGGAGCAGCAGTGGTTGGCTGGTGGTATCAGAAGGGAAGGTGAGCAGGACCTGGGGGACAGCAGGGCAGGGGGTGGAGGGACCTGGCTGAGCAGAGGGAGGGATGCTGAGGTGGAAGTGTGGGGTCAGGATCTGGCCCAGAGGCACTGGTCAGGGTCTGTCTCAGTCCCACAACCACTGGGCATGTCCAGAGGGACAAGGCAGGTCCAAGGTCAAGCTAGGAAGCCAAGCCAACACTGAAAGCTCTCAGGCTGTGCTACCGCATTTACACCACACACTGCTCAACACCAAACCACTTTAAAACGTTATCCTTTATTTTAGGATTAAAATAGTTTGTTATTTCAGAGGAGAATAAAGTCTTAACTAAATTTAGTCTGGTATTACAAAAAAAAAAAAGGGAGGGAGGAGTCAGCACCGCACTTTGTGGCTGTGCTTCCTGTGTGCATTAGGCAAAAACCACAGAGCTTTGAATATTCACATACATCACAGATATACTACAACAGAAAAGAGAAATCCCAGACTCCTTGAGAATGCAGTGTGAGGACAATTGCCTGGGCTGCAAGAAGTCCAGGATTAACTCTCTGCTGTGCCATTCTCCCACTTCCCACAGCTAAATGCCTTAGCTCAGAACGTCATGACTGCTTTAGGCAACATCAGTCAACTTCAGAAACCTTCTGCCCTGAGAATGCTTTCTCAAAACAAGATTACCCAAACTTGCAGTTTCAGGAAGAGCTTGCATTTCCAGATATTTTCACTTTTAACAAATTAGGGGTGTTATGAGGAGCAGCAGGAGACACTTTTCAAGAAATCTAACAACTCAAAAGAAAAAGATTCTGATGCATGCAGCTCTAATTCTTACACAGCATAACACACAGCCTAAATGGGCAAGACCAATGAGAATAGTAGAAAGAATAATTGTTCCTTGAGAGGAGGGAAACAGAGAGGCAAAGTGGCTTGCCCAGAATAAATCTTCTGGGTAACCATTTAGTTAGCACCTTACTCAGAAGGCTATTTCGGATATTTAAAATGCATTGCTCTTACTTTCTGTCCCATATAACAAACACCAGACAGATGCTTGTATTCTCATAAGTGTGAATCTTTAATTCTTCTTCTATCATCTGTTTTAAACAGCAGAGTCTGATCTTCCTGTGATGAAGTTGTGGAATCACAATATATAAATCTGTTTGTGATTTGTAAATGTCAGTGCATATGGTACTTGGGCATTTGATTACTGACTGCCTCAAGCACATAAACTAGCATATTAAAGCCTTGGAATTCTTGTCAGAATGAACTTGTCTTAATGCTTTTGGAAACATCTCTCTCATGTAGAAGTAATTTCCTTCAAGGTTTTTCAAATAGTGTTTCATTTAAATTACTCTACTTGTCTTGTAAATGGCAGAATTTGTTTCAAAAAGACCCAGTTGAAAACAAACTCAGAGGGTCAAATGCACAAGGTATTTAACTCCTTTAATTTTGAGGGACAAATATGAAACAAGCAGACGCCTAAAAGTCTTCAAAGAAATCCCAGTCAAAGTCATACACCAGCATTGCATTCAACTCCCACAGTTGTGAACATAAATAGGTATTCAGGCCAAAGCTGTGAAGTAAAAACAAAGCTCCATCCTTCCACCTGACAAAATTTCAAATATTCACGAAAACTTACTAACTATTATTTTGTCTCTGCTGAAAAAAGAACTGATCTCTCCTCAGTTAAACATCTCTTGCTCCTCTTATCATTTGATGGAGACGGAGACCCCTCTCGTCTTTCTTACTCAGATTCTTCTCAGTGGAATTCGCTTTTGCCTTCTTGCTGCTATCACTAAATGGCTTCTCTAGCAAATCTCTTCTTGGTCCAGTACAAAAAATAAACATCATCTTCAGCTCCACAAGCTTTTAAATTAAAGCAACCTCCATGTACCTTATTTTACTTTCTCTGTACTCAAAGAATGTCACTTCAGGAGCCCTGCACTGCCACAAAGAGATGCAGGGCAGCTCAAGTTTCAGTGCCTCCCTGCACACAGGTCCACAGACAGAGGGACAGATAAAGCACCCTCCCTATAAAGCACCTGCTCTGCTCCATCTGTTCCAGTCTGTTCTGTCCTTACACTGCTCAAAGACACGCTTATAACATTACCCAGTGCAATATAATGCACAGGTATGCAGTATGTTGTTAAACAGAAGACTTGATTTCTCTTAATCTTGTCTAATCAAGACTTTTACATATTAGAGTTTAATCCTATTTTATTCAAAGCTAATTCAGAAGTATGAAGATTAAGCACTAACTGATGAAGGTGAAAACATACTTACGTACTTAGAACCTAAATGATGCACTATGTCCAGTAAGACAATCACTCTTGGATGACTGCAAATGTATTATTTAAAAAGTTGTATTATAAAGCTGAAAAAAAACCCCTGTAATTTCCAGGAAGTTACTCATTGTTTTATTTGGTGGGCTGGGTTTTCTCTTGTTCCTGAATTTTAATTTTGAGCCACAGCAAAGCAACCCCATTTTCCACTTAATTTATAACTGGCAGCATGACACACCTCTAGGGAATCCTGCCTAGTGAAAATTCTTGGATTTTATGTTAAGGGTTCATTTTTTCCCGAGTGAAAGTGAGGGATAGTTAACGATAAAACAAAGTGTTAACCAGTTGTCTAAAACTCTGCAATTTGTGGAAGTCTCAGTTGGGTCTCAGAAGACAATGGTAACAGTCCCTTATATTCACTTTCAATTAAATGGGAAAGCCATAGGAATCCTACTGTTCTGCCATGGGATAGTGACAGGCTTCCATGGTCAGTGCAGTATGCAATTAGTGAACACCATTACTTTGGAGTACATTGCCAGCACCCTGCAGGGAGAATTAGATGTTCACAGCTGCCACCATGCCTAATTTTTCACAAGCTGCATGGGAAGTTTCCTGCACTGAGGATCGAGACTGAATAATGAACGAGAGTGAATTTACATGTACATATTTTTATTCTGTTTTTCTGATTAAATTAGAAGTAGGAATTACAGTGTGATGCAATAATAATGGACACATGCATGTAAATGTTTAACTGGCTTACAGGAGCATGTTATCTCTTTGAAAACAAACCACAGTAGCGCTAAAGCAATACCTAATGATTCAAGAGGTACAGACATACATGTCCATCCAGCCATGTGCTGGATTTTCCACAGGAGTCTAAGGAATTAAATATCTTTTGCAGATGGGTTTGATTCTTGCCACTTTGTGTGCCTCGGGTCTGCTTCCATAAACTGTGACATCCTTAGACTGGGCCTCCTGAACATTGCAGTATCTTCCTAGGGAGAGACAAAATGTTCATACCCATAAGAGACCTCCAGCCACTGAGAACTCTGCACACTCCCACACCAAATTCCTGTAGTATCTCCCTTTCTTGGTTGTCACAGCAAAGGGCACAAGCTCAGTTTGGACAAACTAATTCAAAGGAGGGAGTGGGAAGCTGAGGTGTGAGTCAGCAGTGGCTGCTCTGAAAACTAATCCTGAAGCATTGCAAAGTCAGCCAGTAAAACCAGTGATACTGCAGTTCCCTCATGCATGCAGTCAGGGCATGGCAAAACCAAGCTTTGCTTGTCCCTCAAACTACGGATCTGCTGCAAGTACCCAAACAAGAGAGATAAATTACATGAGGTTTCAGAAATAAAGCAAACTATCTCCAACTTACTGCTTGCTCTCCCAAGGGCCGTAGCACAGAGAATCGTGTATGAAGTAGCTGGCAGTGCGCTAAATCCCTGCATAGAAGGGGGCATAATACCTGTATTAAATATCCACAGAGATTCGGATTCAGTGCTAGTCCATGGGCAGGTTTCTTTGCACCTTAAAGGAATTTTGAATCCCTGTATAAGAAAAGGACAAGGGTGGAGTTTCTGTAACCCAGATGCTTTTGGTAATGCAAAACTGGCTGACTGGGTCCAGCAGACAGTCTTGCTTATTTGCAAGGAATTGCTGATTATTTTTCTTCCCTTTTGTCTTGCGAAAGCTGGGATGACCCTAGAGAAAACCGGGCTGGGATGAAATAACCACAGAAGTATTCTGAAATTCATAAGGATTATTTAAAAACAAAAAACTTCTCAGGTATGAGAACTATGCTTGTCTGAAAAGTAAATAAACATGATGGAAAGCAAAGAAACGCATTTCTACTTAACTACTATTTGTTCAATACCTACTTATGACACATTTGTCTTTAGGAAATTAAATTAATTGTTCAACCTCACCAGTGAAATTCTACACTTGTGCATCCTGTGATTGTAGCAGTCTCAAATTAATGACCCACTGATTCCCGATTATTAAAGTTTAATAGTTCTGTGATTAACATTGTCAATTAAGCAATACAATTCATGGTGGTTGAGACAGCAGCACTCTTTGCTGTGCACATGCTCTATCTACAAGTGTGAGTTATCACTTGCAGGTCTTCAGGAGGAGTGACATAATCAAGAATTAGCAACATACTGGTGAATTAAATCATGTACTAGACTCTTCAGTGAGGGCTTTTTTAAATTGCCACAGACTTATAATATATGGATCCCTAGTTATTACAGGTTGATGCACATTAAGCACAAAAAATGCTATAGACACAGCAACTCAAGGAAAGGACTCAAAACATGAACATCACTGCTCAGCCAAAATTTTAAATCCCTTAAAATCCAAAGAGCCTCAGGGGGCTGGATCTAGTCTGCTTGTTGTATTATGGAAAACATACAGTATTATCTGTTTCATGTTGCATATTCTTTTCATTAAGGGATAACATGATACACTGTGCCTCCAACAATAAATCTGGGGAATTAATCCTTACTTGCTACAAGCCTGAATGATTGTAACTTCTCTTTAAATATTACAGACAGTAACATTCCCAAGAGAGAATAGCTCTTATTTCAACACTGAGGACTCCATTTCTAGGACTTCACAAGTCTGTAATCCCTAATGTATTTACTATCAATTTATATATTTTCTTACTACTCTCATACCGTATCAAAGTAAAGTTTCTGGTGACATGTATGCCATGAACTTTTACTGGGCTGTGGAAAGATAATTTGGTTATATCAGTCAGCCATTTTTATAGACGCCAACACCAGGCAAACAAATATCAGCTCTGTTTCCTACGCTGGACAGAGACTGGTGAATAGAGCATATTGCTGCATTGAAAAAACTCTCTAGGACTTTCAGAGAGGAACTCTAATCAAATAAAGCTCATTATTAGAGGCCGGATATTTATTTTAGACATCATTAGTGATCTTTCTATGTTTACATAAGATTTTACCTACCCTTTATTTGCACTAACAGAATCAGCAGAGGTGAGATTCATTCACATGAAATGACCATTATCATAAATACTAGGAATATGCACAGAGATATTAATCTTTGATTTAGCCCTGCCCCCATGTGGTCTCTTATGTAGTTTTCTTTTATTAAAATTACCACTGCCAAATACTTAGTAAAATCAACGTATTTCTTGCCACCTTCTATTCTTATTTGTCGCTGTCAGAGTGGCCATGACACACACGGACACTGCCTTGGACAAGGGCATAAAAAGCATTTTATTCAAGAAGGCGGCATCTTTTATAGACTTTAGTATGTTATCATTCGTGTTACAAATTCAGTGGCTGCTAAATTACAACAATGGATTCGTTGGCTATCATTTAACTACAATATGATGCCATTGGTTACTTTTAGCATAAACATTCAAGCATTCAGAAAAATAACAGGTGCAGACGTTGCTGTTTTTCTTTTATTGTTTAAATTCTGTACTTCTGTTGATACTACATTTTCATGGGTAGGACTGATTATTTTCTTCTCATGAGCTTTTCTCACCAATAGAAGTTAACCATGTCCAAATTAAGATCTGTGAAGCCTTCAGACCTGCTGTCAGCCTCAACACTTATTTTTAGCTTTCTCCATCTTGTTCTACACTTTCATCTTGATCTACCTACTGCCTTCACTCCTTCCCATTTCTCATTCTGTTTCAAGTCTTTCTATGACTGGCCATTTCTAAGTAGATCCACACAAATCTTCCCATGATTGCCTGTGGTGTAAAACTGAGTCACTGCATTTTAAGAAGACTCATATTTGATTGAGCAGGGTTATCTGAGCACTGAAATTCAGAGGAAATTACATTTTACAGTTACACTGGACTGGAACAAGAAGTGGGACAAATTCTCAGGTGTGTTTATGTGGGTGAGCTCTGCTTCCAGGAATCTCTTTCCCATACATGAGCAATATAAAGTAGTGCAACAATAATCCCATCAGCCTGGGAAATTCTGAGTAATACTGGCCTGCAGTTTATTTTACATTTAAAACTCAAGGCTAGACCATGCAAAAGTTGCTCTTGCAGTGGAATTTACAGAATTTCAAGTTACGGGTGGGCATTTGTGGAAGACATGAAAGGCGAGTGGGACAAGGAAGCATTATTAATAGTTAGCAACATCATCTTTCACTCCCAAATATTCCACCTTACAGCAGCAAGCTGGCACTGTGAACTTCATTTTATCATAGAATGGCATTTTTATCTTTGCAGAAGGGATGACTGGTTAGACTGAAGTTTAACAAAGAGGGATTCTGCTGATATACCCTAGTTGTGTTCTTTTCTTCACAAACTCATCTGGCAAAATACTGTATGATCTTACTCAGCTCCAGTTCAGTGAAACTCCTGAAGTTCAGTACAGGTTCCCTACATTCAAAGACTGCATTCAGACTTCTCTAACCCATTTTTAAAGGGTTTTGATGTCATCATCTCTGGAGACACCATCCTTGCTACATTCCAGTCATATACCAACTGTATCTCTAATGGTAAAACATGCTCATCCAAGTAACTTCTTTTTCTCAGAATATGCAGAGCCTTTTTCAAGACACCAACCTGGAAATCACATTCCTGCCTTCTGTCTTGTCCTCTTGACATCAGCTCTAAAACTATAAACCTAGAAACGAAAATGCTGCCTGTGAAGTTGGACACACTCCTACCCTGATCACCAGAGGTCAATCTTTCCTTTTTGCTTGCAACACATCCCGTTTCATCAGGAACACAAAAACTTCATGTTGGCCTGAAACAAAAAAGCAGAAAAGCTTCCCATATGAAATAGAGTATATTCCATTTCCCCAGGCTATGTAATGCCCTATGTAACCCTACTACCAGTCAGAAATGGTTATAAATAAGTAGTTATGACTACATAAGCTGACTTCTGGTGATAAACTACTTAATCATGAGCTAATGGCTTTCTTACAGTCAGTTATTCCAGTGCCAGAGTCTGCTGGCTCAAGTTGCCCTATGTGCCCTTGTGTTAATTACTTTGACGAACTACAGGAGCAACTTATTAAATTTACTGATTGCCCTGTCTATAAACCAATATTTTCCAATTCTTCTGCATCCATAACCAGAGTACTGCTCTGTTTAACACTGATAATTTTTCATTGGCCTATATTGCTTTTGTACAAATTCAGTGAAATTTCCCTCTGTTTACAGGGCCAGCACAGCACACTTAGATTCAGTGATTAAGTTGTGTTTTGTTATAGCCCTCTCCAAGGGGCAATTTTTCTTCCAACTCCAGGGTTTTAACGTTTGGCAATCAGTAAAACAGACAAATATCATATGCCTTTGATATTAAGATATATGGGACCTCATTCAATTTACATCTTCTTCCAATGCTGCTGAACTATTCCTGCAATCTGTGGAGATGCTGTAGCAGTTCAGGCATTATTAGCACTGCCATTTTCAATATCTTTCGAGAACACATTAATGTCACTATCATCACCATGTATCAGTACCCCACTTGAGCTGACAATTATGAAAGGAAGAACACCGCTGGAAAAGTCAGAGACTTCCTCAGCATCACTAATTATAATGCAGGGTGCCTGTTAGTCTGCATATATGTATCAGGGAATAAATTATTTCAGTCTACTACTACATTTTCCATCCTCTCCCATCACTAACTGGTTTCTGAAATTCCTCCTTATTTGGGTCTTCCAAGACCACAAATTTAAATATCTTTGCTTAGTGTGTCTTGAAGCAGACTAAAAAGGTCACCCTTCTGCTAGGTGCACTAAACTTGGGTCTCTCAGGTGCAGAGTTGGTGACTACCTTGCTCCCCCTCAATTAGCATAATTACTTACTGTAACTTCTGCTGGCAGAATCCGGAGCAGGCAGTGATACAGGATTGCCCCTATTACTGCAGAGTAACAGTGGCAAGGTCTCACATTTGTTTGAGAGACCACCTGAAGTGGAAGAGAACTGTAATTTCTGGTGTCTCTAATGCATTACCTTCCATACGTGTAATTCCCTTTAGCTTTTCAGTCAGTCATCTGGATTTAGAGGTCGTGTGGTAGCACAGCAGAGGCTGCTCAGCACAGGAGAATTAAAGGGTCATTAAACACCTTGGTACCACCTTCTGGAGGGAATGCAGCTTAATTAGGATAAGGACCCAAGGCTTTCTAAGGTCCAGTAACTTCTCCAAACTGTTTTATGGCATTTCAGTATTGCCTAGAATTTCGGCAGAGCAGTTTTTTGGCAGTTCAGTTCCCCCCATGCAGCACTCCACATACTTTGCAAAGGAATTTTCAGAGGGCAGAACCTGATTATACCTAAAACAACAGAATATTTCCATGGTCAAGTGGCAGACCCCTAGGAGTCATTTACCTTTATTTGGAGTAAGGAATGTAAAGAAGAGGCAGACAATGAGGATTTCAGACCTTTCCCTGTATAATAAAAATCACAATACATTTTAAAAACTGATAACATTATTTATATTGAAAATATTTATACTGTATTCCAAACATGGGAGCCATTGTAGAAGAATAAAACCAAAAAGCAATTTAATACATTGCAGTTTTGTCACTGAGCTGCTATTTTACCAGGCACTAGAATTTAATAGTTACCCTGTATTATCGTGAAGCACAAAGTTTTGTGAGTCCATGCTGTTCTGGAAGTAAGCCAGGCAATGAAATAATGAGGGATTTGGACATGAGTCAGAGATAAATGATTCTGAATATTAAAAAGGGAAAGAGAAAAAGAAAGAATAAGAAATATAATTGACCACAACAGAATAAAAATCTCAGTGTTTTAGAAATTATTGGTCATTTTTCTAATGCTGCAGGAAGATAATGAAGAACCTAAACCCAAATGGCTTTATTTTCAGAGATTCTGAGCATTCTTTCATGCAGCTGGAATGGTTTCTGCTCAGTTTAAATGCTATTTCTTTCTAAAAGAAGTAATTTCCCACACTACTGTCTGTCACCTCTCACAGTGTTATGACTACAAGCAGTCAAAACCTTATGATGACACAGACTTCTGTTGAAAAAGGACAATTAGTTTAAAAAAAAATTATGTTTCGTGGGGAAGGCTCAGATTTGCAAATTTTATAAAGCTTTTCTACTGGGAACCTGGGTCAGACTTTTCAACTTTAGAGTAGATTCAACTTGAAAACATTTAAAACATTGCTCCCAAGGAACCAGAAGCATTATGAATCCCACTGTGAATCAAAGAATTCAGGGTCAAGGCAGTGCTTGGCATTTCACAGATCTAGTTTCTCTGTCACAAAACTGTGATCTTAAAAATTACAAGCTTTCTGTTCCAAGATGGTGATATTAAATAGAATTCCAAAATCTCAGGCCTACCAAAACCCAAATTTGCAGGCGTGTAGTCACAAGATCCAATTATTCAGCAGCCCAGGTGCTTTTTGGAGAGAGGTTTCACCTAAAATGAGAAGAATTACATGGCTTTTGGTTCTAATCTCTTGGAGATCACAGGGAACACATTTCATTTCACAACATGAAATTTGTCATGTGTCAGTTATAAGCCTTTTTTCTCATTTTTCTGGATTGCAACTCTGGACCAGACATTTAAAAAAATATTTTAAAAAGTGTGGAAAGGAAGACTCACAGCCGGCTTTAGACACCCAGATCCCCAAAGACCACTGTTTCTTTATATTTCTATAGCTCTCCTTGGAACTTCTTACTAGAATGCATAATAATAATCATTAATGAGGCAGAGCAGAGTTAGAGGGCTCCCAAGACACGTGTGTAAGCTGATTTGTAAAGAGCAGGAGATAAGGATTTGTGCCTTTTAATTTATTTTTTACCATAAAGAGAAATCACCTTTTTATCAATCCACACTCCAAGTAGTAAATTACGTGTTATGGAAATTATTGATAAATATACATTCATATTCCTCAGGTAAGCCCTTCTACTCAATGCCACTCCAAGAATGGGAAAAGAAAACTTCTCTTCATACAAGGCACAAAGGATTGAGGGGCTTTAGAACCACCTATGAGGAAAAAAACCAGAAAAACTGATTCCTCTTCCCCAAATCTATCTTGCCCAAAAGAATGAAAGGCTATATCCTAACTTCCCTCCCAGACGTTTCCTAAAGCTTGCTCCACTTTACCCCCTCAACTGTTTGATCAGAACTATTTGCTCAAGAAAAAAATAAAAACAACAACCAACCAAACAGCAAAAAAATGAAGGTTATTGACTTCTAAAACCTTCTCTCTACAAATGGATCAATAAAGCCTCCAATGGCAAAAGCAGCTCATATCTCATTGCCGCTGCTGCATTTGCATTTACACCCACTGAGAGTGATCAGAGACACGGGGACCCTGCTGATCTCCCTGATGAACTTCCCAGGATGCGTGCCAGAGGGAATAGCGTGTGTGGATGTATGCCTGTACAAGAGATCACCAAAAACACAACATAAAAAATTAGCTAATATATAGCCTAAGTAGGAGAAAATAATGCCTTTTACTCAAATTTTGTTAAAAAGTCCTGAAGATTCTTTTCTGAAAGAGGTTTCAAATGTTATCTGTGGATTTTTCTTTTCCTGCTTCTCAGTAATCAGCATTGATTGGCTGGGCTTTGTGCAGTGTTGTGCATGCAAACCAGGCACAAAATTGTTGTTAGCACTGGAAAATCACCTGCCTTTAAGCTGCACTCTGTGGATGCAAATTTAGCCTGCTCATAAATGGAAAGCTTGAGAGGGGTGCGGAATGCCCCTACAGCTACAGCTCAGAATATTAATCAGTTTGAAATATATTTAGACTGGATGAGCTGGGATTAATAACATCTCAGAAATAATAGATCTTTCTTCTTTAGATAATCAATCCAGGTTTTACTTTATTACTTTTTTATAGCAGCATGATGGCCCCCGTGAAACAAATGGGAGCTTCTGAAGTTTCCTAGTGAACAGCTTTGCCCATATTTCAAGGTCTTTCATCTCAAGCAGTATTTGTGGTCCCAGATGAAAGGGGAAAGTCTGAGTGCACAAAAGTAGTCCAGAAGGGGATTTTCAAAGTCTGGGTCAGGGCATTGTCTCAGACTCAGAGAGCCCGTTTCTTCCCTCTACCCACCTCAGGGTTAGAGAACTCACTGCTGATGGAGAGGGTTGCTCTTCGTCACCACCCCAGCACTGCCAAATTCTCCACTGAACACCAACACGGCTGCAGCAGAGAAGGCTAAGAGGGAGAGCACCTCTGAAATCCAGTGCTTACAGTGCTCTCCTGGGAAGAGGAGACACAGACATTAATCGTTGTTTTGCATGCAAAGAGAGATCTGCTAAGCCACGTTTCCTGATGTGTACAGCTTGTGCATGAGGCCATCAGGTTCCTGCACTCTCCTCCTCTTTGACTGGAAAGTGAGGTCACCGAGAAGGTCTCGGGCACTGTGTGGTACAAAACACTCTGCAGCACTGCAGCTGTGCTGGCTCCTATGAATAAATCTGGACCGCAGCATTCCTGTCTCAAAGTGTTGAAATCCAGCTCCACCATCCCCTCCTGTATTTTAGCTACGTGCTTCTCACACACCCTTCCTCTAACACTGGCCTTATCCCACAGAACAACAGTGCAACTCCCTAAGCATGAATGCTGTTCAAAAGACACATTTTGAGCTAAGACATTGGCTTGGGAGCCTTATGAAACCCTTCCCCAAATCCTTTTTTAGGTCTGAGTCCAAGACTAAAAGACACCCAGATTCTTAGTGTCCATCTAGGTGAGGCAGCCCTCGAAGCAGCTTGCCTTATGGTCCTCCCTTCCTGCGTTTAACTCAGCATTCCCCAGCCTCCTGCAGGCACTAGGATATGCGCTGGGATATCCATATTAGCAGGAGCTTTGCCATACCTGTGACTCAGAACTCTACATGCATTTACATGGGTGCCTCACACTCAGCTGAGTCAGGAGCTTAAACACCTCTGAAAATGTGATCCTGTAAGTCCTCCTTTTCTAGCCTCAGCCCTTCAGGCTTTAGTTCCCTATGCTAGGAACTATCATTTCTGGTTACAAAAGGCTTACACTCAGACCTTACTGATGACAAAAATACAGGACTTCAGTTTCTGAGAAGTGATTTTGAAATATGACATAAATATGCCACAGCTCCTATGCAGCATGGTTTCCAACTTATTTTACTGCTGACTATCAGCCTAAAATGAGATTTTATACAACCCAACCTAAAAATGGAAGTTTATCATAGAACTGCTGATGGACTCTCTGTAGTATGATATACGCTAATGCTTTTAAAATTCCTTACCTGCAATTTAATTAAAAAAAAAAAAGGAGCAGAGAAGAATGAAACCTCACCACTAATACAGTCTTTTCACTGTGAAAAGATCTTATTTTCATGGAAAAAGGTATTTCTATGCTTTACCCGAGGGTAATTCACCTTTCAGTTGCTAGCAAAAAAATTGCTATCTCCATAAAAAAATTGCCTCAAGGAATTTGCCAAAACTTGAACTATTCCATTAATGACATTTTAATGAGCTATCCAGTAAAGATAAGGGAATTTCACCAGGATTTTTTTTTTCTGTTCCACAACAACAATTGTATGACAATAGACTAAACATATCTCCATGAAAACATCTGTTATTTTTCCTGGTTTTACAGTAGGGCTAAATTAGACCTAATACTTCTTGTTGCAATTCTATAGTGCTAATTACAAAAACATCATCATGCTTTCCTGTCAGCAGCAGAAACCTTTCAATGTTATTCCAAACATTGAAAGCTGACCAATTAGATGCATCTTCCGTGCCATGTTTTGTTAGTCTTGGCAAAATAACCCCAATGCAGAATTTCTTTCTTCTAACATTGCATTTAGTTACAACACTTCAGCATTTTCCCCACAAACAAAAAGAGATCAACAATCTTATCTCAGAAATTTCAGGTAATACTCATGATCTAGATTTTTCTGATGCTACCTTCGGGTCATTATCAATATGTTGGGTATTTCCTTATGTGTGACCTGCTCTGGATGTTTATTCTGCACCATGCAGATCCCCTTTCCATAGGATCCTACTTCCAGTTGTGTGTCAGTTGATGTCACCAGCATCCTCTTCTCCAGCTAATTCAATGGAAAAGGAGAAAGAAACTTTTCTTGAATCTAAGGTATTTTTGACAGTTACAGCTTTTACGTACTTTTAATTCCGGATCCTCTCATCTTCAGCCATAACAAATTCTTTAAACAAATAAATAAATGTAACCACGGAAGTAGAAGAGTGCCACATACTAATTACACTCATAATTTGTGAAGAAATTAAATTGTTGTGATCACTGATGGGGAAAACAATACACAATACGGTATTTGTTCAGAACAAATATAAAAGCCAAAACCAAGCAAGTGTAACATTTCTCTTTGAACTCCTAAATTGTTTGTTTCAATTAGAAACTAACAGGCAGACGTAGCAGAATCTGACCACCTCAGAGATATCAGAAAGGACTTCTTCAGATCTCCTCAGAGAACATTTACAATTGCAAATCAGATCATGGAACAAGCACAGAGCAGTAACAGCAACCTCCTCCAGTCTGAACATAATCCAGCTCTGTGACACTGGTGAAGCTAATTTAGGTATCCTGGTTTAATAACATCTCTTACAATAAAAACAATAATAAAGAAGGTTGAGCTACTACTTTTTAAGAAGTATCTTAATATTTAGTTTTCAGGTAAGTTTAGACATTGGGCAAGTATTATTTCCTTCATTTTACCAAAGGCTACAGCACAAGAGCAGCAGTGTAACCCCAGGTCAGGAGGGTTGGCAGCAGAGCTGGAACAGCAGTGCCCAGCTCAGAGTGATATCCCACAGTCCCCTGGTCCAGAAGGCAGTCAGAAAACAGAGGCACCACTGTCCCCTGAGAACCAGTTTGTCCAGAAGTGCTATTTGTATGTCTGAAAGCACTCCTGACCAGCTAATCTGGAGGCCACACAGTGAGGAGTCAGAACCAAGCAGCATGTTTAAAGTTCTTGTCCTGAGCACCTAAGAAAACCATAAACCTCTTTCACTGCATCTCCATTTTCTCATTACATTAATCTACAGATGCACCCTCTTCACCATTCTCCACCTCAACCAGTGTACATACATTACTCAAAAAATCCCAACAAAACCCAAGCATGATTGTAATTTCTCATAAACTGCATAAAATCAGCTCTTTTTTGAGATGACACTTTGTTTCAGTGTTTGGTTTCTCCACTCCCACACACATTTCAGATAGCCTAAAATGGCACAGGGACTCTGTTGAGCATGATTTATTGCCTTGATTTATTGAACTGAGCAATGACAGAGCTCCCGCTTGACAAGTTTTCGTTTCTTCATGGCAAGTAATTAGCCTTCATATTGCCAAAGGGCCCTTCAGCTGCCCTGTCAATGCTGCTCCAACCTAATGAAAATACATCATCTTATCATAGCAAGACATTTACATTATTCACATGCTGCTTTCCAGTAGCCTCTCATTAGCTCCAGCCTGCTTAACTTTGCTGGTTTATTTGTTGCAGCAAAACAAAAAATATGACGCTCAAGGAGGAAGGGAATCACCCAGCTGCAACTTTGCCTCGCTGCTGGGTTAAAATGAGGTCTTTTGA
The DNA here is from genome assembly GCA_013399875.1 of Gymnorhina tibicen. Classification (NCBI taxonomy): domain Eukaryota; kingdom Metazoa; phylum Chordata; class Aves; order Passeriformes; family Artamidae; genus Gymnorhina; species Gymnorhina tibicen. The sequence continues at coordinate 911,044 of VXAZ01005100.1, read as the reverse complement.
CACCCCCATGCCAACGATTTTGAAGAGAGAATGTGAGGATATACACCCCAGCACACATGCATGGCTATATATTTTCTTTTTAGCCTTCACAGAGCTGCATCCTGTCATTAGGCACAGTCACAAATAACAGGTAGTGTTATAATCCGCACTTCATCACAGTCATAATCCCTCTCCTACCTCTTCCTCCTGACAGGTGGTTTACAGCTCTCTGATCCTGATACCGACCTCATCTCCTGCCAAGCTGCCAGTGCTCTAGCAGCAAAAAAAAATCTCTAACCACATCCCTGCCTCTTCCCCACCTGCCTGGGGGGAAGGATAAATGTCAGGGGTTCAACAGCCCTGCTAACTCTTTCAGGCTGGGACCAAGCCCTGCAGGCAGGCAGTCCAGCTGGGGAGGAAGAGGAGCTGTGAGGGCACGTGTCCAAGGCACAGTGCTGCCAGGTTTATACAGAGGAAGATGGTCTGCTGAGCAATCCCATAAAATCACACAAATGGTGCTCCCCTTCGAGATCTGCAAAGTTCCTCAGCACCTTAGCACATATCATGCACACACCTACCCAGATAACTTTAACACAGCCAGTGCAGCTGCCAAGAGAAATTCTGTCCAGCAGCAAGATTTTCAAGGCTGTACCAGACCACCTTGGACCCCTGGTTGGGAAGACAGATTCATGTGCAAGAAAAATCACCTGATGAGAGTGAACAGACAAGCTGCCACAAAATATAAATGCAGCTAGGCTTTCTTATAAACAAATAATTACAGATCTTTTCAGAACGCTTTTAGCATTCCAATCCACAGATTAAGATTTTAAGGTGCTTTCTTCACTTTGCAATTATTTTGTTCCTGTTTCTGGGCCAGGGAACTCTTCCACACCCACATAGAATGGGTCTGTCTATTGATTAGGAGTCTGGACTGCCAGAGAGACAGCAATTAGGAAGCAAGGCATCATTATGAAGAAAACCTAATTTCTTCATCTGAAATGGATGAGGAAGAAATATGAATTTTACCTTGTAGACTTCAAAGCTGTCAGTGAATTGCTTAATCTATAGCAAGCATTTTCAGTCTGCCACCAGCAGGTATTAAAAAGAGGAATGAATCCTACTTGGAGAGAAGCACCTGGCAAAGATACTTCTACAGAAAGCTGCTTTCTTTGCAGAAGCTATCTAATGGCCAGTGGAGTATTTAGAGAGTTTACATTCAAGAAGAAGCCAACTTACATCTGGACTGCCAGAACCTGGCTTTGGTTATGCCAGATAACAGTCTAACCCTAGGTGGATGCAAGGGGTAAAATAGGGAATAAGGCCCCCACAGCTCTGCTGTTCTGTGGCTTACCTCACACCTTGCCTTCTCCAAGAAACATAAAAGAGGGAAAAGCAAATCTCACCATCCTCTGCTTAATCCTAACAGAGGAAGACAGTGAGGAAAAGGTGAAGCACACTCTCAGTCTCTGCACTCCCACTGGATTGCACACCTGAGAAATACAATTGGTAATATTCATGAACTGGGCATATTGCTCCCAGCAAGTGAGAGATAACAGATAAAAACAGTGTTCTCTAAATCCCACATTCTTTCCCACAGATCCTTTGGGGATGATAAAGACACGTCTAACTCCAAGTTCTGGTTTTCTGCCTCTGCCTTTTACTGTCCATAGAAGGAATGCCTCATCATCAGTCTGCTGCTTACTCTTTTGTTTTATTTCAGCTTTCAGCTGATGTAAAACTACTGTCCAGTAGAGCAAAGCCCAAAATGGATATGGTCTTCTGTTTGCCCGTGTTTATTTTTGCTGGTATTGCCTTAGATACTAACACTGTATCTTTCAATCTTCAAAGCACTTAGAACACTTTCTACTGCCCACTTCAGAAATATGAAATAGTCATAAAACATTACTTGGGAGTAACAAAAAATGAGCTGTCCTACAGCCATGTATTCTGACCAAAAAAAAAAAGGAATTTATTAAATTCATGCTATACAGTTTAAACGTTGCTATTCCAACTGTGAGCAACTAGATACTTCATCTTGAGCTTGCTTTTCAAGGCTATGCCTTAGGAAGGTCTTTAGTCATAGTTCCTTGCTCATTTCAGCAGTTTCCCCATGCCAGGGCTATTATACGTAAGCATCCTTGGAAGCTGTGGTCGAAAGCAGATATTGGGGTTCTGGTATTAAGGCTAAAGGCTGCAGATAAATATGGCTGTGGGGACCCAAGGGAACACATTGTATTTCTTCTAATTGCTTTTTTCATGTTCAATCTAAATGTACAGTAACAAAAGCCTACTGAAATTTCAGGGTAGGGGACGGAAGAAGGGTGAGAACAGAAAAGTAATCACTTTTTCAAGTTTCCTTAAGCCCTAAGGGAGATTCAGTTTGAAGTCTTGAAAGCCGAAAAGTAGGTCCTGCTTTTCCATCCGAGTGATCAGAAAAAAAGAAATATGCTAAATTTGCCTGATAATTAAATCCTAAATGTAAAAATGAAAAAAGCAAAAGCTGAGAGTTGGGAGAAAACTACAGTACATTTGTAAGGATTTTAATGACAAAAGAAAATCCACCTTCTTTCCTTTCTTTTGACCCACTTATTATCAATTTCATTTAAATCTTGCTGTGGGTCATGTAAGCTCCAATGCCTCTCCTTTAAGCAGTAGGGAGCTTTCATGTAGGCTGAAGGCTGTATGGCAGATAAAAAGATTCCCCAAGATGTGGGGGCTTTTCAATCTCATTGATCCCTTTTTGTCTCCCTATTCTGCATTTCCTTATGAGGCATTGCTATATTTCTGCCAACTCTGGAATTCTCATTCCTCCACCTTTTTTGTTTTTCACCGGCATTTTTCTTTCCTTTCTCTTTTCTTTTATGAGAAATCTCTCTAATATTTCATTACTTCCCCTTTGGTCACATCTTCCTTCCTCGATTCCCTGTGGTGAGGGGATGCTGTCATTCCCTGTTGCATGTAACCCATCCCCAGGCAATGCTGGCATTTCTCTTCTCAAAGTACATCCCACTGCACAACTCAAAGCCAGAGCTGTTTGAAACAGCCCTGGATCTGGTTTTCTGACAGAACTCCCAAGCACTGCTTAATGCAAAGAGGTGTCCTCAGAGATGACGATTCACATGCAGACAGCTCATCTCTGAAAAGCCCTTTGTACTCACCTTGAACAAGAGCTGGTGGAAGGAGGGGGAAAAGCTGTGTATCAGGGACTTCTTTCCTGGTTTGGATATTGTTCAGCAGCTCTGAAACCACAGGCCAGTTTGCACAGGTGGGGTCCGGCCAGGACGCGGATGTGCAGATACAGATGCCAGCTGGAAGGCAGTGGCAGGGCAGAAGATGATCTATTGTTAGATCTTGAGAAGCTGGCACCAAGTCCTACAAGATGCTGAGTTAATGAGTCACGGGAACAGGACAGGAACAAAGACGTCCCTCAGGACGAAACTGATGTCCTTCAGGGACTGAACCAGAGGCCTTGGAGAGAGGCTGGGTCAAGAGGAATTGCAGTCAATGAGCATCATCTCTTCTTGCTGCAAAGCACCCACAGATCCATTTCACTGTGAGTAACCAACTGTGTACCTCAGAGACATTTACAATACACCTTTCTCAAGCATCCTCAAGCAAAACAGATTCCTCCATGAAGTCCTTAACTACAACTCTATTTTCAGCTCACCAGTGTGTTACAACCCTTTGTGTAACTCATGTGAGCCAAAGTAATACAGAGATTCTGCTTGCAACAACAAAGTAAATACTAAATCTCCTTTTTAATTCATGTAAGGCTTATGCTGAGACAATGGTTTTTATAGCATTGCCAAGTAACCAAATATTCTGCTTTTCCCTGCTTCTCTTGGTCTTGCAGATTTCCTCCTCTTTATGTGAATTGTGAAGACTAAACTAAACACAATTAAAGGTAAAAAAAATCACCAATGTTTTAAACATTTTTAGCAGTGTTTCTCAACATTTTACTTTTTTTTTTCCTGTTTAAAACTTCCAAAAGAAAAGAGTTTAAAAAAAAAAAGAGGGGGTGGCAGGTGATGATGTCACAAACATAATCCAAAACCTAGTGTCTTAGATATTCTCAAGATCCACACTTCTCTAGTCCATGCACCCCAGTGAAGGAGCCTCCCAAAATGCAATAAAAGGATTTCTGCCTTCTATTCCTGCATTCCCACATACAGGAACAACCCAAGAACTCTGACAGACAGAACAAACCCAGAATGGAACATCATAAGGGCTTCAAGATATTACTTCTGATAGCCTTTTCTCATCACATTGTCACATCTAGATTGGATGTCCAGCACGTAAGAGAAGCAGAAGCTACACACAAAAAACATTTTTTATCATATGAAGAGAGAGAGCAGTAAAACTGCCAACTATCATATATCCAAAACACTAACCAGAAGAGTTAATAGAAAACTCACTTCAGGAGACATAACTCCCTTATCTCCTTCATGGACCTGTCACAGAAAGTGTATTAGAAAAGTAAAAATGTGACTCTTTCTGGATGACATTACTCGTAGTGCTAATGTGATTATGAGATTAAGAAATTGGGGATATAGCCTGCTTTCTTTTTCTTTCAATATATTTGTTCAATCACAGAAATTCCCTTAGGAAAAGAAGAAAACTGGGGTGAGGATGCTTCTCAACAGTGTTTGGGTCACAAAGTAGGAAAATGATGATAACATGACAGGCCTTTTTAAAAAAATGAGATATTAGAGATGGCATCACAGAGTTTATATAAAGTGTACAAGACATAGTGCAGCCAATTAATACATCTAATCTGCATGGATAATGCCCATTTAATCTATATGCCAAGAGTCCCTATTTGAAATGGCTGATATTAAATCCTTACAGGAGTTAACCCAGAAGTTTCTGTGCCTGGATTGCCAAGCAGAGTGGAAGTTAATCACAGTTAAAACAAAGATGAGTGAAAGTGGAAATTACTGGCCCACACACCAAACAGGACAACAGAAAGGGGATTTAAGCACCACTCTGAATACTGCAGAAGGAAAAGACATAATCCCAGTGTGCCTCTAAACCCTGAGGTCAGTATTCCTCCCAGAAGCACAAAAGGCAGATAAGTGCTCCCTGGTGCACTCTGACCACTGTGATCTGTTTTATGTAAACCCTGGATGAGCTGTTTTTACAGCTATTGAAGATCCTCATATCCAACCAAGAATTTGGGCATTACGGATCCCAGCCCAACACTTGAGAAGAGAAAAAAGATACACTAATAATGCAGCACTAGGTAAGAGTATTTTAAAGCTTTTTTATCATTTCAAAAAGATCAGACAAACTTGTTTGCACCTTCTAATAAGAATCCCCTATGTATTCAAATACAAATTGAACTAGAGGAGATATTATATACTTTTTATATAATTTATTAAAATAAACCATAATTAGTGTAATATCATCTGTTTGCTATCTGTTACAATGAGATGAAAGAACAAATAAAAAAGGTCATTTTAATTAGATGTTTTTTCATGATAGCATTCTTATCAGTACTCCTTTCTTAACAAATGTGAGGCAACCATGTAGGCTTAGGAAGCAAGCCTGGGAAATAATTACATCCTTAAATAAAATTCAACAACTTATCTTTTTCTTGTTGCTGGAAGGTGAGAAAACACAAAAAATGCACAAATGTACAGGTGCTCCAGTGCAGCTCCAAAGCCTCCTACTTTTTGCAAGTCATTTTAACAACACATTTATGTGTCAAATCTAAAGTGTCAATGCTCTGAACTGCCAAGAGGGAAAGGAGAAGTAATACTGGGAATAAAAACCAGGGCCGATAGGGACATGTCAATTTATTATTTAAAAAGCAAATTTTGGGTTTTATTCTCTGATAAGGACTTCAGCTATGAACTTTGGTGAGTCATTTTAAGCCATACCTGAAGAGACTTTGGTTCCACAGTCCTGCTTAATTTCCACTTGAGCAATGCAGATCCAAATTACAGTCCTGAGTATCACCATACAGGTGACACTCCACAGACTCTTTACCTTTCTTTACCTTTCCTGTGTGCTCTCTTCTCCACCTGTTGGGCTCTGCGAGGAAGTGTCTGGCTTCCCCTGTGCTTTTGATGGAGACACCTGGTTTCGCTTAGGTCACAATACCCTGGATGAAGTGGTTGTTGAGTGGATGCAGGGGTTTAAATAAGCCCCTGCCTTTTGCCCAGGCCTCTGGCAGCAGGCAGTAGCTTTACTGAGGCGGCCAGCACCCCAAGACCCACTCTCATTCGCAAGTCCTTTAATAATGGCTGATTCAGCCTATTATAGAATGAATCATTTATTTAACAGACACAAAATTAACAGATATAAGACTTAAAACAGACTACTTCCACACAGGAATAAGACATAAGAGACAACTAGTATTACACGCGGGCTTAAAGGTACCGTTAAATTTACAGCTAGCGGGGAAATAATATAATTTAGGATTGAGTGTTTCCTAACATCCAATTCCCAGTGGAGCACACATGGAAATCCTTTCCCTCAGTTCCCAGGAAAGTAACCAGGAAGTCTACATCCAAACTCCGGGGAGAAGTCTCACATGCTTTCAGGGTGTGTGGGTAGAAGGCCTCTGCCTCTGTGATAATTGTGTGGGCTCTTATAGACATAAGAACTGTGTCTTTTGGTCAAGAGTATTTATTTTCTTTTATCTCTTCCCACATTTGTTCTCCAGACTAAGGTGTTGATTCTTAGCTGGAGGCCTGAGCCCTTTTGGCGCCAGAGATGACCCCATGCTGGGCGGTGACCGCCTGGCTTGTCTCTTCCATATGCACCAACCACCTGTGGTTGAGATGGGGTGGACACGTCCTGCCACAGTGAGGAGCAGTAGTTTTAAAGCCAGTACAACTCAGTGGCAAAGCTGAGCTGAACTGTTGGGCCAGCACTGTTGGGACCCAGGCTTTGGGAACAAAATTCCAGGTTGATGCAAACACAGCCCCATCGTTAGAGAAGGAAGAGCTGGAAACTGAACTGCTACAGGAACATGACCCCTAGAAATTGATGGGCCATGACAACATCCACCTGAGGGTGTTAAGAGAGTGGCTGCTGTCGTTGTGAGGCCATTCTCCATAATCTTTGAGAAGTAATTAATGGCTAAAGAAAGAAACTGTTGTTGCTTTATCGCCACACTCCATGCAGACATTTATGCAGAGACAACCACTGCCTTACTGACTTCAGTAGCCACAGGACAGCTTAAGACAGTGAAGAAAACAGTTTTAGAAGTCAGAAGCAATGGGTCCAGAGGGAAAAAGATTGAAATATGTTTTTGCTGAGCTACAGCTGCCCTTCCTTTTAGCTGAGCCCCAAGGTGTATGTGAACTGACAGACAGAAGGAGAGTGTGTGTGTATAGGTAGCTGATGTGGAAGACCTTGGCCTATAAGATTGTGTTGATAGATAATCTTCAAGGGGTGGAAAACAAAAATTCCCACTAACATAATAGTAGCAGTTAATTAAGAACACAAAAACCTGAAATAATGTAGGGAAAGCAGAGAAAATTCAGAAGAAAGAATACAGGCATATTAATCCATGCCCAGCCTGTAACAAACAGAAGGAACTCCATCAAAAAAGTTTACTTCAGTGGGAAAAACAACCCCAAACCAACTAACTTTAAATAAAAGTTTAAAAAGGAAGAAGCAGAAAAGAAATGGCAATTTCACCTTCAGATAAAAGCTACTAAGAGAAAAAGAACGCAAAGAATGTAACAGGGTATTTTCTTTAAAAAAGTATTTCGCGTATTTCAATTCTCGGGTTTCCCTTGGGGTTTGCATATTTCAGTCACATAGTTATCCAATTAAAATGAAAACTCTGCATTATCCTTTAGGCGAGGACAGCTGCCAGCTGCTAAGTTTTATAAAGTCTTTAATCTTGTCCATAAATATTTAACAAGAATTGGTTGGTACACAAGCCAAAGTAAAGTAAGAAATCAAAGGCATGAGCTCTGCAATAACCTCTGTATTGTCTGAACAGAGATGAACTACTTGAACGAAATTATGACTTTTCCCTTTTTATGCTAAAATTTTTATTAAAATGTATTCAGGCAACTTTTCTGATCATTTTCACATTTTCTTCTCCTCGTGTAATGTAGAAAAGAGAAGCGGAGAACTAAACATTTAAAAACCGAGATAAATCTCTCTTTTCCAAAGGGAGTTTACAGCTCAGCAAAGTACCCATCTCTGCCATTTTATCCTATACGCTTTAGGTGTTAATTAGTTGTTTCTCAAGCACAGCTTTCAATAAAGGGTAACATCTTCCTTCCCATGTTGCAGGTGCAATGAGTCTGCAGGTATAGCCCACACCAGGTCTTTGCATCATCAGGACCGGCACACCCTGGCGCGTGGGATGTTGTGTACAGCCCATGGCAGCAGCAGCAGTGCTCACAGCCTTCTCATTCCCACTGATATTTACCAGTTTGACAGCCAAGCTGGCAGCCTAAGTCACACCCAGGAGCAAGGAGGAGCCCTGTGATCCCTGTGTTTCCACAGAGTGTGCGCACAGGAATGTACCTGGGAGGAGGAAGCCTCCAAAGGCACATGTTTGAGGAAAACAGTGATGCAGCAGCTGCATGCCAAGCCAGGGAAAATTGGCAGCTCTTGCTCAGATATTGGATATTCCAACAGCTGCTGAGCTGAGGGACTTGTACACTTATATTTTTAAGGCTATGTGCCTTACATAGCCTCATTTTCCTAAGAAGCAGAGGAATATTCCTGTGGCTGCAAGGAAATGGTATCCAACCCTCCCTGCCAGGCCCAGGTCTCCCGCCGTGTTCTGTCTGCCCTGCCCTGCAGCAGTACGTTCATGACAAGCCCTCAGCAGAGGTACAGCGTGTGGAGCAGCAGCATTACAGCTCTTGGGCTCAAGAGAATGAGATCAACAACCAGCTCCACACATGGTCCTTGCAGGGTTGATCTCGGGTTTTCTGATACCTCTGCTGACCACCAAACCTCATTTCCGTGGCCTGGACTATCAGCTCCCTGGGATTTTACACCTATGGGTCTAGGGAGTACAGACAACATAAGGAACAAGGATGAAACAGCACCTTCCAAGTCCTCTCTACCACTGGTGGACAATCCATGCCCAGGACAGAGAATAACAGCTGCTGGCTCACACTTGTAGATCTCCTTTTTCCAAATGTTAGCAAACAGAATAACATATTTTTGTGTCTAAGTGGATTTAGCGTGATTTCACCTTCACCTCAAGGAATTGTTGTAGTTGAATTTTTGCTTGGATTAAATATATACTGCTAAGTATAATCAAACTGAGGAAAAGTCCTTTATCACAGCCTTCAAACAATACTTATTAGAGTGACCAGTTTCTTGCCCATTCGATTGCTGGGCCTGCAGAAATTCAGAACTGAGAAACAGCACAGTGAGCAGTCTCAGTCTAACAGAAAATATACAACAGCAAGCACTGCTCCTAATCCTATTGGTTTGAGAGTAGCTCTTCAAATATCACACTATTTCAGTAGCAGAATACTGAAAACTCTAAGCACAAGCTCTCCAAGCACAGGCTACTGAAGAAGAGGATCACCCAGGTGACCTTATGGCTCTATCCCTGTGCCAAAAGCAGGTGTCTCAGCTGTATCCAGCTCAGGTGAGTCAAAGAGATGCTCTTAAACTGATTGGTTTTTACTAAGGCAGCTGCTTAATTTCCAGAAAGACTTTATCACTCATAACAAAATAAAATAACCCTCTGTGTCAGAAAGTCACCCTTTGTGTAAACAGTTAGATATTGGAACTGCACTCAGAAAACCACAGCTGCATATGCTATAAATTGGTTATAAGGCACTCCCTGGCACAATGGAGCAAAGCATGCACTAGAGCTTAATCCTCCTGCTTTCTGAATCAATAGAAATATTCTTCTCAATTTAGCAAGATGGGATGAAAACACTAGAATCAGCTTCACAGAACTGGCAGAGTGAATTGTGAGGGATGCTGGAGATGAAATTAAATGAAAGGGGTCATTGCCAGGACCTTTGTGAGTGACAGGTGCTTTTCAGAACTTTGCATTTTCAGTTTTAACAGCAGCCTGGAAATAAAGAAGCCTGACTTTTCAAAACAAGATCTTTGACTGTGTTGTTTCGATGGGAGGCTGGGAGGAAGACAGGCAAAAGAAAAGGGCTCTTGTGAGATTTCTGGAAATTAGAGCCTTGATATATTCAAAATCACCAGTCATTAATGAAAAATATGACTCATTCTCCCATCTCTGTCACTGATGACTCAAGAAAGCTTGAAAAATTATGGTAGGAAGTACAAGTGACTGCAAGTCTCTCTGAAGTTAATGAAAGCTGCAAGAGACTAAGCATAGTGGGAAAAGTCAGGTTATTAATATCCCTGCACCAAAATTTCACATATTTAAAAGTAATTTTGAGGCAGTATTGACTTATCTTCCTCAAGTAATTAAAATAAAGCCTTCAAAACACATCCATGGAAAAAATGCTTTAATTCTTCTGAAGACAGACTCAAAGTACAAAGCCTATGGCATGTACCACCCAATCTGTGATTAAAATGCTATTTCAACTTTTGAGTCCTTCACAGGACTGTGAATAATTGAACAAAGGAATTCACTGTTATGGTCAAGGCGAGCAGAACTTGATAAATATTTTCATGGAAGAACTTATCCTCATAAGAAAATTTCATAGCAGAGATTCGTCTCTGACATGTATTAATTATAGATGAGGGAGCTCAATGCAAAGATAAGCCAGGTTGGGTAGGTACCAGGAAAGACTCAGAGAATTTGCACTTAGCCTTTCGAGCAAACCCACTTTGGTCAAAGCAGAGTTCCTCAGGCTCACAAGCCCTTAGGGCAGAGATAATTATAAAGTTCAGACAAAGCAGCAAGAAGTGATGAGCTTGACAATTCCTCTGATGGAGAAAACAATCCAGGGGATACCAGTGAGGGCTGAACATAATCAACCCGAGGTGAAACGTATCAAAACTGAGGAAGGCCGTGTGAAAATCAGTCATTTCTGGGTGAAAAGAGCTGGGGTAAGCAGGAGGCAGTCCCATACTTTGCAGTGAGGGGAAGAGGAAAGCAGGAAGTTACTTCTGTTTTTCTATTCAATAAAAACTTTTCTTCAGCAAAAGCACGGGTTGTGTGCTGAAGGGCAGCGTGACTAACTGAGCCTGAATTAGCTGCACAGAGTGATATAACGCTGTTGGATGAAGCCATGGCTACTGACAGCAGTGCTGTGAGTGGATGAAAACGTGCAGCTCAGCAGAGGCTGCCAGGGACACAGGGTGGCTGCAAGCTGAAACGTGTCCCACAGCTACTCTGGGACAGGGAGGAGCAGGGGGAAGCACTTGCCCTCCAAAGTGCTGAACTGCCCGGCAGAGCAGTGTTTGTCTGCCAGAAGAGAGGCACAGACACCACTCTCCCATTTTTCCCCTGTTGACAGTACAGATAAGACATTGTACAAGACATAAACAACTTGAAGTGCAGGACATATTGGAATTCTATATTTACCTGAAGCTACATCGGGAAAGATTTCAATTAAGCAAATAGGAACTTCTAAAGCAGCACCAACTCCCTTTAACTGATACTATTACTTTAACTGATTCCTTCAGCAAATAGCCAGCAATCGCCTTTATTTTCCAGGTTCCTTCCCCTCAACAGTAATCGAATCCTTGTTAACAATTTTCAGGAGGAAATCTGAACAAACTAATCTCCGATAAAGCGCCTCTGCTCACAGCTGTGCAAGCTGAAGTGTTTCTGAGAGAGAGACATATTAAGCCTTGAAATTCTTCCATTTACTATCCTCATGCCAATGAGAAAATGGAACATTTTAATTGACTTTTGAAAGAGTGTTTGCAAACTGCTGACCTAGAAGGAAAGCCCTGCTAATCATTTGCCATAGATTTCTTACACGAGTAGTGAGAAATCTGTCAGGAAGCAAAACAGCCACAGCCACCGCGAGTGAGTAGTGCATAAAGATCAAGGTAAACACTGTTTTTCATAAGCCTCAGCCAGAGCTAAATGTAGCTTTGATTCAGCAGCAACTGAAGCATTTTGCACCACAGTGTCATGCACGCCATTTCAGCTTTCCTTGAAAAGGGAAAACCCAGAAAAACCCATGGAAATAGGAAAATATTAACAGATACAGATGATCCGGTTTATAGTGTTTGCCTCTCAGGTAGAAAATCAGATTGCTTAAGCAACTATCTGCCTGTTCTCTAATTTGGAAGAACTCTACACAAGTTATCATAAAACTTAGGAATAGAGTGGCTACTCTCATCTCATTCTGATAAGAATTGATTCAGCGTAATTCAACTGCCTTGAACAGACCAGTGCAGCACAGCACCATTAGGCAGCAGACATAGATCTGCTCTAATGTGAACTTTCTGGAATAAACTATTTGGATTTCATTCTGAAACTACATTTCTGGTGATGAAATGTGCTACTAAGCCCAGAGATGCTTACAGCTGCAGAGGAACACACACCAGAGTTACCAGTAAGGAAAAGCATGGAATGATACAAGCCACATTCTTGCACTTCCAGACTAGGGGATTACATTTTGGGTTATCTTGACAGGCTGCCTTTCAATACTTCATATTTTGGGCAGAGCATACTTGTGACTAATAGTGATGTTTCCCTTCTACTCAGCCCTGATGAGACACATCTGGAGTCCTGTGGCCAGCTCTGGGTTCTCCAGGACAAGAGAGACATGCACATGTGATCCTGTGAATCTGTGATATGGTGATCCAGCAAACCATCACAAACACTACTAAGGGCTTTTAGATACAAGTAGAAGCTGGGAGAGCTGAGGCTGTTCAGGCTGGAGAAGGGAAGGCTCAGGGTGATCTCAGCAATGCATAATAATACCTGATGGGAGAGTAAAGAAAATGGACTCAGACTCTTCTCAGCAATGCTCAGTGATCAGACAAGAGGCAATGGCCACAAACTGAAATATGAACATATGTATATATAAGAAAAAGATTTTTCACTCAGAGGGTTCTCGTACTCTGGAACAGGTTTCCCAGAGAGGCAGTAAAGTGTCCATCCTTGGAGCTATTCCAAACCTGACTGGACAGGATCCTGAGAAATCTGCTTTAGCTGACTGATTTCAGAAAGGCAGTTGGATTGGATTATTTCCTGAGTTGCCTTCCACCATCAACCATTCTGGGATTATTGAATTTACCATTTTGGTTAATTGTCTACATACCTTTCAGTGAAGTAATTCAACAAAATTGTGAGACGTCTATTATTTAATTTAAGAAATGTATGTATGCCACTAGGCAGGACACATTTGATGCTGTGTTTGACAGCTGCAGTCAGGGAAATGGTTTTGAAGTATACTTTATATTGCAGTGCATTAGTGTGACTGCTCCTCCTGTCTAGGGACTGTTATTAGACAGAAGTACCTGAAAAAATGGATGCCATTGCTCTTTCCAAAGTAATGTGTCTGTGAAAGAGTTCAGCCTCTTTGGTAATGCACAAAGAAACTGTAACTCATATTTTATATATTTTAAAGCTTCCATAATTCAAAGATACCAGCACTTACATGTTATTGATTACACTTCCAGCTCCTAAGTCCTGGGACTTGTTTCTCAGAGCCAAGGATCACCTTTTTTTTCCCTCTAATACATCCATATTTTTCATTGAAGAAGAGCTGCTTCACCCACAGGCAAACACTTGTATTCAGTTGCTGCTTAATAGCAACCACCACCTCTCTGTGTTTTCTCTTAGCTTTAGTATGATCTCAGCAGCAATTCTGTACTGACTGATCTTACTTAAATATAGTATATATATCTCAAATAGCACTAATATTGAATTACAAAATGCCACCTTCCATTCTGGTGTTTCTCTGCCTCGGTTTCCTTTCTGAATCTGCTTGTCTCATCTATAAACTTCTTTGGATCAAGAAGCATTTCAACTAAGGCATGCAGGTGGACAGAACTAGTAGGAAATATGAACAATAAATCTCTCTCGCTGCATGCTGAAAGAAGGTCTTGGCTTCTCTCTGCATGTGCATCTTCAGAAAACAGATTGAGATGATTGAACACAGGAAGACTTTGCCATGGTGAGGAGGGAATATAATCAAGTAGGACTTGAATAAATATATTAAAAAACAAACTAAAATGAAACAAAGTCCCATTTTCTCTAGAAAATTCAATATCATGACTAGCCTTCTCCATCGATCTCCTCACTGTCAGAAGTATTAAATGCTGATATGGTGCCAACTTAGCTGGTCAATAGGGAGTGACTGGGCTTGGGCTTGGTGTGGTCTCATCAGCATTCAGTAGCACTACAGCATTCTGCAGCAGGGAGGAGACAGGAAGGGGGAGGGAGAGGAGATAGAAGGAAAAAAGGATTAGGACAAATATTATTTCTTAAATTACGTGGTAGGTTTTCATGTTAATGGATATCCCCTTGCAGACTTCATGCTAAGCAAAGAAATTGGCTTAGCAGGTACTGAAGACACAAGCATGATTATTTTCTGTGGTTATGCTTTGGCAGGAATTTTGGCAGCCTTATTTCACACAGTATGTAAACAAATCCTTCACTCTGTAAAAAAGCCTCTATTACAGCCAGAACTACTTCTACTACTATTCTCTTCTCTCTCTGCTGCTGAGACAACACCAGCTTTTCTTGAGCAAAGAACACAATCCAAGGTCTTAACAGCACCCAGGGCCAGACTTTCTCTTTTTTTGGTGCTATCAGATTTTTTATATATATTTGTATAATGTATTTTTTGGAGGATTATATATATTTATTTTCACTCTTAAAGATTTTTCAACTGGGCCAAAAAATTGGTAGATTATGCCTTTAATGAAACACTAACCTTTTCAAGCAAAAGTCCACCTTGTGTAGCATTGTGCTTGGACTGTCACCATGAACAACCCCACAAAGAGCTGTCAACCTGTTTCCTCCTGCTCTTCTGGCATTCCCATTGTCTAGAGCCTTCCCAGTCCCACCCTAGCCAGCTGTGCTGGCTGCTGGGGTACAATTCAGTCACAATCCTGGTTTCACCTCCACAGACTCACACAAAATTTGCTAGGTGGGATTAACAATACAATTTCTGCTTAAGGATTTCTGCTAAGTGATGCGAGTGCATTCACTGCAGAAGAAAGCAGAGAAGAGGGACCTGTAATGAGGATATGGGTTTAGGTAAAATTCCAGCTTGTAGTTTCACATGGCGTTACTGTGAAAAGAAAAATCATTTCCATTTAAGTCTCCTCTCTCACTAATATTGCTGGATATATCAAGAGACTTCACTTTCAGATTTTGTCACTTAGCAGTTTATAAACATCTAGATATGGTTCTAATTGATTACCTCTACCTGTTTCAAAGACCCTACCAGAAATTTTATAAAATATAATTCCAGCAGTTTACTGCAGATCTATTAAAAGGGACCATACATTTCTGATTCCCTAGAAGTTATTGTAAACCAATAACTACTAGATATAAGACAAGAGATTTGTTATTAAAATGGAAGGTCAGGAGCCCACAAACCTAGGTTTTATTGCTGGGTTGAGTCTAGGTGCCTGTGGGTCCAAGTATATAATTTCGTTTTTGTATATATAACTGCCTTTGTAAAATGAAGAATTTAATTTGCAGAAGGCTTGCAAAGGTAACGTATAATTTATAAAGGTCCTGAAGTCTTCAGGTGGAAGGGCAGTCTGGTGTCACCAGACTAATAGGTGGCTGATGAGTTGAATAAAAAACAAGTGAAATGGGAGCTATTAGGAGCAAAGTTGGGCACAAGGCAATTAGTCAAGGCCAGTTCAGTTGCCCTGATTCCTTTCCCTTTTTTCACACTGAATAAGGCAGGTACCCTGTAGAGAAATAAAATAGGATGTTATAATTTAAGACACTGGACATATAGTTAATGTTGCATGGACAACCATAAATCTGGCAATTTTCAGCTTCAAAATACTTGATTTTGCAACCTAAGCAACTGTCTTAATGAACTGCATTGCTCCAAATAAAAGGAGACTGTTAATATAGACAAGCATCATTTTGAAATGGGAATAAATATAAATAACATAATTTCATAATTAATTTTTACCTGTCCCAAGCTTACATCCCAATAGTCATTTGTTAGTCATTCTGTGGACACACCTGCTAATCCCACAGCCCCATGCCACAGGGGTCTGCCTGTGTTTGCCTGAAGGTACGTCCGAATTTAGAGAGTATCACTGAGCCCTGAAAGACTCACAACCCACGGGTAAAACAAGCATTTACCAAAGAGATAAAGTGGATATAACAACTATTTACATCCCCCACATTCTGCTTTGTGTCATCCCTGACTTTGCTTCTCCCTGAGAAACACCAATCCTGGCATCCACATCCTATGCCACACCCCAGCCATTAGCACCTGGAAAAGTCCCAGAGACTGCATTTAATTCTTGTTTGAACTGAACCATGCTTTTCTGTGAATGAACAGTCTTGCTATCTAGAAAGGCAGAGAGATCTAAAGCTTACACTGGCTTGCTCTTTCTTGTACCACACTCTCTTCAAGGGGGAGGCTGTGGAGGTCACAGGAGGTGCCCGGTTTCCCCTGTGTACCACCCTGGCTGTCAGTGTATTTGCACAGCTGTGACTTAGCAAATGGGTCTGATGCTGAAGAGAGGCAAGGAAAGAAGTGTTTTTCTATGTGGTATTGGCTGAGCAAACCTCACAGGCACTCTGCTAACAGTGAAAAATCATTCTGAGCTGTCTCTTGTCATGCTAGTCAGTGAGTATTATTCTCTGAGTGCAGCCTTGTTGAGAAGGAAGAGGCAATCATTACATAGATACTTTTTGATCTACGGTGCATTTTAAGGTAGAAGTATGTATTTGAAAGAGAACACAAAGAGCAGTCAGAGAAGAAATGCAGCTTCATCTGGAATGAAACCAGCAATGGCAAAAAAGACAAGACTATCATGAAATACTTTCTTTTACAACATGAACAACCAGCTTCAGCATATGTCCTTCACAAAGCCTTGATGGCTGACCCAGACCCTACGGAAATGAACAGCAGATTTCCATACAGAATGTTGCTAGTTTCCTCCTGCTGTGACTGCAGGATATATTTATACATTTCTTGCAACAGACGCAGTATTTTGTACCTACTGACAATCAGCCCCTGACGTTACCCAGCCTGTGGGAGGCTGCCTTCCACTATATACACAAAATATGTAGAACTAACCAGGCTGTGATGTGGCTGCTTTCACCTACTTGTTTATCCTTGTGGAAGTGCTGTATGACTGACAGCAGACAAACAACAGTGTAGGATCCTTCCTAAGTGTGTTTTTTGCCAGGTCTCCTCATTACAGTGGTGCAGCTGGACTACATATGGCCCACAAAAAAACGTATATGTGAATGTCCCCATAGCTCTCCAGTATAGACTGTACCCAGCATTGTCTTTTGGATTCACTCTCAGATGTTAAAATAAGCATTCCAGCTTCTTACTCTGGAGAGTTGCAGCAATCAGACAGGTATCCCTCCTGAAGCAGCAGGAGTGAGCGGCAGAAAGCCTTTGTAACCTCTTGGCATCATATACATCCTCTCTGGAATTAAATGTAGAAACCGAATAAATGTCTGGAAAATACAGCTGCACTGAGCAGAACAGATGGACCTTCGTTTCCCACAGTTGTGTTCCCAGTCCAGCCCAGTCTCACCTCCCCAGTGTCAAGGACAAAAAGAACACTGGAGTTCCTATCTGGAGTTCCTATCTGTAACGTGCAATTTTGCAGTGCACCAAAAGCAGATATACAGATAACATACACAACATGTGGAAAGACACTACCAGCTGCTAATTCAGTTCATAGCTGTGTTAGTAGTTTGCAGAATTTTGCCTCCAAAAAACTGGCATATTTTGAAGTTGTCTCAAGAAATATAGAGGTAGAGTGGAATCACACTGAGAAAAAAGGTAATTTCGGCCATTAAAAAAAAAATCGGGATTTAAAAAAGTAAATTCAATACTAAAATGAACTGAAAAAAATTTTTTGCAACTTTTTACATGGTTTTTGCAAAAATGTACTAGTTATTAGTTAAACTCTTTTTTGACAAGAAGCAATTGATATGTGCCAAAATTTCCATGCCAACAGAAGGAGCATTTCATCTGTCATTTCAGTGCCTTCATTGTGGGGATTTTAGCTTGTGGCACTTCAATGAAACTTGCTCCTTCTCAATGCAAATACTGCTGTCAGATGGACACTCATCAATCAAAGCACCAACTAGCTCCTTTCTCTGGAAAGCCTGAGTCATACCTTTTTATATCAGAACTGAGCTACAGGAAAGTGCCTGTGTCAGCTGTCCCACTCTAAGAAAATGTTTGATTTATTACAAAAAATACTTGAAATGATGAGAACCCACTGTCCATGACAAGTACATGAAGGATGAAGGCACAGCCAGGGATGAGATGCACTCTGCTGTGCCCCATGCTGAGATGCAGTGGGAGCTTTCTGACTGTACAGTAAAAATCTGTAGGGGTGCTCAGGCTGCCTCTGCAGACTCTTTAGGGTCTAAGTCAAAAATCACTTCTTAAGCTTGTTTCTGAAAATACAGACAAATCCAAGAGGGGATCAACAGATTACCTGTTTGAGAAATTGTCTTCTTTTCTATTTAAAAAGCAATGCATATTCAACATAAATATGAAGCCAGAGGGGGCTCTGTTTATTTACAGTGTTCTGGTTAAGGTTGGTTTCTATGGCAGCAGAAAGGAAGGGGGTTGTTTTCCCCATACACACCCTTCCAGAGGAACTATTCAACTATTGAATTTAGGAAGATTTATTTAGGTTATTAAAACTATTTTCTATTCTTTGATAATATGCAAAAAGTGATAAAAGATCAGCTACTTGTTATCATATCCCTTTTCACTTTTAACATACAAAATCATCAACATAAATTTATCATAAAAGTGATATCCCCATATCACTTTTAACGTTTCCTTCAATGTGTCTGCAACTGTGCTTTCTTACTGCTGTTCTGTGTTTCAAAAGAGGCGTTTGGAAATACAGCAAGGGCATTTGATTATCCAGCAGCAGCCTAGGTCAGAAAATCACACTGAGTAATGATACTAAGCTGAGGAGAGTCACAAAATTAATTATCACTTACATCAGACCTTCAGAAGCAGATAGCTCTATGTTCGTAAGAATGACATTAGGGATTGGATAAACAGCTGTACAGCTGAAGATAATTTCTCCAATTTAAAGTAAACACATTTACAATTTCTACTTTTGTGTCTGATAGCAAGAGCTATAATCACCAACTTATGTTGCAGATAAGGAAAGTTACATTCTAACATGTTCAGACTAGGTAAAAAGTTGCAGACAAAAGAAAGAGAGTCCACTTTAATTTCCCACTTCACAGCCAGGCATTAGTGCGCAAGTTCAAAGGCTCAAAGACTGTGATCTTTTTACATTAGAAGACCAATATATTCTCACATAGCACAATATGTAGATCCATGGCAAAAGAAGAAATACAGCCTGGCAATCAGCAGTGGTGAAATACTACAAGGGCAGGTTTAGGATATCAGCTCAGGATAATTTAGACTGTTAGGCACTTGGAGATTGATCTTATTTCCACTGAAGTCAACAATTATGCTTCTCTTCACATCCATGGTGGAGATCTGACACTTTGACTAAACAGTTTCCCTGTTGTTTGACAGTCTTCTACAATAAATGCGTCAAGCTGCACAGCTTCCCAGCACCAGAGGTGTGTCTATATATAACCAACATCTGCTCAAACTCGAGCTCAGTCCAAACCTCTACTGTGTCCACATTGTGTGGACACAATTTGGGTTTAAATCTGCATAATCCCTTGATGCGTACTGAAAGAAGACAGTGGGAAAAGCTGGATCCATGATGTCCCTTAGCACAAGTCCAACTGCATCAAAATCCAGTATTGATAGGACAGATATGCTACATTTAAGCTGTCTGCTGCCACATATCCCACTTGCTCTTGTAGCAGTGGCTGAGATCAAGAAGACTTCTCATCTAAAAGGTCTTTCCTGGGACCCTTTCGTGTGCACAAGAACAAATATTGCAAGGACTCCTGCAAGTGCAGGCTATAGGCAACAATCTACACACACACATCATATGCACAGCTCAAGATTTACCTTCCTCTCATGGCAGAATCCCTTAAATTCACAGAGCAAGCACCTTTGATGCAGTGAAGATTATCTATGCACAACCATCCCATACTTTGCAGGACCTCTTCCACCTTCTCAGCAGCACCAGACTAACTTATGGAACAGAGCAAGTAAATAAAGGCTATATAATACCTTTGATATTTTTCAGGGGGATTCAGTCACGTGAAAATATTAGCATTAGCATGGTCTTGAGTCAAAGAACATTGTCATATGGCATTTACACCCTGTACTCATAACTCTTTGCAAACCTGGCCTTACAACCTTCAATTCTGATGCCACAAATATTTACACAGATAAGCACTTTCTGGGATAATCGAGTTTTCCTCAAAATGCAAAATCGCACATTTGAAAAAGAGTTCAGCTATCTACATATCTGTGTGAGAAGTGCTGCTCCATTTGGAGCACTGCCTTTATCACACCAATGCACTTAAAACGTAACATCTTCTTATTCCAGGATGGCATATTGTTGAGATGTGGTCTGAGAAATTCTACTGGACAAACACTGTCCCGTGAAGCCTTTCAGTTCTGCAGTGGCTTCATTGCAAGGCTCTCCAGGCACAAAGAAGAGTGGCACCTCATCCCATTGACTGCACTGTGAATTACACTTCATTCCTTTACAAACCTCTCTCCTCCCCCTCTGAGATGGAAACTGTTCAATTTCTGCTGGAAAGAGAAGAAAAACCTGGATTTAAAAGGCACCAAAGTGTATGGTGATTTGCCTTTTTCCTTGTCTACTGAGAACTGTCTCAGAGATGTTCTAAAGTCAGATGAAACTGAATAATATATTTTAATACCACTGAAGGCTAAATTTGACCTTTAAATATTAATATTTAAATATTAATGAAATAGCAGAAGAAAGCAGACTGACAGGTGTAATACAAGTCAGACAAAACAGCACAGTAAAATTACATCATGCATTGAAATTCTCATTAGTGATAATGAGAAATGCACATATAATCCGTGATCTGAAAATGTACTCCAGAAAATCCTAGTAGAATAAATGATCAGGAAAATTTGCTTAAAGTAATTATTCTTATTTTATAACTTTGGGGGGAAATTCTGTAAGAGAGGGAAAGTCAGAAACCTGTACTTATCCATGTAAGTGGACTTTTTCTTCAAATTGGACCCTACTGGATTTGTTTCTTGAAATATTTTACTCAAGGGTCTATTTCCATTCCAATAGCATAGGAAAATCTTAATCTTTATACAGTTCTTCACATTAGTTCACTAGTTTGCTCTTTATTAACCAAATCTCTCAAACACACCCTGAGTACTGCTTATACCACTAAAGCTGTCTGAGAATAGCAGAAAATTACATGCTGAAATTATAAACATTTTCCCATTAAGTGCAATATAACAAGAGGGAGGCAGAATTTTGAAGCAGGATCAGTTTTTCATTCTGCACCTTCACTGCTTCATAAAACAGCAAAATCAGAGAAGTCAGGTAGACACTGGGAGCTTTCAAATCATTCACACTTAAAATCGTGTGTGTAAAAGATGATTTTGAGTATGAAACTCAAAGAATCTGTCTTAAAATAATAAAAACACACAATAATAATGAAACAAAGATTAACAGATCCACAGCTGCTTGCTGTCTCACAGGTCTGTTTCTCTGCTAAAGCTGTGCTGTTTAATGGAAAGATAATATGTTGTTGGAAATTATGTAATTAAAAATTATTTACAATTACTTTGTTTATTCTTCTTAAAGATAATTAACTACTAGAAGGTGTAAATGTGTAGAGTGAATGATGGAGGAGAGGTTTAACTTCCCTGGAGAAAGTAAATATGCTGCACTGTAGTCAGGCTGGCCAGGGAATTCAATTTGAAAAATCTCCCAGTGTCTCTCAGCATCACCTCCTGAGCTGTCCTCCAGACTTATTCAGTGCTTTATCTTCTGTCAGAACAAAAAAGTGAGTAACACTAATTCTGTGGCACAACACAAATGTCTTTACTTTAGCAGATAAATTCTTATCCCAAGTAATCAGACTCTGGAGAAAGCCTCATGTGCCCAACAAACAGAATGTCATCCAGAGTTAGAGTACTGCAAGATCATGTAGGTAGAACACAATTGAAAATGGTGTTTTCAAAGGGCGTGTCTGTTCTGAGGAGGCCAAGATCTGTGTGTGTCCTAAGTCTGAATTGCCCAAACATATCCCTGAGAGGCCAAGGGCTTAGCAAAAGGACACAGGAAAGCCCTCTAGACCCTGTCTCTGACAGTATGCAGGATTCCCTGCACATCCTGGACCTGGGCAAAGGATTTCTAGTTATCATGGATAAGCAAACATAATGGTTACTGAACTGTATCCCAAAGGTATGAGCAACATTCTAGGGCAGTACAGCATTTCAACTCAACCAGGTAATACTCATAACCTACAAACCCAGCTAAACATCCAGCACGGTTTCCCAAACTGCACGGAGACTGTTCAGAGCCGGTTCGCTCCGTACTGCCAACAGTCGATGAAGAGAGACAGACACCACTGTGGAGATCCTTGAAGTGAAGGCTTTAATGCAGGGCCTCTGATACTGTCCATGGTTAGATGGCAGGAACGAGACCATGAATGTTTTATTTCAATCATGCAAGATGTCTGTGGCAGAGGTAGAAGCTCCACATGTATTTTCTGAGTTCCAGTCCCATAGCCAACACAGAAATAATTTGGTTATATTATTAATGTTGTTTCTTTACACCTATCAATTTACATGAGAATGTTTTAGGCTGTCAGAGAATGGGTGAGTGTAGAAACTAGGCTGTATACCATGACTTTCTTCTTTGATTCATGCATATCCTCCAATAAGGCTCTGTAATTCTAATACCTGATATACTGTTGCATACTTGGTACATGACCTGTGTTTCACCACTATGAAAGTAAAGATGGAACCTCTCTCTTTGAATGACTCAATGATTTAATAATTATTTATGAGCCATTATGCTTTTAAACATTTCTGGCAAATGATTAAACTAAATGTTTGGCATGGCTTTTAGAGGCTTGTAGCATGATGCTGCCTAGCAACGGAAATGTCACACACACAGCTAAGGTAAACTCTTCCTGATATTTTGTGATGCAGATAAAATAACAAACTTTGGTAAACACACTCAGTGTCATTCATACATCAAGGAGTTTTGCCACACCAAAGAGTTTTACACTTTCAGTGTATCTAAACTTTCAGTATTCCAAACCTGTACCCACATACTCCTTACCATGTACACAATTCTCACCTGCAGAATCCTGGTAGCTTCAGACATTTGCCTTCTAGATGTGAACAGCACATCTTCCTGCATGACAAGTTAAAAATAGGGCTCTGCTGGGAGAACCAGTCATCTGCAGGATGTCTACAGGCACGAATGATCAGGAAAACAGTGCCAAGACATTGAGTTACGTGCACCAAAATGAACATGGTGAGCTTCAGAAGAAAGGTTAAGGACCTTTACACAAAAATATGACCTGGAGGTCTGTCATCACTAACTTGAAAAACCAGAACCTTTCCCTTACAATACTGACAAATATGATGAGTATATGATGAATATAGCTGGACATTTGGAGCAACGTAGTTTTCCCTCTGCTTGGTTCTGCAACAAGCTCAGGTAGCAATTAGAATACTTAATAAACTTCAGCTAACTTCTATATCTGCTCATCTTACTTAACACTATCTAAAAGAATGTATTCATTCTATTATTGTTAATATTTCTATTACTCAGTTATGTGTTGTTTAAGAGAATGTGAACTGTTTTTAAAGTGCAAAGCAAGAATTTGTCCCAGTGAAAGACAAAGTGTTGGTCCAAACAATGTATGAGCCTGATGTGGTTATGAACAATACATGCTCTTGGTCTTTATACACTTGCAATTCCCATGCACCTTACTGAAGTTTAAGGGAAGCAGTGGTAATGCTGAGAGGCAGCTCTGGAAGTCCAAAGGCCATGATGACTGGGGAGATACCAGATTATTGGTTTGTTAGAATTAAATCTGTCACAGGTTCTAGTAAATAACTGAAGGCAGATCATGGTCTTCCTAAGCTTTGAGTTGCGTTGTGTCAATAAGGACAAAGACTTAATTTAAGCCATGTTTGTGCCAGTTTCTGGTGCTTACTCTACAGAAAATCATATAGAAAGGTAAGAAGTTTCTGTTCATGCTTGAAGCCAACAGCTCAAAATAACCTGGTATCTGATTCTGCCATGCATCAATTATTTCTCCAGTAAGAATAGACAATCACACACCAGGACAGCGTTATCCCACTGGGTTATAAACAGATGTGACACTTCCTGTTGTCAGATTACATAACAGAGATCAAAAGCACCACAGCCACTTAAAACCATCTTGATCCCCTGAGGAGGCACTGAGCTGTCCAAGAATGTGGACACATAAATTGAAGGACAAGTTAACAGAGAGACAGAGTAGGGGATACAGTCTCTGGATTACTATGGTTTTGCTGATTAAACGTACATGAATGAACTGAGTTTTGTTTCTAAGCTAGGTTTCTGTGAAATGGCCTGCCTTCAGATCAAGGGCACAGTCCCAGGCTACTCATTGGCTTCTCCCCTGTGTTACCAGGGAACAGAGAACTAATTCAGGTATGTTGTAACAGCCAGGTAAGAAAATTGCACTAAGACCAATGTGAACCCCAGTTCCCCTGGTTTTATATGACAGTTCAAGATCTGACAACTGAAAGAAAAGCCTCTGGAAGATACCAGAGCATGCAATGGTTTCCTGTGCCAACAAGACAAATGTGGCCCCTCCTTCGACTCATTTTAAATTTTTTGCCTGCCCTGGGGCACAAGAACAGAAATTGTGGTCACCAACAGATTGAACTGCGATCCTTTAAGAAAGACTGCCATCTCCTGGTTTCTTCCACAACAGTCTTCCTTGGGAAAAAAGAGTCAGTTTAGTTAAAGCTTATGGTTGATAATAAAGTCATGCTTGCTCTGAACCTTTAAGGGAAAATGTCACAGTTAATAAAGGACAGGCAAGTGAAAGCTGGAAAGGCTAATGCATTATGACTGCACGATATAGGTTAAGCCAACGTGTGCAATAATTATAACTATCACAGCTTGACACAGTTTATAAAGGCCTGAACCGTAAAAGCTCAGAGCCCGATAATATAAGCTACTGAGCATTCTCTTCTGGAGTGCTGACTCTCCAAGCTTTTGCTGACTTTCAACCAGAAAAAGCAATATTGCATAATGGTTGATAAGAATCAACCATTCTCATTCTCAGGGATATTAATTCTCCTTTAAATGGCAATCTAAAAGGGTCTTATGAGTAAAAGTGACTTACACCAGGTTTAAGGACATGCAGAATTATGTACAGCAGAAGAGTAGTGTAAAACTATGGATTTAGGAGCATAATAATATTGGGCAAGGGAGGGGTGAGCCACTCCAAGGAAAACGTGAGAACGAACTCTTTTGATATTTTCTTGAAGGTGTTCAAGAATGGACTAAAATGACAGTCAGCTGGAGGTATCACAGAGTATTTGATGTGCTCTCTGTTCCCTATTTAGTTTTCTCCTCAGTCCAGGTTGATGAGAATTTGTTCCCACAAGATGTATATTTTGCAATTAAATAGTATTTTACTATCACTTGTATATTTAAATGTTGGTGGTTAAAAGTAATACGCTTCTGTTTAATCAATATTACAATAGTGTCCTGATACACTCAGGCCTTCTCTGTCCAATACAGACTCTGTCTCTAGAGGTCCCATACAAACATATTTTTTAAAATAGTTCTTTCTTCAAGGCCTGGCAATCTAAACACAGGCAGTGGGAGTGAAGAAGTATGGCTATCCTCACCTTACTAATGAAGATATTCCCACTGTGTGGACAACATAAACAAAATGAGAATGACCTCTTAAGGTAATAGGATCATCTACAACTCAACAAGACATTGAGGTCTGTCCTCACAAGACCCACACTTGGGATACCTTCAAGGAAACAAATATTTAAAGCATAAATATCACTTTGAACATAGGCAAGCTGTCTGCGTTACTGAACTCAGAGGCCTGAGCTCAAGGAGCTAAACTGTAATCAGAAGAATGCTGATACCATTGTTTAATCAATTATTTGTTTAATTTAAGATTTTAAACCCCTTCTTCCTCAAAGGAAGAATTTTGTATTGTTCAGAGTAAAGGTAAAGGGAATTTCAAACTGTTCCATGACGAAAATATTACTCTTCAGCACAAAAAGGTTTGCACATTTTAGGAATAAATGTAAAAATTCAGGTTGTGATGTTACCAGAGAGTTTTTCACAATACTTACCATTCCATCCTTCTATAAGCTTTTAGACTTCCAGGTAAATGTACAAAAATTAATGACACTGAAGAAAACTCAGAAAAATATGGCACTCAGTTCCCCATCATCTTTCTCACTAACAGTATAAGAAACATAGGGCTACTACTCAAAGAAGTAAAATCTGATTCCAAATTTTACTTTAAAACAACAATTAAAAAACTGATAAATGGCATGACAGAATTTTCTTATAAATACTCAGTATGGTGGAGAAAATTTTGCAGTGAAATGGTGTTCCAGGATAGGTAAATGAAGGAACACACGTGATGGACAACTTTAACAACAACAACAAAAAACATAACCTTCGTTCTCTTTCCTCTTCAATTAAAGGCGTTTGTGTGTTGGAGCTCTCTCACAGCGAGGGTGACATCTTGTGTTCATTCCAGCCACTAATCAGCCTCCATCCAGTTGCCATGCACCCAGAATATCCTTCCCCTTCAAAATTTACCTTCAAAAGATTTGCAAAGAATTTTAGCTGACCCTATGTATTTCCCTTACCGTCTCAGATTTCATACTCTGAGCTTAATCACGACTTTATATCATTTGAACAGAGGTATTTTAAATGAGGATCTGTACAAGATAAAGCAATATAAAAGACACACTCCTTCTGAATGGGAGACAGTAAGATATTTACTAGGATTCTTTAAATTAATGAGGGCACTGTAAAAGGAATGCCTTTTATGCCTGAGAAAACTGTTATTTTAAGGATTATGAATCTGTCGGTCTGTAAGTTATAAACCAGTTGCTACTCCTGCAGTTTGATTAATCTGCTAATAAATCACTTGATCCTACTTGTAGCCTTTGCAGCATTTTAAGAAACCTTCACTAAGTTTTTTAAAAACAGAAAAACATTAAAAGTTGGATCTTTGTATTTAAAAAAAGAATATTGTGAATTTACATGCTGTCTTAATAAAAGTGGCTGTATCTTACTGTCTTGTGAAAAACAGGCTGTTTATCAACACCTGCTAGGGTTTGTGGAACAGGGGAAGCAAACAACTGTAAACAGCCTCCTAAAATAGAACAGAAAATGTTTGATTATTATTTCATTTGATTCAGAAAAGCAGCTTCTGAGGACCACAAAAATACTTTGCAAGTTTAAATTGCAAATGTCAGAAACAAACTGTAAATAAAAATAAAATTAAATAAATAAAATAAAACAGAATCTAAACTCTTCAGCTGTGTGCCATGCATAATTTTACACTACAGTTATCCTCATGGTACCCTCCTGCCTGCCAGTGGTACATTACAAACTGTGCACTGCTTTTGCATTATGTATTTTTTGTTCTCTCATTGCCTCTGTGAGGAGAAAAATGTGTACAGCACCTGGTTTTCCTGAAGATTTTTTTGTTTGCAGTGCGTAGGTGATAAATATAAAATAATCTCTTACTGCAAGGAAGAACTCCAGAATTTCATACAAGGTGGCATTTCCTGGACTTTGGTCCTCTGTGTATCAGAGGAGATCATGCATTAGAACACTTGCAACCGTCTCAGTTCCAGTTGTAAAATATGGGCTGAATGAGAAATTTCCTAAAAAAGTCACAGATGTGACTTGAATCCAGTTCTATTGCCATGTCCACAAAGTGTGGTGATGTCAGTTATAACCGAGACAAGACTTCCATGTGGCACAAGGGAGACGTTACCTGAAAGCAGTACTAAACAAAACCCCTAAAAAGATGTGATTATGATAGTTTACTTTGCTTTTTCCAAACATGAATGATGCCTTAGGTACCTTTGAAGGCCTTTCAAATAAATGCCTACCTTTATTCCCTTACTCCTGTCTAGGCTCTGTTTCTAGGTAGCCACTCAAGGCATCATGGATACCTTACTCTCCTTGTCCACCACAGTCTAAATCCCCTCCCAGATTCAGTGATATTCAGTGATATCCTACAAAAACATGATTTGTACCAGCAATTTCTAACTCACATTAACACTGGCATGTTCTATAAATCAAGTCATCTATTCTCTATGTGATATATCTGAATATATCTGTATCTATTCCATTTATATCAGTTCAGGTTTGGGTAACTTTTCTCTGTCGAAGTCCATATTTCAGAATTATACATCTCCATTAAATCAGAAAATTGATTATTTCCGCAGATGCCTTTGTATCCATCATTTGCATATGTACACAGATTGGTAATGTAGACACATTTGAAAAAAAAATCTGATTCTAAACCCAGTCCCTTTGTATTGCTGTCTGACAGATAAATTTGCTCTAACACGGAAAACTATAATCTGTTAAAAACGAAAAGACAGCTCTGAACAGTTTTCCAGTTTGTGGCTGCAAGCAATAAAAGCTTTAGTTTTCTAGTTCAGAACTTTTAGCTGAATGGTGCAGATGTTCATAAATTACATCAGTGTTGATTTTCTTCATGTCCAACCTAAGACATCAAGATAGCATTTTTTTTCAGAAATTCTGATTTCTGAAAATAAAACTTGTCTTCTTTAATTCAGCTCTGTACCCAAACTCCTGTGTTAAAAAATGACTACACACTTTTGCTTTGTGATCTTTTCTAGAGGGGACTTTTGGACCTTTTTTATAAATTACCACCTTCTACCTGAAATGATACAACTGAAATCAGTGACTACTGTGTTACATTTTAATCAACACAAGTTAGTTAATGGTAAGTAGGCACAAATATTTTTAATTTGGCTTTGAGGATGAATTAACTCTGGGAGATAAAATACTGACATTGGCAGTCCATTGAAAACATTCATCTTCACAGATAAATTCAGAGTACCTCATATGAACTTATTCAGTTCTATAAAGGCTTTACTAACACAAAACATGTTTCCCTACAAACCTTCCTGCAAGATCATGTGCAGAAAATTTGAGACATTTTGACAACAACTCAATAACCATTTGAGAAAATCCTATTCTTAGTAATGATTGCCTGATAACTCAAGCAATTAGGAAAAAATTTATTGGACAGAAATGATACTTGTACTAGGGGGGATTCATAAGCTCTCTAAGAAATGCCAAAATTCAGAGAAAAACAATTAACATGAGTTAGTGGTTTAAATTACTGTCTAGACCTGTCACAATAATATTATCATTATTATCTTCTGAGTCCTTTTTTTTTTTTTTTGTGACTGTCCACAATTCCAGCTTGAAAAAACACCCAAATAAATGCTAAAAGAAGGAAGCTCAAAAACACATATTTGGAAATTTCCGGAGAAGCACATGTGTTTGTTAACTCTAAGTAACATGTTTTACAAGATATTACCAGAAAGCAATTTTGTAGCACACGATACTTTGCCACCTAAAAAAAATCTGTAATTTCTGAATTCTTATACATAATGCCCTAACAGAAGCAAGATCATCTTTTATCTACAAAGTTTTCCTTGTGTGCCATGCTGATTGTAGCCAACAGACACAGCCAATACATTCCGGTCACTGGGATCTGACATAACTTTTCAGGACAGTTTATCAATGTGGGCCTTGTGCCACACTAATGTGATTTCACAAAGACTTGCCAAGTCAGCCAGAACCCAGCATGGACACCGAGGTGAGTTCTTTATAAAGGCTTTTACTTGACCAGGTCCTAATTCTTGGCAGATCTGGGGTGTGATGACATGGGTGAAAGCAAAAATAGTGAGATCCTGGCACTACTGGTTAAGATGGGAACATGAAGACCATGCCATGCCCAAAGGACATAACGTTGTCCTCCCTCAGTGCATTAGTGTCAGCTCCCTGCTGTCCAGACCTTTATACATTTTATCTGCACAATGACCATATTCCAGAAAGAAGAACTGCCCAGGGTAAATCTGGATCCAAATAAATCAATCCATAGTCCATATAAATCAATCCATATAAATCAGTATAGACTAGGAAGAGCAAATGCATATCTACTTAAAAATACATTCTGTAAACGCAATATAACGTAACCAGGAAGAAAATATGCCCAGAACCTAAATTACACTGAGCTGCAGTAAGGAAATTTCACCTGCTTAAAATTAAGCAGGTAAAACTGAGTTCCTCTGGAGCTCGTACCAAAAGCCTTACTTGCTGAGGATGGATCAGTTTTGTTTCCAATGCAGCTGATGGAAATGGCAATAATCCATTCAGTTTAATAAAGCAGTAACCAGACATGTTATCCAGTCTGTTAAAGTCTGGACAGGATCACATGGTTCACAGTCTGAAGCTCTGGCTAGACAAATTTAATTTTCATCCTGGTGATCCAAATGACCTATGGAAGACAATAATTACAGATGGTGAAAATTACTTTTGTTTCATCTCTAACATCAGTAGCTTTAAAAAAAAAAATGTGCAATAAACACTTCGAACTTGATATCGAATTAGTTCTGCAGTTTATTCTGTGTTACAGCAAGGCATCGCGGGCTGAATCTTACACAGTTTGTAGTCTCGGGTCTCTAAGAAGGCGCAGTTTTCTGGTTTCAGGTGGCAAAGCTGCGGCACATCCCTGTGCTGCCTGTGCCCTCTGCTGGTCAGGAAGCAGCCGATGGGTGCCAACTTCAGGGAATCACTCTTTGGAGGGAGCAGGGAAGTGACTCTTCCCCTGTGCTCGGCACTGGTGATGCCACACCTCGAGTGCTGTGCCCACCTCTGGGGCCCTCAGTTCCAGGGCACTGAGGGGCTGGAGTGAGGGCAGGGTGAGGCAGTGAGGCTGGGGAAGGGGCTGGAGCACGGGTCTGGTGAGCAGCGGCTGAGGGAGCTGGGGGTGTTCAGCCTGGAGAAAAGGAGGCTCAGGGGGACGTTCTGCCCTGTACAGCTCCCAGACAGGTGGGGGCAGCCGGCGGGGGTCGGGCTCTGTTCCCAGGCTACAGTGACAGGACAAGAGCACGTAGCTTCCAGCTATGGGGAGGTTTAGGCTGGACATTAGAAGGAATTTCTTCACAAAGCGTGATTAAACATTGGAATGAACTGCCCGGGGAGGTGGTGGAGTCACCATCCCTGGAGGTGTTTAAGGAAAGCCTGGACGTGGCACTGAGTGCCACGGTGTAGTCGACATGGTGATTTCGGTCATAGGCTGGACTCGATGATCTTAGAGCTCTTTTCCAGCCTAACTGATTCTTTAATTCTGTCTGTTTCTCCCGTTGAACACTTGTAACCATGGGTGGAGGCAGCACCACCGGGCAGACGGGTGTTCTGAGGCTGGGGGTGATTTGTGTGGGACACGGCAAGCCCCAGCTCAGGGAAACGCCGGACGTGCTCCGCCTCGGTGCCTGAGGCGAGAGGCCGAGATCGGGGCCGGGCCCAATGCGGCGCTGCCTCCGCCGGGCCCCCAGAGGGCGCTGCCCGGCCCCCGTGAGGCCCCGCGGGCGGCGGTTCCGGCGGGTCCCGGACGCGGCCTCCCCACGTGTGCCGGGAGCGCGGGGCTCTCGCTGCCGCTGCCGCG
Organism: Gymnorhina tibicen; assembly: GCA_013399875.1. Lineage (NCBI taxonomy): Eukaryota > Metazoa > Chordata > Aves > Passeriformes > Artamidae > Gymnorhina > Gymnorhina tibicen. Next base: position 879,363 of record VXAZ01005100.1, on the reverse strand, counting down.
ATGTCGGTGCCGGCGGCTGCCAGCAACCTGCCCATGCGGCTGCTCCGCAGGAAGATCCACAAGCGCAACCTGAAGCTGCGGCAGCGCAACCTGAAGCTGCAGGCGGCCCAGGGGGCAGGTACGGGCGGGCGGCGCCGCGGAGTCTCTCCCCGACAGAGCGCTGGCGGAGCTGTCGCTGACTTTGTGTTCTCTTCCCCCTCTCTCTGTCTCTCCGCCGTGCAGTGCCCTCGCCCAGCGAGGCGGCTTCCCAGGGACCCCCCGAGGAGGAGGAGGTGGAGGAGGCGGCGGTCCCGGAGGTGGATGCAGCGGCCGAGGAGGGCGCGGAGCCTGCGGACGCAGCCGGACCCCGCAGCGGGGAAAAGAAGAAAAAGAAGAAGAAAAAGAGGAAAGCGGTGGCCAATGGAGGAGATGGTGCGTGTTCTTAGGAAAGACAGCGTGTCTCCCAGGGCTGAGTTAGTCTGGGTGACCCCAAAAGCGCCTCCTTTGGGCTCCTGCCGCGTCGGGGAAGGTCTGAAGTGCCATGTGCTGGTCAGGTGTGCGTTTTAAAGTCCCAGAGGTCTAAAGCTTTACATGTTTCTTTCCAGCTGCGATATTTGAATTCTTAATTCATACTAGCAGCCAATTTAATTGTTTCATAGGATTCTGCTTTGTAACATTGATTGGATATTTTTCTTGTTTATTATTCAAATACATGCCCTGTGTTTCAGGGTAGAGCTGTGGCAGATGGGTGTGCCTGGCTGTGCAGCCAATACAGCTTTTTATCAACACGTCCAGCCTGTGGCAACATTTATATATTATGAAACTGAAGTATCCTGGAAAACTACAAAAAAAACACCCAAAAACAAACAAACAAAAACCAAAACAGAACACCCCATACATATAGTATTGCTAGGTTTGCATATGATTTTATACATATATGTTTATAGATACATATATATAAACATGCATCAGGAATAGAAGCTTCCAAAATGTATATGATTTTTGTGACACTCATCATGTTTATGCCAGTGAAGAGGTTGCTTTCATCTGTGAGGATTCGGGTACCTAAAATGCAACATTTTACATGTCCTGAGTACAAATGGTGTGGGAAATTCGGTGTCTGCATTGCAGATGGGAAAGAATTTTGTACCTTCTTTAAGGAGAATTTATCTTGTCTCCACACAAAATGTTATATGATATACATCCAGCTACATTGTTTCACTATGCAAAGTGGGCTGTGTGGAAGGAACTTGGGGATTTTTTTGCTCTGTGCCTCAGAAAATAACATAGAAACCTTGCCTCCCCTTTTCCAGCCCTGTGCCACCCCATGGAAAATTATGATCTTTGTACATGGCTTACATACGAAAGAAAATTCAGTCTGTGGAACAACTTTTCATGATAACCTGACCTTTGTATTTCTAACTGACTTGTCTTCTGTAAAATAACACTCCAGATACAGAAACCAAAAAAGCAAAAACTGAAGATGAATCTGTAGAGGTAGAAGATGGAGATAAGCAGGACTCTGGAGAGAAGGAAGTGGAAGAGGAGGAGGATGAAGTACCCAGTTTACCACTAGGTCTAACAGGTATGTTGTGTTCTCTTTTTCATGTGTGTACAAAATCCCAAGGTCTAACACTTTTCTTCCAGAGAAAGTTGCAGTTTTCAAATGAGCTTTGCAAGTCAGGTGTTTGAATACAGGTGATGTGACACTGGCAACTGTACAGCTGTCACCCAGTTACTGTTCTTGGAAATTTGCATTATATACACACCTGTTGGTCCTAAAATTACTAGTGAAAGTGGTTTTAAAACCTATATACACACATGCTTATCTTTGAAGGAAGAAATCCATGAAGAGCAAGCTGCAGGTGTAGAACTAGTATAATTGGCAGAAGAAGCAACATGTTTGTCTTCATTCTTATTAATTCTGGGTAGCTTTCTTACGAACTCATTAACACAGGGTATTTTGCCAATGTCTTTGGATTTTATGGTATCATGCGATAAGAAAAAGTCCTTTGATTTTTTCATATAGGTCAATTTGAACTTGTTAATCTGAGATGGCAGATGAAACTGAAGAAATAAGTTTAAATATTTTTCATTTTCCCCGTCACTTCAGGTGCTTTTGAAGACAATTCCTTTGCTTCCCTGGCTGGTTCTGTCAGTGAGAATACATTGAAAGGCATAAATGACATGGGGTTTACGCACATGACTGAAATTCAGCATAAAAGTATTAAGCCACTTCTGGAAGGCAGGTAAGAAATAGGGTTTTTTAATCACTCCAAGGACCCCAGATGTTTTGTAAATTTTGCTGACAAGCTACACACATGAATCATAGAATCATGGAAGTTATGGAATTGTTAAGGTTGGAAAAGACCTCCATGATCATCGAGTCCAGCCTTTCACTGACCGATTGCTGTGACCTGCATCTACCACCAAGCTCTCGGTACCAGCGCCACTGGTCTTCTTTAAGCCGTGTTAGGTTTTTACATTGTCAGCATTGATCAGAGTGGGATTATTTTCTTTCTCTGTATGGTCAACTAAATACTTCTTTTTCCAACATTGCTGCTTGCAGGGATATTTTAGCAGCTGCAAAAACAGGCAGTGGAAAAACACTTGCGTTTCTCATTCCTGCAGTAGAGCTCATCTACAAGCTGAAATTCATGCCTAGGAATGGTAAGGCTCTTCATTTCACAGCTGGATTTTACTGTAGTGCAGCCATTAGGGGGTTAGATGAGTTGTGACTTACTCCTGTCTGATTGATGTATGTTTTAGGAACGGGTGTTATTATTCTTTCTCCTACTCGGGAGCTGGCTATGCAAACCTACGGAGTTCTTAAAGAACTTATGAATCATCATGTTCACACCTATGGTCTGATAATGGGGGGCAGTAACAGATCAGCAGAAGCACAGAAGCTTGGAAATGGCATCAACATCATTGTAGCAACACCAGGAAGACTGCTGGATCATATGCAGGTAGATACAATATTGATGTGTAATCTGGTTATTAAAACGTAATAAAACTCCGTTCCCTGTCTCACTGTGAATTTGTACATCTTCTAGAACACTCCAGGTTTCATGTACAAGAACTTGCAGTGTTTGGTAATTGATGAGGCAGATCGAATCTTGGAGGTTGGATTTGAAGAAGAAATGAAACAGATCATAAAACTTTTACCAAGTAAGGAAAAAAAAAATCTATCTTTCCTGGAAATCACTTGACTAACATTATGTCTTCTTTCTGACTCAGTTATTATAAGAGAAGTCATTAATTTTTATAGTTCTGTAAATGAACTTCATAGTGGTTGTCTTACTCTGTCCTTTTTTTCTGCTAGCCAGTATATATTACTTGTTCAACATAATTTATCTGAAGAACAGAGTTTTCTTGTGCTCTTTTGAGATATAATTCTGTTCATATAAAATCCTTTTAGTTTAACATCTACGTTTTCTCATTCATTTTTCTCTGCCTGTATGTTTCCTGGAATTCATTATTTCCTAATAAGGTTTAAATATAAGGAAAACCGTCTTCTGACTTTCAGTTCTGACTTTTTTCATACCTCAAGACCATTATTTTAAAGAAGTTTAAGTATTTACCTTAAATTTTTCTTTTCATTTAGCTATTCCTTGTAATTGATGTATTAAACACAATCTCAGAATTGTTTTTTTAAACGAAAATATTGTAGTATTCATGGAAATTAGTTTAGAATTAGAAGATTGATCTCTGTTTAAGTTGTTTTGTCTAAATTGTATTGCAAATGATTATTACATTTTTACAGCGAAAGAGCATTGTGTTTTGATAGCTGTGTTAGGATTTTGAGGGTGATGACAGCCAAAGTCAACATGTACACCCCATAATACAACTACAGCTCTTTGTCAGTAGCAGTATGTTTGAATTAGAATTTAATTGAAAAAAAGTAGAAGACTTGCCCAGGGAGGTTTGCAGTTAGAGATTTTATGGACTCGCTATTTGAATTGTTCTTCAAAAAGTGAGGCTGTCTTTCAAATACTTTTCCAGAGCGCAGACAGACGATGCTTTTCTCTGCCACACAAACCAGAAAGGTTGAAGATCTGGCAAAGATCTCTCTGAAGAAAGAGCCACTGTATGTTGGGGTTGATGATAACAAGGAGACAGCAACAGTAGATGGTCTTGAACAGGTAAGACACAAATGTTAGGGGGTGTGTTTTGTGAACACACCAAGCCCTGTGAGGTTTCCACTTGGGATGCTTCAGATGTATTCCACTGTTTAACTATTTGGCCTTTTTTTTTTTTTTTTACAACATAGCCCTTCCCTGGTGTAATTGTATTACTGAAAAACAAGTTTGCTCCTTACTACTTTTATTTAATAATGTTGAAAAATTTTGCAGGGCTATGTAGTGTGTCCATCTGAAAAAAGATTCCTTTTGCTCTTCACATTCCTCAAGAAGAACCGGAAGAAGAAACTGATGGTATTTTTTTCTTCATGTATGTCAGTAAAGTACCACTATGAATTACTCAACTACATTGATCTGCCTGTTTTGGCCATTCATGTAAGTGTCTTATTCATTGATTTATTTTTAATTAATTTAATAGTACCTGTTAACTCGTATTGACTTTACATTTGTCTTGTTTGTTTCAGTCCAGTTTCTAATAAACAGACACCCTGCTCACAAAACTGATGATGGTCTTGATTAGTCTGTGGAGAATGGAGCTAAAGCAAAGATTGTGCAATAACAACACTTCAATAATCAGATCTCTGATCCCTGAAGTGTTTGGTGCTTTTCCTAAGGCCAGGATGATGTTTGATTTTACTATGCCAATTCTTATCTTTTGGATGAGTATTGTAAATTTTTTTTCAAAACCACGAAATGCATAGTTTAGAACAAAGAATTGACTGAATGTTTATGAAGCAGTTACAACTAACCACAAAAGTCCTTTCTTATTTTCTTTTTGTGGGGAAAATTTTTTGCTATTCTTCGATAGAACTGTGACAAGTATTGGTTTTGTTTGGTTGCTTGCTTTTTTAACCTGTAATCTGTCTAATATATTGCTAGACTTGCAAATGTCCTTTTCCTGAATGTGAAACATATATGTTGTCCTCATGAGAGGAATGTTGATGCAATTTTTAATATTTTGGGAGATAATAGGGTAACCTCTGAGAGATGCCTCTTCATGTAACCCTGTGCTGTTCATTTTTTTCTTTGTTTCTTCACTGCAAAATGGTCCTGCTTGGTCTGTACAAGACCACGATTTGGAAAGATTTCTCAAATTATTTTTTTAGTTGCTATTTCATCCCCAGTGTGTTTGTTTCCTTTTAGGGCAAGCAGAAACAGACCAAACGTACTACAACGTTTTTCCAGTTCTGTAATGCAGAGTCTGGAATACTGCTGTGCACTGATGTAGCTGCCAGAGGATTGGATATTCCTGAGGTTGACTGGATTGTGCAATATGACCCTCCAGATGATCCAAAGGTAAGTTAAGGAAATAGACAAGTGTCGCGGCAAGAAATCAAATTCTGACTACAGACTTAGTTGCCGAGAAAAGATGAAACTGCAGCTTGACAGAGGTCAGGATTCAGCCATGGTCATATCCAGCTGCTGATTTCTTTCACTCCCCTTCACCAGCTCCTTGGAAATGCTGCTCCTAGCCAAGACCTTTGTTGCCTTCTTAAGAATTGCTTTTTAAAATACAGTTTGTGCTGTGAAATTAAAATCTAATCAGCTAAACAACCAAACACTTCTCAAGAGGAGTGTGAGTTTATGTATGCATCCCTGAGCTTTTCCAGTTGAAATTTGCTTTTTGTTTAAAGATAATAGTCTTATTTGAATAAATGTCTACTCTAAACAACTGAAATTCAAAAAACTCAGTTTTGACAAGTACACCAAAATCAAGCTTTAATTTTCAGTTACAGCAGACTAAGATTTTTTTCTTCAGTAAAAGATAAAATACTTCAGTCAGGGGCTCTGTCTCGGCCTGGTGTTGCTTTGCACCCTCAGCACTTGGTTTCCCTCATCCATGTGTCGGTGCCAAGAAAAAGTCTTAAAAATAATGAATGATGCATTACATTATATTGAGGTTCACTTTGGTGTGTTTTTTGTTGATTATGAAGCCTGCCTGACCTTGTTGCTTGCTACTCTTTCCAAAAGGAATATATCCATCGTGTTGGTAGGACTGCCAGAGGAATAAACGGTAGAGGACACGCTCTGCTCATTTTACGACCAGAAGAACTGGGCTTCCTTCGTTACCTAAAACAAGCCAGGGTAACCTTTATGTCTACGTTAATGTTTTTTTTTTTTACTGTGCATCCGGTTTTCAAAGGCAAAACCTGTTGCTTTGTTTTGTTTTGTTTTTTCAAAGCTGAGTTTCATTTTGTTTAATTCCAGAAGAAGCACAGCCTTCGTCTAAAGGAAATCATTTTAATAGAACTGCACAGAGTTTCTTGGATGCTCTCCTTATGGGCTTGTTTTGTGACTTGTGACTAAAGTGGTTTAACTTCTAAAGCAAAAGTGGTAAAAAATGGTGTCATACTGAGTGTCTCTATTACTCTAGCTTAAAGGAAGTGGTAATACTGTCATACTGATGTAAAGGCACTTTACAGGGTGGTATTAAAAAAAATCTGTCATCTAGCAGGTTGTTTTCTATTTGTTCTTGGTGTTCAGCACATTCACTATATTTACACAGTGTAAATAATTTTGATGCTTCATTTCTTCTTTTGTTTTTAAGGTACCACTAAGTGAATTTGAGTTTTCTTGGTCAAAAATTTCAGACATCCAGTCTCAGGTATGACATGGCTTTATACTTCAACTGCTTTGATTATCTTCATTATAATTTGCATGGAGAATGTTACAGTCTGTAATGACTACAGCTCACAAATATGTGTGCTTGTTTAGGAATGATAGTATATAGTCTTTGTATGTTTTTAATTAGCTGGTGTTAATAAAGCCCAGCATCGGCTAAACTTGTTTTGTGCTCCTATGCTACAAAAATAGCCAAGGAGCACAGAGTTGAGTGGAACAGTGTAGATGATTCTGAAGATGTGAATTTCTGTTGTTGATTACTTCTGTGAATCATTCTTTTGATTAGAGCTCTGTAAAGTTCTTTGCAGCATCTTGAATTTAAAATAGCAAATACAAGAAGCAGTGAAGACAGTCCTTACAGAGAGAGGTTTTTAGTTAAGCATAATCAGGAAGAAGTGTAGCTTATTTTTAGAATGCTGAATTAATGTATGTTAAACATCAAATGAGACACTGGGATCTGATGAATATTGGGAACTTGGCCCACATTAAATAAAATAGCTCAGTCTACATTGGTGTATCTGCATTTTTTGTTTAGAATTAATACTGCTGATTTCACAGCGCATTTTTACCACAATAGATAAGACTGTGCACAGAATTGCATGGAATCACACGGTTCAGATGTCAGGCTGGGAATTCTCATGCACATGGTTTCATGGTGTGGCTGCACGTGTATTGTCCTTGATTCAATTGTTTGGGACAACTCAGTTTAATACTTCTGTAAATTTTCATATTCCTGAGGCTTTGTTTGTACTGTAATTCAGCTTCAGGCTTTTTTTGTCCCTCTGATGGTTTATAAAAGCATTTTTACACTTGTTTGTGCACTGTGCTATCACAAGACAGTTTTGCTGAAATGAAGAGTGAATGTCATTGCTGCTCACACAGTAAATAATGTTTTGAATATAATTTATAGACTTTTAACAGCTATAATCATTTATGTCTCTTGTGGGATTTTCTTCCCCCACCAGCTGGAAAAACTCATAGAGAAGAACTACTTCCTTCACAAGTCAGCCCAGGAGGCATACAAAGCTTACATCAGAGCTTACGACTCCCATTCTCTGAAGCAGATCTATGATGTCAATAATTTGGACCTTCCCAAAGTCAGCCTTTCATTCGGTTTTAAAGTTCCTCCATTTGTTGACCTCAGTATCCTTTTACTGCAGTGTTTCAAAGCTGAATTTCTTCATTATAAATGTTCAGTGCAACTTACTGAATTCCTATGGTACTTCAAATTCTGCTGTTTCGTTGTGGGGGTTGGGGTTTTTTTTGCTATTAATCATAAAAATGAATCATGCTCCAACACTACTTTATCAAAGGAAATGTAAATTTTGCAAATATAACTGCAAAATTGCCTACAAACACCTAGTTTAGCACATGTCCATGCTGTACAGGCTTCAGTTGCTGGGGGGCAGATTCAGGAATGCACACGTATTCCAAAGTATTGTTCTCCTCTATGCAAAATTATTTTCATTGAAATCTGCTCGCTTAAGTTTTGTAGTTATGGAATATTGACATAGAGGGGCAAGAGCATGAAATAGAAGACTGTATCTAAATTACTGTCAAACCTGACAGTGGATGGAATTTGAAGCAGTAGTACTTTGGACAGTTTAATTGGACAGCTGGAGGAGTATTTAGAACCACAGGCACGAAGTTCTGGGTTTCTCTGTAATTAGGCAGCTCAGCTTTTTGTGTAATTATTTTTTCTCACATCAATAACCCTTACTAAATCCAATATGCAATATTTCAAATTACTCCTTTTTAAGTTCTTTAACCAATAAAATTTCAGATGTGAACAGCAACCATGGCAGAAGACTACAGAAAAGAGGTGGAGGTGGGGGATTTGGCTACCAGAAATCAAAGAATGTCCACAAAGCGAAAATCTTCAAACACATCAGCAAGAAATCTGACAACCGGCAGTTTTCTCGTTAATTACGGTCATTGAAATGCCTTGGGGCCTTGGAATAGCCTACCTTGACCAAAACCATCTGGCAGTTACTTCCAATTTAAACAGCTCCTTTCACATTTTTAGGTCTCTTTAAGGATTTTTTTTTATTTTTGTGGGAACATCTTATTTTTCACTTCAGGAAGACTCTTTGGAACTGAGGCTAAAGGAGAATATGGCCAGCTAATTTTGCAGTACTGGTTGTAAGGAGGAAGATAATTTAAATTACCTTAAGTCAATACTACAGAGATTCTTATTAAAGAAAGGGAGAATACTTTTAGGTTTTATAGAAGAATTTGCTTTACATTTACCCTTCTTTCTATGCATACCTCTGAAAATTGTTAGAGTGGACAAAATAAGGACATTGTGAGATAAAAAGGTTTTGCTCACATGAATCATTGAATCATTGCAAGGGATTTTAATGCTACAGAACTCTGCTTTGGCCATCAAATACGCTGAAGAATATGGGAAGATGCCTTTAGAACTGAACCGTGGATGAATAATTAAGGTTGTATGAGCTTGTATTTCAGCCATGGTATCTGTATAACAAGTACAGTCTCCAAAATAAAAAAGATCTCCTACACCAGTTCTGGGACATGATTAGTACTGGTTTAATGTTGTGATATAATGGGAACACTCTGGTGAAATACTTGGTTTTCCATCATATTCAGTTTAAATCTGAATTTAATCATCAGGTGATGTCCAGTGTATTCTGCAAAGAATTAAGGAACGCAGGTGACATAAATTGAAGCACTCAGCCCAGGTAGTGTTTTTGAAGATGCTTTATAACCTTGATGAAGTGAGAAGTTCTGCAACTGTATCTTGTAAATTGCAAAAGTGTATTGCTTTTAGGTTTTAATACACCAGATCAGTGATGGGCAAAGTCAGAGATACTGCCACAGGACTGAGGGGGTGGAGAGACTCAATAAGAGAAAAAGGGAAATGGGGTATAAACATACTAGAAGGGTATTTTGAAGGAGGAATAGAAAAGACTGAAATGGAAGAGGGTGGAATACACATCACAGACAGGAAAAAATGTGGAGACTTCAGTACAAGAATACACAAGTTGGGTAACAGAGTAATTGTATTACATATATTATTTTTATCTCTCTGCCATTGTAGCAGTACATAATTGCTCTTATGAGGCTACAGTGGTGGTGGGAAATGTTTAAAAAGTGTTCATGTGTCAGTGAAAGACTAAAATGTCACAGAATCCAGAGATGTGGGCCACATGCGATTACAGTAAAACAGCTTTTAATGTATATTTGAAATGTAACCCAGGAGCAGTTATGAATACAAAAGCATAAGTAGTTATTCCAATATAAATTGGAATGTTATTTCTTAGGTCTTCTGAAGTAGCATGTCAGATTTAAAACTGATACATGCATTGAAGTAAAAAAAAAAAATCAGTGAACTTTCTTTTCATCCTTGGGGAAAGCAGATCATTTTTGGGGGGGAGAAATAATAGGACCATTCTGTTGCTAGTGCTTCCACCATTCAGAACTGAGCATTGCCTGGTTTTCTTTCTTTTATGAAATGGCTGACTTTAGACCCTATTGGGCTTTTCAAGATTTTTAATGTCAAAATAATTTTGTTACTAGAATTTGAATGTCTTGTGCTTCTAAGCTTGCAATGAAATAGCAGAATCTCCTCTTGAAGGGTAAACAGTGCTAAACATGATGCCTGTCTCATTGAGTTCTAATCTTTGATTCAGGGTTTTCTTATAAATTTGTACATAATAGATGTCAAAGTAATTCTCATGTCTTTATTAATAGCTCATCTTAGGAGTTCTGTCTGAGATCTACATCATCATACAGTTTAAGGCTTCTGTTTATACCTGCCAGCTGTGCAGTTACTGTATGGGAATTAACTTTCATTAAAGCAAAAGAAATGCTGAGGGGCTCCTTAGATGAACTGCAAAATTAATTACTTGGAAAGAGAGGTAAGCAAAGCTGCAGTAAACCGCTGTGAAGATCAGAGCGTGGTTATGTGGGCACAAGCAGTGGCTGCAGTAGTGTGGAGTATTGGGATGTTGAGCACAGTCAGTGACCACCTGTCTGACCTTGTGCTGCATGGCCAGAACTGGTTGGGCTTAAAATCACATCAAAATCCCTGCCACTTCGTGTAGGCAAAGGCCTGCCTCCCGGAGAGCTGCTTCTACCTGTCAGTGTTTTGGGAACAGCAGGCTGACTGCTTTCCCAGCAGTTTAAATACTCTAGCTCCACCTAATTTCTTCTTTGGAAGCTTCTAAACTCTGATACATGGTAAACTGACAAAACAGGGGCTTGGCAAGAGCCTGCACAACTCCTCCCTGTGATACTTGGTTTGCTTTTTCCTAATTTCTGAATTTTCTAATATGAAGAAATCTTTGAAACAGTCTTACCTAGGGGATAGAAAGACTGGATGGTATTTCTCTAGAGTAATAGTAGCTTACACTGAAGAAAAAAAGTTAACACCATTACTCAAACATAGATCTGTAATGGCTGCACCCTGCCTGTAGTAGCTACATAGCTCTAATTTCCTCATTAAGCAGAAGAGAAATTCATGAGCTGAGACTAAGTGGGAATTAAAAGCTTCCTGTCTTGTGCAGATGCAATTACCTTCTGCTTTGTTTATGAAATCATAAATGACAAATAGTTTCTGATGAAATATCTGCGTATTGGGCAGCACCTATTCCACTGTGGTATTGCAAGAAGTGCAAAAGATTGTCAAACTGATTGGAAATCTAACGTTTCCTTTGCAGCTTCCCCTGCTATCAATCTTGTGAGCAGTTAATAGACCTCAGCCATCAGGCTCTCAAGGCTTGTCTCATAACAGTGACCGATCGGTTGGGGACTAATATTGTGTGCCTTGAGAAATTGCTTTCTTCCTCTGAGAACCTTGACAAAGAAATTGGACTCTTTAAACCACTTAAGGGGGTGATCAAAACTGTCCTGCTTGAACTGGGAGATGTTTTTGACAGTTCTTGGAACAGGCCCATAAAGGAGAACTCGGCCGCCGAGTTACTGCTCATAATCATGAAAAATTTTGTCATGATCTGAGTTTCCTGTGCCATAAAACTGCCGAGTTACAGACAAGCACAACGCTGGTCAGAAAGTGTTGCCATCAAATTTTTCAGGGTGAATGTCACAGGTAGAGGGCACCTTTATTGACACTGCAGAGCAAGAACAGTTGAGAACTGGGTAAGATATTATCTGCTGAGGTCTGCTGTAAATAAGAAGTATGTTTGTATTTTGGCAGTAATTAGCCTTTTTGTTTGATGTATGATTTGATGACTCAATTTAAGCAAGCTACCAAAGCTTTAGATACTCTGATGATTTGCTTTCAAGCCAGTGACCTGAGGCTCAGGGAAAGCAACTCTCACAGGAAGGGTGAAAAGGACTATGTGATTTAAATAAGCAACATTTTAGTAGAGGAAGACAGGGTGCTGGCTGGATACTGCACAGGTCTGTGACTTTTGGTTTTAGTTCTACCATTGCCCTGTTTAGGAGATTGAAGTCCAGGTACTTCAACTGCCCAAAACTTTACTGAGCACTGAAAACAGCCAGAAAAGAACCAATCATTAGCCCTTGAAAGGTGGGTTGATGGTTTGGTTTGGGTTCTTCTTCAAACTAAAGTAATGCTGAAAGACGCCTATAATCAAAGGGCTAGGTGTACAGAATGAAGTCTATCACTGCTCCTGGCTTTTGCTCTATTAGCTTTGATTTTCTCGGGATTTTAGCTGACAGGAGAATTCATGCAACACTTTCTGAGGCTTTCGTTTGTCCAATGCTTTTAGATTTATAGAAGATGTTGATCCCTGACAGTAAGAATCCAGCCTCTTGAACTGGAATGCTCTTAGCTGCTAAAAAATCTGCTGGCTTGCATCAAAGTCATAAATACCATGATGTTGCTTCTGTCAAATCTCTTTATTGTACAGCCACGTGGGGAAGAGATTACATTTTTTTTGCTCCTCTTAGCCACCATGATAAACTTTTGATATGGAGTTGTGAGGAGAGGTAGAGGGAAGATGCCATTAGAAGATAGGAAGACAAATGGAAAATCGGGGTCCTGTCTAGAAGCACATTCACTTTGCTATATCGGTGTCATCCAGCTTAAGAACTGCATTCACTTCTCAAAAAAACCCCAAAACCTTAGCATACTCTCCAGTAGCAGTCCATCTTCCCAAACACTTTTGTAAGCTGCAACACTGAAAAACAAAACCATCTACTATTTTTTCCCAGTTGGTCAGAATTAAAAAAAAAAAAAAAAAGGAAAATTGTAGGCTCTGCAAAATCCTGTATAACAGATACAAAACTTCCAAAGTCTCATCTCTATTTCGGCTGTCAGCTGAAGATGTTGAACCTCCCAGGGCTTTCTGGGCTCTTCTATGCGTGTTTGCAATCACCCATGAATGTTCTTATTAATAAAATCAATACTAGCAGGCATTTATGTGACATCTAGATTCTCCATCACATTTTCGATCGTAAAAGTACGGAACCAGCTGTCAAAGGACTTTGGAAGGTTTCTTTTTTGTCTTGAGCTGAAATTTTCTAGATATTTCTCAAATTAATTGACGGATTTATATAACTGGCTTCTAAAAATGCTTTAGAAAGGAGGCTGGTTTTCTATTAAAGAGCTAACAGTACAGAGGATGGAAAAAACTGCATCTGCTAGAAGCTTTCATAACACTTTCAAATCTAAAACAAAAAATGGAATATAAGCAAAGACATTCAAGTTCAGTGTAGTCCCTTTATAACGGTCTAAAAATAAACTGCCTCTAATGGATAAAACCGAACTTCTGGAAAATGTAACATTAAATTTAATATATTTGCTGTAAAAATACAGCATCACTTCACAAAATGGGTTGAAATTCTGTTATCTGGATGAATCATCACCCTCCAGAGCTGTTCCTAAGCTGCATGCTGCCCTTGGAAGTGCTTGGGAACAGGGTGCTGTAACAAAGCTGTCCCGGACAGCTGCTGTCTGGGGAGGACAGACACCTCCTCAGCACAGCTGAGCAAAGGGGAACTTGGACAGGAATTACAAGGATGCAGCGAGGGTTAAGACAAGTTAAGAACTTCCAGACTGACAGAAAAAAATATTATGACAAGACTGAGTCTGAAAAGATTCAGTTAAAGAGTCCTGAAGTGATGTTTGGTAAAGTGATGAGGACTAAGAAATATGTTTTGCAATTCCTCACCTGTGTCACTAGTCCTTTTCTCATCAGTTCTCAGGTCAACAGGGAAAAGTGAGAACAGGTGCAAAGGAAGATGAAAAGTATTTAGACTTACAAGAGATTGCTATTTTCCACCTTTTTATGTTTTGCATCCCTCAGACTTCTCAGCCCACAAAGCGCCAAACATCCAAATGGAAAGATGGCATTCCCTTGTATTCACTGTTAATATCATTATCCATCTCCAAGCCTTTGGTCACATATTTGACTGCTTATTTTAAGAGCAATGAAATGGTTGGTGGGAGCACTGAGGGGACATGGCAGGACGGGGCCGTGAGGAGAAAGGGGTGTCCCACAGCCTCATGGGGTTCGTGGGGAGAAGGGGGGTGTCTTATCACCACCTGGGTCTGTGGGACACAGACTATTGCTGTCTACTCGGCCCTGGTGAGGCCACGTCTGAGCACCGTGTCCAGTTCTGGGCTCCTCAGTACAGGAAAGACAAGGAGCTACTGGAGAGGGTCCAGCAGAGGCCACAAAGATGATGATGAGGGGTCATCTCTTATGAGAGACTGCGGGAGCTGGGCCGGTTTAGTCTGGAGAAGACTGAGAGGGGATCTCATTAATGCACATTAAGATCTCAAAAGGTGCCAAGAGGATGGTGCCAGACTGTTTTCAGTGGTGCCCAGAGACAGGACGAGGAGTAATGGCCATAAACTAAAACGCAAGAAGTTTCACCTCAACATGAGGAAGAACTTCTTTACATTGAGGGTGGCAGCGCACTGGAAAAGCTGCCCAGGGAGGGCGTGGAGTCTTCCTCTCTGCAGACGTTCCAAACCCACCCGGACGTGTTCCTGTGACACCTGCCCGAGGTGACCCTGCCTGGGCAGGGCGGTGGGACAGGCTGATCTCCACAGGTCCCTTCCAGCCCCGGCGGTTCCGTGATCCCGGGAGCAGCGGGTGTCTGGCTCCTCACGGGGCCGCGGGCAGCAGCCGGGGAGGCGGCGCCTCCCGCCGCCCCACACGGACCGGCCGCGCCGCCGCCCCCGAGGCGGCCGCTGGGGCGGGGCGGCAGC